>JAVQMF010000055.1:10000000-10557500 GCA_032878935.1 Erythrophleum fordii | reverse complement strand
CTGAGTATGCATACACTTCTATATGATTTGCATGTATCTAACCCCAAAGGAAATTGAGCCATCACCTTCTATGTTTGTTTAAATTGTGTGATCCAGTTTAATCACTGCCTTACCTCCCTTGATTTGATTTGTATGCCCCTTGTTGATATTGATATGATCATTGGCATGAACTATATATATGTAAATAACGCCATACTAGATTGTAGCCATAGATGTATTAATTTACCTGAGTATGGGACTATGCCTAGTATGAGGACTGAGTTATCTGTCATGACCACCTCCTAGGCTGAGAGATCTCTAAGGCGTGTTTGTCAGGGGTATCTAATTTTCTTTTCAGCTTAGGTTGAGGTAGAAGAGGGTATAGATGAGATTCTTATACTGAAGGAGTTCCTAGAGGTATTCCCCAGAGAGATTAGCAACTACCCCTAGAGAGAGAGGTGGAGTTTCCTATAAACATTGTACCTAGGGTAGGTCCAGTGTCTAAGGCCCCTAAGAAATAGATAGAAGAGCTTTTAGAGAAAGGTTTTATCAAACCCAGTGTCTTGCCGTGGGGAGCTCTAGTCCAATTTGTAAAGAAGAAAGACAGGAGCCTTATATTATGTATAGATTACCAGAAACTCAATAAGATAATCATTAAGAATAAGTACCCTCTCTCTCACATTGATGACCACCTAGATCAATTAGTAGGAGCGTTAGTCTTTTCTAAGATAGACCTCAGGTCGAGATACCATTAGCTTAGAATAAAGGCTGAGGATATTCCCAAAATAGCTTTTAGAACTAGATACAAGAATTATGAATTTTAGTTATGCCTTTTGGGTTGACGAATGCACTCGCAGTATTCATAGATTACATGAATAGAGTCTTTAGGCCATATTTAGATAGATTCGTAGTTGTCTTTATAGATGATATTCTCATCTACTCAAAAATTAGAAAGGAACATGAGCAACACCTGAGATTAGCTTTGGAAACCTTGAGAGAGAGATAGTTGTATGCTAAACTTAGTAAATGTGAGTTTTGGCTCATTGAAGTTTAGTTTCTAGGTTATGTGATCTCCCAAGCAGGGGTCGCAGTAGATCTCCATAAGGTAGAGACAGTATTATAGTGTGAGAGACCTAGGAAAATGATAGAGATCAGGAGCTTCCTAGGTTTAGCAGGTTACTATAGAAGGTTTATTCAGGGCTTTTCTCAGATAGTGATGCCACTGACGCGGCTTCCTAAAAAGAATGTACTATTTGTATGGAATGAGAAATGTGAGACTAGTTTTCAGGAATTGAAGCACAAGTTAACTTCGGCCTCAATTTTAGTACTCTTTGACCCCAAAGAGACTTTTGTAGTATATAGTAATGCCTCTCATAAAGGGTTAGGATGTGTACTTATGCAGAAAGGCCGAGTGGTAGCTTATGTTTCTAAATAGTTGAAAATTCACGAGAAAAACTACCTCACACACGACCTAGAGTTAGTTGCAGTGGCGTTTGCTTTAAAAATTTGGAGACACTACTTATATGGGGCAGCTATAGAAATTTACAACGATCGCAAAATGTAACACCTTAATCTACTACCGCTATCTAGCCTCTCACTGGGCTCGGTTCCATATGATTTCCAAAGAACCAATACCAATCCGTGGCATTTCTATGCTATGAAACGGGGTTTCATACACTCATTATCTGCCCTGTGGGTCCTGTGAACCCATCATTCACATTCTCTACTCACATTCCATTTATACAACTCATACATAGCATAAAACAAGCCATAAGCCACGGGTATAGAGCCAAAAACCAGAAAATGCATTTTTCTCACTTGTGCCCAAAAGTCATATTTTGGCTCTAACTTTGGAAAATCATAATTAATTATAGAAAAATGGGAATCTAGTAAAATTTAGCTTTTTGGAAAGCTCTAAGTGTTAAATTTATACCAAAAATCATTTCTAGTCGAAATCTTAGCGTTTGGACCATGATTGACATCAAAAATGGGAAGGTGGTCCAGCTGTCACTGTTTCTGGCCCAGTTTACTATCATGAACTTCGGAAATTCATAATTAAATCCACAAAAATCTAATCTGGGTACAATATACCAATTTGGAAAGCTACGGATGTCTACTAGAGGAAAAAAATAAGTCTAGATCAGTTTAGTAGCCCCTACACCCTGAAAGCTGATGGAACAGTAAATGGGTCAGGAGAGCTCCCTGATGCTGATACAGAACTTTAGAAGGTTCAATCTCTCTCTACAGACCTCCGATTTAGGTGATTCCAATTGGTACAGGTCACCTTGGTTTTCTAGTTTATGTGTATAAAATTTCATGACAATTGGCCACCATTTGGTCTATGTATGACATGGATTTCATTACTGACTTATAGGAATAGTACATGACCAATCCCTTAACTTTTCCCAAATTCAACAATTCACCAAATATTCTCTAAACCTCTGAATATTACCCACTTTAGCTTCTCAAGAAGCTTTCTACAAACTCTAGAGGTATGCCAAATTTCATGGCAAGAGGAGCTCATCCGGTCATACTTTGACGGAGCTCTCAAAAATACCGATTTTGGCACCCAAAAGGTCCAAAACGGGTCCAAATGACCTTTCACATGTTCTAGCCACTCATGGATAAGTTTAAAAGTATAACAATAGTATATATAACATGTCCATGTGGTCCAAATCAACATACATTCCAAATTCACTATGCTACGACTAAAAATACACTACTCATTCATTCATCAAAAGGGGCAAAACCCTCATTTCCATTGATTTGGATATCAACATAGTTTATACATCATCTTTTCATACATATACACTTGCTACAATAGTTACATCTCAAAAATAGTGGGCGCATATTCATTGTGGCACCACTTTACATCAAAATAACCCAAAACAAGCTAATATCTAACTACACATGCTTCTAGGCTCCTTGGTGTGCACTCGGTTCTCCTTGAGCTCCACCTAGTATATTAAGTTAGGAGGGGAAGGGGTGAGATTCAGGGAATCTCAGTAGCTCATGCACTCAATCAAGTAAGCAATCAAGGCATATAACAAATCAAAGCATGTGAATAAGCATTTAGCCATTCTCAAACATCCAACACACGTACATGCTATGGAAATCACAACAATGCCAAAAATGGGCTCCAGGGACTTTTGGTCTAGCCTTACCCGAGTTTAGGGACTTTTGGATGACCTCGCCCGAGTTTAAGGACTTTTGACTTGGCCTCACTCGATTATGAGACTTTTGGCCTTGTCTCACCCATCTCAAGGGACTTTCGGCTTCACCTTACCCATCTCAAGGGACTTTCGGCACTACCTCACCCGAGCAATTCTCATAATCCAATACACAAGCATATTGGCATCGATGCATCAAAGCAATAGCATATGGCATATTTCACACAACAAGCATATACATAAATATACAATGACTATTACATCTAAGAATGCAACAAGAAAGAGTGGAAAGAGAGCTACCTTATCAGCCAACACAAGCCTTCCCTTTCAATTTCTTTTCTCCCTTCTTAAGTTCACACTCACACCTTGATGGAGGTGCTTCACTTGAGCCTAGGCACAATCAAGAATATGGATTACTTTCTTAACATATAACTTTCAGATCAAACTCTCCTAACATACCAGAACCTAGAGGTTTTCTCTCTCTCTCTTTAGAATGCCATCAACTCTTCCTCTCTCTCAAGTTCCCATGGAAGTAAAATCATCATACTCAAGGGAAATAAAGAGTTTCTAGGGCGTTTTCCACATTTCCCTCTTCTGACCCATGCCCAAAATCTCACTAAACTCATAAATAAAACGTAGAAAGAGAGGGCAAAGAGAGGAGATCAGAAATCTAAGAAGAAATGGGAGGAACTTGCTTACTTTTCTCTTGCTCTTCCTCCTTCTCTTGGTTTTTCTCACTCTCCATGCCTTTTTCTCTCCTTGGGTCGAAGTCTAGGGCAAAAATGAGAGAAGAAATGAGTTTGAGCATTTAATGAAGTCATTTTCTCGCTCTTTACTCTCTTCCGGACTGACCTTCGCTATGGCAAAAATTAACCTTCGCTATAGCGAGCTCGTGTTATCTGGCTTCGCTATGGCGAGGTGTAACCTTCGCTACGGTGAGATCGTATCAGTTCCTTTCACTATGGTGAGATTTGACCTTCGCTATAGCGAACTCGCGTTAGTTCCAGACCTCACTTTCGTTATGGCGTACGCTACAGCGAGCTACCCCCTGGTTTCTGTATGGACTGCTGTCCGCACTGGCTATAGCTAGAATGACGTTCGCTATTGCGAGAAGACATTCTCGCGACAGCGAGACCATTTCTCGCTATTGCGAGAAGACTTAGCAAGAATTCTGACTTTCGAAAATTTCCAGCTTTCTACTTTCTTTCTTTTCCTTTTCTTTCCTTTTTCCCGGTTGTTACACAAAAGCCTTAAATATTTATTTGAACAAAAAGTGCTAAATATGAGACAGTGGAGATAGTTAGAATTTTTGAAAGACTATGATTTCACATTAAAATACCATCCCAATAAGGCTAATGTGGTAGCTGATGCCCTAAGTAGAAAATCTATACACTTGGCTTGTATGACGATCCGAGAGTAAGAATCGATTAAGAGATTTAGAGATATGAGTCTCTCCTGCGAGGTATACTCAGGGAAACTATTAATAAGTGAAACCTGAATGGAAAATGACTTAAGAGATCAGATAAGAGAGGCTCAGTAGATAGATGACCATATAAGTAAAATTAGAGCCCAGATAGCCCAGGGTAGCATTCAAGAGTTTAATCTATCTAAGGATGATATTGTAAGATATAGGGATAGGCTGTATGTGCGTAGAAATACAAAAATTAGAGAGAAAATATTAGATGAGGCACATAAAAGCAAGTATACCATTTATTCAAGCAATAATAAAATGTAACAGGATTTAAAGAAAATGTTCTAGTGGCTTAGAATGAAAACATATATAGCAGAATATATCTCCTGATGTCTAGTATGTTAGAGATAGAACACCAGAAACTAGCTAGGTTACTTCAGCCCCTAGATATCCAGAGTGAAAATGGGATAGTATAGCTATAGATTTTGTCATGGGCTTACCCAGAACATTATTAGGGCATGATGCAATATGGGTAATAATGGATAGGTTACAAAGTTAGCACACTTCTTACCTATGAAAGCTACTTATACCCTAGATAAGTTAGCCCAGCTATACATAAAGGAGATAGTTATACTGCATGGTGTACCTAGGAGCATAGTGTCAGATAGAGATCCTAAATTTACATCGAATTTCTAGAGATCATTACAAGATGCCCTAAGTACCAGACTTAGATTTTGTACAGCCTATCATCCCTAGACAAATGGACAGACAGAGAAAACCATCTAAACCCTAGAGGACATGTTGAGGGTATGTGTGCTAGAAATGAAAGGAAACTGGGATACATACTTGCCTCTAGCAGAGTTTGCTTACAATAAAAGTTATTATGCAAGTATACAGATGGTACCATATAAGGCATTATATGGGAGGAAGTGTAGGTTTCTGATGTGTTAGGTTGAGCTAGGAGAGCGGAGCCTTATAGGCCCAGAGTTAGTGGACCAGACTTCCAAACAAATAGAAACCATTAGAAAGAAACTTCTGATGGTACAGAGTAGACAGAAAAGTTATGTAGATAAATGTAGATGGCCGTTAGAGTTTGTGATTAGAGACTATGTCTTCATTAGAGTGTCTTCAGTTGTGGGATAGGTCGGTCTATTGAAAGTAAAAAGCTCAGTCCAAAGTACATAGGTCCTTTCCAGATTCTTGATAAAGTAGGACCTGTGGCTTACAGACTAGCCTTTCCCCTAAACTTAAGCCAAGTACACAATGTATTCCATGTTTCCTAACTTAAAAAGTTTTGGCTCGACCCCTCACATGTCATAGAATATGAGAATGTGCAGTTATAGGATGATCTATCGTATATAGTATTACCAGATCGGATCGTGGATGTTAGACTCAAGTAGTTACGGAATAAGACGATGCCATTGGTGAAAGTGGTTTAGAAGGGGTTATCTTCTGAAGAAGCTACCTAGGAGTTAGTGGAAGATATGAGGAAGAAATATCCAGAACTCTTCCTATAAGGTATGTTATCTAAATTTTGAGGATGAAATTTTTAAAGGGGGGAGAATCGTAATGTCTGGTTTTCGTTAAATGATAGAAACAAGTGCATTTTTAAAGCAAGTCCCCTGAAATGAATTAGTTAAGGTCTCAAAAAATTTGAGTAACATTTTAGACTCCTAAAAATGAGAATCCTAGCCTCAAATGAAAGGAAAAACGTACCTAGAATGAAGAAACAAATTTTGACAGAAATCTTTTGAAACGTAATGGCATTCTCGTAATTTTGAGCAGATTTTGGAATTCACATAGGAAGGCTTTTTAAATGAAAATTTTGAGTTCTTCGAGGTTCTCAGAGGCCCTAAAAACTATGGGAAGCCTTGGAACAATTAAATCCCCTCTGGTGGACATTTTCCAATGTCGGTGTACTTGAACTTTAACAGATCCATTTGGATGGTTTTAGCTCTGATTTGAGTGATTCCAAAGGCATTTTTCTAAATTGGGAATCTAAATTTTAAAATGGAAAAGACGGTTTTAAAAAAGGAACTAAAATAAAGGAGAAAAAAAAATGTCAAGAACGAAGGGCAAAATAAAATTTTTTGAAAAAGTCATTTTCCTTTACCTACAAATATAGCTTCATATTGTTCTGCCCAAATTCAGAGAAGAAACCCTAGGAGAGTGGCGCACCAAGGGAAGAAGAAGAGGAGAAGAAATTCAAGCTTTAAAGTATGGTTTCTTGGTAATTTTTCATGCTTTCTTCCATCCAAACCTCCTCTCCTCCATTCTCCTTTGTTTCCTTTGATTAAAATGAAGTTTACAAATCTGTTTTAAGGGAGAAACTTAGGGAAAATTTTGGATTTGAAAAGAAGAGCTTGGAGAAAGCAAGATTTAAATGAGAAAAAAAAAAAAAGAAAACAAGGTAATTTCTCCTCCCATGGTTGCTACCTTTGGTTCCCTTCTTTCTTCATTTCGCCTAACCTAAGAAACCCTAGGAGAACTTGGTTTTTAGGCAGAACCAAGGGTGAATATAAGGAAAAAAGGGTGTGGAGATTAAGAATATGCAAAGGGAATTAACAAAAAGCCATTAAATTTCAAGATATAATTTCTAGGGTTTCAATTACACATTGTAAAATCTGACTTTGTACAATGATTCCTGTAATTAAATAAGAGTTTAATTGAGTTCCTAAGATCCTTAAGAAGCTCCCCACATGCATCTCCCCTTGAGCAAACAAAGCAAAGTCCATGAAGGCCATTAAGCTTCATGGTCTCAGCCTAAGGAGGTTAGGGTAGGTAGAGAGAGTTTTAAATTTTTCTAAACCCATTTTTGAGTCATATATGATGAATGGATACGAGGGAAAGCCTTGGAAAAAATTTAGGAAGCATAGAAAGTGAGATGGTGGTTTATGTTCTATAATATGACCTAAAGAAGCAACATGTAGTTAGGCTCTTTGTTTTAATGATTTGATGACTCTAAGAGGTTTAAAAGGAGTCAAAAATCATATTTGAAGGGAAAGAATGGAGCCTAAAATTTATTTTAGGGGTGTTGCTTAATTAGGTGTAATTATGGAACCATAATGAGGTTTATAGATCAAGCTAGAGTTCAAGCAAGTTGTGTGACCTTAGAATTAATTTTATGAAACTAATTGGCTTCCATAAATTGTGTTTAGGCCAAGAGAAATCATCCCCACACTTTTCTCTGTGTGTGGCCGAAAGAGGGAGCTTGGATTCAAGCGAAAAAGTGTGTAATCGTATTCAAGGTAGCTCACTCATCCTTCTCTCATGCATGATTGTTTGCTTTACTTGTCTTTGAATGTGTGTATGTGTATTTTTAATCCATGAAAAGTGTTCCAGCATGGCTTTGATTCCATGGTGCCATGATGTTACAATATTCTTTCATATGATGTTTATGATGTGTGCTTGGGTTTGCTTGAGTGTGGTGAAGCCAAAAACCCTTAGCCATGGTGAGGATGAGCCAAAAACCCTTAAGATTGGTTGAGATAAATTAAAGAGTCTCCTAAAAGTGAGGTGGACTCCCAAGAGCATGGTTGAGTCCAAGGATCTCTTAAAGAATGGGTGAGGCAAATCAAAAATCCATAAGTAAGTGGGTGAGGTCAATCTACTTGCTTGGCAAGCCTTTGTATGCTATGTATGACTTTCTCAAATGATAAAAATGCCTCTTGAATGTTTGTACATGTCAACATAACCATACATGCATTTTTTAGACTTGTTTGCATCCATTATATATGATTGAATAGGAGATGAGCTATTGGGATTCTTTGAATCTCATCCCCTCCTCTCCAATGTTCTAACATGCTAGGTGGACCAAGAGACCAAGGTAATGGAAACAAACCACTTTGAAGAAGAGAGCTTGATAATATAATGCATAGGTTTTGGTTCTTTAAGGTCATATTTATGTCAAATGATGTAACCTATTATTTTATATTGTCTATGACCTCTTTAATATATGTAATTATGATAATATGTTATGTATAAATAAGAGAATATATAATGTAGTCATTAGAATGTGATTTGAGTATATGATGGCAAACTAGCTTCATTAATGGTATTGTGAAATTGTGTATAAGTATGGATGAGATGGCCAAAATGCGATACATAGAGTTTAGGACCATTTGGGCAGCTCACATAAGTCCTAATTATTCTTTTAGACTTGCCCAAGAGGTGCCAAACCCTAAGGAAAGCCATTTGGACATTTTGGTATCCTATTTGAAGCTAAAATTGACTATAATGGAACCCTATGTCACTTTTTGTTCAAATGAAGTCTTCTTAATCTTAGATTTGGCATGCAATTAGAGCTTATTGAAAGATTTTTAGGAATCTAAAGAATAGAATTTTTGAAAGTTTACAGAATATTTGATGAATTTTCAAAGTTAGTAAATCTTCTGGTTTTAGTTATGTCACTGTTCACTAAGGTCTAAAAATAAAATATGTCACACAAGGCTTAAATGATGTCCAATTGCCATGAAATTTTATACAGAGAAACTAGATATTTCCAGTGACTTGTGTCAAGAGGGGAAAATTTGATTAGTTCAAGCTCAATCCTTGACATGCGCTCTATCATTCCTCATTTGAGCCTAGGCTCATTTGGATGTTTATAAAAGGAGATATGAATTTTTAAAGAATCTATCCAGTATCAGGAACTCTAGCTGACCTCAGTTACTTTTTGCTTGAGTTTCGAGATTTGGTTATGCCTAAGCTAGTCTAGAGTTATTTTTTCCCTTTAGATAACATCCACAAACTTCTATATTGGTATCATTTGTATGGATTGGATTTTTGTAGAATTAATTGGACAATTTTGAAATTTACTATAGAATTCTGTGATAGCACCAGTGGACAGCCTAACCTCTAGACCATTTTGAATGTCAAACATCCTTTGTGTTGGATGTTATGGTCTGGACATATTTTTATAATGAAATAGACATGTGTAGCTTTCCAGAGGCAAGAATGCATGATTTCAATTTTTTTAGAATTAGTTATAATTTTCCAAAATTGTAACAGAAATGAGGACAAATCTAGCCGAAATTATATATGTGTATTTTAAGCTTCCCTTTGAGTTCCACGAGATGTAGGCCACTTTTGATGATGCAAATAAGTTGTATTCATGTAATTAAATATGGAAATGTGATGTATGAGCTCACATAGTCTATGTGACGCCGAATAGAATTTTTATACACGACGCAACGCTAAAATAATTAATATTTTTAATGCCTTTTCTTTGATAATTTTCATGATTGTTGGAAATTAGTTATTTAAAGGCATAAGATGAGCTAGAAGAAACACGTACAGTGAGCCACAGGCTGAGCTCGTGACGCACAAAAAGAAACTCTAGAACAAGGCAATAGCTACAGGGCTCAAGTTCTATGTGCATGTGAACAGTATAATGATGAAGAAGAAGCTGCACAAATGAGAGGAAGCTTAGGACAGCTTTTGAGAGAAGAAGAAGCTTTTGAGGAATAAAAACTCGAGCTGGGCCTGACATGGATTGCTATGGGCTAAATGCATGAGCTGAGAATAAGACACTCCCAATCAGCAAGAAGCATGGGTTATGTAACACCATATATTTCTAACTCATATCATAACATTCTTATGCATCACATTCTCAAATCCATGAAGGAACTAGAAAAAGTCTATTAAATAATGCATGTAATTGCGCTGCGTCGTGTAGAAAAATTTCATTCGGTGTCACGTGGATCGTATGAGCTCATATCATATGTTCTTATATTTAATTACATGAATACAACTCATTTGGAGCATAAAATGTGGCCTAAAACTCATGGAAATCAAGGAAAAACTCAAAATAATCATGTGCATTTTCGGCCAGAATTAGCCCCTTTTCTGACCAAACGTTGGAAATTCATAACTAACACTAGAAAAATTGAAATCATACATTCTTAGTTATTATGGAAAGTTACAGATGTCTGCTTCACAATAAAAATATGTTTAGACCATAACATCTATCACAAAGAACGTTTGACATCCAAAAAGGTTCAGAGGTCAAACTGCATTCTGAAACTATCACAAATTTTTGCAGCAAACTTTGAAAATATCCAATTAATTTCAAAAAAATCCAATCCATGCAAATGATACCAATATGAAAAGCTGTGGATGTTAGCTATAGGAGAAAAATATTTCCAAAGCAGTACCTTGGAATTCAATAAAACAGTAACTCAGGTCAGGTAAAACTCTTAATACTGGATAGAATGTTCAAAAATTCATATCTCCCTCTTTAGACCTCCAAATGAGGTGTTTCTAGTTGGCACGAGTCACTATGAATGTCTCATTTCTCTGTATAAAATTTTGTGACAATTGGACATCATTTGAGCCCTGTGTGACAGATTTCATTTTCAGACCAAATGAATAGTGCAACATACCAAAATTAGAAAATTTGGCAACTTTGGAAATTTATCAAATATTCTGTAGACCTCCAAAAATTATGATCTTTAGGTTCCCAAAAAGCTCTCAACAAACTCTAAATGCATGCCAAATCACAGATCAAGAAGAGGTCATTTAGCTAAAAAGTGACATAGGGTTCTATTATAGTCAATTTTGGTTCCATATGAGGTACGAAAGTAACCAAATGGCTTTCCCTAGGGTTTGGCACCTTTTTGGTAAGTCTAAAAGCATAATTAAGACATGTGTAAGCTGCCCAAATGGTCCCAAACTCCATGCTTCTCATTTTGGCCATATCATCTATATTTATGCATAATTCCATGTTGTCATTAAGGAAGCTACAATGCATAACATGTCCAAATTCCATTCTAGTGGTCACATAGCATATTCTCTCATTCATACAAGTCATAATATCATAATTACATATGTTCATAACATTACACTACATATACATCCATTAAATACATTAATTACCATCCTTATAGCCTTAAAGTTACAAAATTTCCACATTTCAATGTCATTGCTTCATCTCTCATATGGTTGACTCCCATTGCCTTACTCTTTGGGTTCACCTAACATATTAGATCATTGGAGAGGAGGGAATGAGATTCAAAGAATCCTAATAGCTCATCTCCTATTCAATCACACATAACATATGCAAAGTAAGTCTTGAAAATGCATGCATGAATAAAATGGAAGTCCTAAATATTGAAGAAGCAAGCTTGGCATGTGAACAAGTCATACAAGGCATTCAAGAGCTCACCAAGTGGATGGATTAGCCTCACACTTTTCCTTATGGATTTTGGACTTACCTCACCCATTCTTTAAGAGATTCTTGGACTCAACCATAGTCTTGGGAGCCCACTTTGCTTTTGGGAGACTATTTGCTTTGTCTCAACCAATCTCAAGGGTTCTTGGCTCATCCTTACCATGGTTAAGAGTTCTTGGCCTCTCTACACTCAAGCAAACTCAAACAAACATCATACATTCATTTGAAAACATAATATATCATCATGAAATCATGACATATAAATTCATGCTAGCATACTTTTCATGGCTTGAAAATACACATACACACATTCTAAGACAAGCTAAACACATATCCATGTATGAGAGACGGTGGAGAGAGCTACCTTGCACACAATCACACACTTTTCCTTTTGAAATTCCCTCCCTTACTATGGCCATACACCCACAAACTTGTGGAGATGTTTCCTCTTGGCCTAGACACATTTTATTGGAGTCAATTAGCTTCATGAACTCAATTTTAAGGCCACATACTTACTTAGACACTAGGTGGCTATATAAACTCCATTATGGTCCATAAATGCACCTAATGAAGCAAAACCCCTCAAATAAATTTTAGGCTTCATTCTTTCCTTTCAAATATGATTCTTGACTCCTTTTAAGCCTCTTGGAGTCATCACACAATTGAAATAAAAAGCTTAACTACATGTTGCTTCTTTAGGTCATAATATGGAACCTAAGGCACCAATTCACTTTTCATGGGTTCTAATTTTTTTCCAAGGCCTCCCCTCATATTCATTCATCATATATGACACAAAAATGGGCTTGGAAAAATTTGAAACTCTCCCTAGCTACTCTATCCATGCTTGGCCGAGACATAGCCCCTTTTTGGCCTCCTTGGAATTCTCTTTGTTTCTTTAATGGAGGAAGCATGTAGGGAGCATCTTAGGGATCTTAAGAGCTCATTTAAAATCTTGATTAGGCCTAGGAATTATCATATGAAATTAGATTTTATAAGGTGAATTGAAACCCTAGAACTTTCATCTTGAAATCTAATAGTTTTTTGTTGATTTCCTTTGCATATTCTTAATCTCCACACCTTTTTTCCTTAGATTCACCCTTGGTTCTGCCTAAAAATAAGTCTTCCTAGGGTTTTCTCATGTTAGGCGAAATGGAGGAGGAGGGAACCAAAGATGACAACCATAGGAAGAGAAATTACCTTGTTTTCTTGGTTTTTCTCACTTGAATCTTGTGTTCTTTGAGCTCCTCTCTTCAAATCCGAATTTTCCCCTCAATTTCTCTTTTAAAACAGATCCATATACTTCATTATAATCATAGAAAATAAAGGAGAATGAAGGAAAAGAGGTTTGGAAGAGAAAGAGCATGAAAAATCGTGAAAATCCATACCTTTCTACCTTGAATTTCTCCTCCTTTTCTTCCTTCTCTTGTGTGCCTCATCCCTTAGGGTTTTTCTCTGGTTTTGGGCAGAACATGGTTGTCCATAATAAAGGGAGAAGAAGGATGTATCATATATATAGGTGGGAGTAAGTTACACTTCTCAAAAATTCCCATTTTGCCCTTCGTTCTTGTCATTTTCGTTTCTCTTTTGTTTTAGCTCCTTTTTTAGAATCGTCTTTTCCATTATGAAATTTAGATTCCTAATTTAGTAAAATACCTTTGGAATCACTCAAATCGGAGGTAAAACCTTCCTGAATGAATCCGCCAAAGTTCAGGTACATCAATCTTGGAAAACATCCACCGGAGGAGATTTAACTATCTCGGGGCTTTCCATGGTTTTCAGGGCCTCTGAGAACCTTGAAAAACTCAAAACTTTCATTTAAAAAGCCCTCCTATGTGAATTCAAAAAATACTCAAAATTATGAAAATACCATTATGTTTCGTAAGAAATTGTTTCTTCATTCTAGTTTCGTTTTTCTTTCCGTATGAGCTTGGGATTCTCATTTTTAGGAGTCTAGAACGCTTCTCAAATTTTTTGAGACCTTAACTACATCATCTTGGGGGACTTCCTTTTGTATCTGGTGAGTTTCGTTCATTAATGGAGAAACTGTATGTTACGTTTCTCACATTTTCTTTCATTTTCAGCGGACCTGATATTACAAGTTAGCAAGGCTTTAATGTGGAAGAACCACACATGAGTAGAACCAAATGAAACATGAAGAAGGATCTAGCTACAGGAGGAAATAAAATTAATAACAGTCACGTGAAAAGCTACGAATAGAGTTTGCACACATGGAAGGAATGAGGCCCCACACTCATATAAACAAAGGCTGACTTGTAAGCACATAAAATGATTAATAAAGAATATGAAAAGGTTTAAAGGTTGAAGGCAGAGGAAGCATTCACGTTAAATCCTCATCCACATGCACATTCATCCATCACACCATTCCATTCATATACAACACATCATCTAGAGACATAATCCATCGTCATTCACTCCATCCATCCACTGCACCGTAGCCATTCTTTAACCATTCTCCACCATTCTTCCACCACAATGAAGCTCTAATCCCCCTTGTGGCTAGCTAGGAGGAAGATCCTTGGTGGAAGCTTGAATTCAAGGAGAAGAACAAGGGATTTTGGCTAAGATTCTCTCTTTTTCTATGCATTTTTCTCTTTCTTGTATTATCCTGGTTGAGGTTGCATTTGATTGAGAATTTATGTAATTGTAATTAGTGGCTGGTTAGACACTAATTAGGATACTTTTTGTTGGTTAATTGATTGAATCAAGTGCTGAATTTTTTATTCTCCTCTAATTTCCTATGTATGCAGTCAAGGTGTTTAATGAAATACATGAATGAAATTGAGCACTTAATTGTCTAATTTGAGAATTCCTTTTAATTTAATTGGTTAATTAAACATCTTAGGGTGATGATTCAGTGGCTAATTAATCATGTAATCAATCAAATTTAAGTGTTTATTGATCTTAAAGGTAAGAATTGATAATTTCGTGTGGGATTGAGGTTTCAATTCAATATTAGATTGTTAATGTAACACCATAGATTCTAGTCCATCTCATACATTTGAATGGCATAATATCATGAACTATGTAGGATTTCCATGGGAAAAGCAAGAAAAGTGGGATTATTTTCTCATTGTGCTATGTCTAAAAATTCATTTCAGTGTCACATGGACCATGTGAGCTCATACTATGCATCGTCATATTTAATTCCATCATTACAACTCATTTAGATCCCAAAAACATGCCTCCAACCCATGGAAACCGAAATGGAGCATGAAAATTTAGAGATCCATTTTCGGCCAAAATTGGCCTCTTTCCTAGGCAAACTTTGAAAACTCATAACTAAATGTAGAAACTTCAGAATCATGCAATCTTGGTCATTCTGGAAATCTTAGGATGTCTACTTAATACTAAAAATATGTACGAGTCACAAAATTCATCACACAGGACGTTTGACATCCAAAAAGCTACAGACTCGCTGGCTGCCTGGGCTGTGATTCAGTTTACTGATACAAACTTCTGAAATTCATAACTAATTCTAAAAAAATAGAAATCACACACATTCAGTCATTATGGAAAGCTAAAAATGTTAAATTAACATTAAAAATAATTCCCGAATGAAACAGATACTTTTAGATATCTGGAATTGATGGAACAGTGATTGAGCTCTGGAGACGCCACTGTTACTGACAGCAAACTTAAAAAATGTATAACTCTCTGCTCAGACCTCCAAATGAGGTGATCTTGGTGGCCACAGAAAGCTTATGACCTCTAGTTTATTCATATAAAATTTGATAAGCATTGGACACCATTTGGGCATCGGATGACACAGAAATCAAATCTGCCAGTATGAACAGTGCACATACCAGAAACCATAGAAAATCCCAACTTTGAAAATTCATCAAATATTCTCTAGACCTCCGAAAATTATGATCTTTAGATTCCCAGAAAGCTATTAATGAGACCTAATTGTATGCCAAATTTCAGGGCAATACTAACTCATTTGGCCAAAAAATGACATAGGGTTCCATTATGGTCAAATTTGGCTCCATATGAGGTACCAAATTTGCCAAATGGCCTTCCCTTGGTTGTGGCACCTTTTGGGCAAGTCTAAAAGTACATTTGAGACTTGTGTGAGCTGCCCAAATGGTCCCAAACCTCATGCATCTCATTTTGGCCATTCAACCCACACTTATGCATATTTCCAACAAACTTCCATATTGCACACTTTGGCATTACATACTCAAAATAGGTTCTAGATGTCACACATCATATCCATACATTTAAACATCATATAATATCATATTTACACATGTCTCAAGGGTCATAGCCCATTTACTACATCATATATATCATATGGTACAATCATGGTCTTCAAGTGACAAAAGCTAAACACATGATTGTCAATCTCCTTCCTTTAGTGTTGTTGGCTCCCATTAGCATATCCACTTGGTTTACCTAGCATGTTAGATCATTGGAGAGGAGGGGATGAGATTCAAAGAATCCCAATAGCTCATCTCCTATTCAATCATACATAATATGTGCAAAGCAAACTTTTCAAATGCATGCATGGTGAAAGTGGAAGACATGCATATTTTAAAACAATCTTGGCATGTGAATCAATTATACAAGACATTCAAGAGCTCACTAAGTGTTTGGATTGGCCTCACACTTCTTCTCATGGATTTTGGACTTGCCTCACCCATTCTTTGAGCACTTTGGACTCAACCATACTCTTGGGAGCCCACTTTGCTTTTGGGAGACTCTTTACTTTGTCTCAACTAAGGTCAAGGGTTCTTGGCTCATCCTCACCAAAGGGAAGAGTTCTTGGCCTCTCCGCACTCAAGCATACTCATACAAACATCATGAAATCATTGAAGAACATAACATGGCATCAAGGATCATGGCATATAAAGGCATGCTAGCATACTTTTCATAACTTGAAAATACACATACACACATTCTAAAACAAGTTAAACACACATCCATGCATGAAAGAAGGTGGAGAGAGCTACCTTGCACACAATGACACACTTTTTCCTTTGAATTCAAGCCTCCTCTTTTGGCCACACACCCATAAATTGGTGGAGATGGTTTCTCTTGGCCTAGATACAATTTATGGGAGCCAATTAGGTTTATGAAACAATCTCTAAGACCATACAACTTGCTTAAGTACTAGATTGCTCTATAACCCCCATTATGGTTCATATTGGCACCTAATGAAGCAACACCTCTCAAAAGACTTCTAGGCCTCATTCTTTTCTTTCAAATATGATTCTTGACTCCTTTTAAGTCTCTTGGAGTCATCACATCATCAAAACAAAAGGCCTAGTACCATGTTGCTTCTTTAGGTCATATTATGGAACCTAAGGCACCAAATCAATTTCTAGGAGTTCTAAATTTTTTTCTAAGGGTTCCTCCCACCTTCTACCATCATAAGAAGTCCCAAACCAAGGCTAAAACAAATTAAAATAGCCCCTAGCCCAATGGTTCTGTCTTAGCCAAATTGATGGAGGGAGGAGGAGTCCATGGGCTTTTTGATTTTTCCTTGATGGGAGAGACACTTGGGAGGCTTCCTAGGGGTCTTAGAGACTCAAATAAACATTTACACATGCAAGAAAATTCATGGATTAAATCAATTTTTATAAAGTGTCCAAGAGCTCTACACTTTCCTAACTTGATTTTCATTAGCCTTTCTTCCAATTTCCTTGCATCTACTAACTCCTCATGGTCTAAAACCCACAATTCCTTCTTATTTCTAGACAAAAAGCCTCCCCCCAAGATGGTTCTGTTCTGGCAGAACTCCACACACAAAGGGCAAGAAAAAGGAAGCAACCAAGATAGAAAAATCACCTTGATTCTAAGCTTTTCTAAAGAGCTCTCTTCCTTGCTTCAACCCTCTCCTTGAATTTCGAAATTCCCCCCTCAGTTCTGGGCTCAAAACAGAAGCAAACATCTCACTAAATCCATAGGAAGAGAGGAGGAAAGGAGGGGAAGAAGTTTAACAAGGCAAGGAGTAGGAAAAAGTGGCTAAAACTTACACTTTTCAAAGCTTCCTCTCCCTTCCTTGGCCTCCCCTCTTGTGCGCCACTCTCAGCCCTTCTTACTTCTATTTTAACGTGTGAGAGAGTGGGTGAGGAGATCTGAGCAAAGGAGGGGCGTTTTTATAAGCTAGGGTTTCACTTAAGCAACTTTTACACTTTGCAATTTAGTCCCTCTTCATAGTTTTATTCGTTTGGGCTTGTTTCAACTCCTTTTTGAAATCCGTCTTTTCCATCATATTCCTTAGGCTCTTAATCATAATAATTTCCTTTGTAATCACTCAAAAAGGATCTAAAACCATTTCGAACTGTTCGATCAATTTTCGGTCAACCGACAGCCGAAATCACTCACCGGAGGGGTTTCAACTGTTTTAGGGGTTCCCATAGTATTTAGAGCCTCTGAGAACCCTAGAAAGCTTAAATTTTTTGTTTAAAAAGTCCTCCTATGAGTTTTCCAAATTTTTCAAAAATTACAAAAATGCCCCTACGTCCCTCGGTAAATTTTCTGATCTCTTTTGGCTCTGGTTTTTGGGTATCTTAAATCTCAAATCCTCATTTTCTAATATTTAAAATTTTATTATAATTTTAGTTGGCTCCAATTCCTTCTATTTTAGGGACTTCCTTTTGTATCTGGCCCATTTTTGCCGTTTATAGAGAAACCGAATGTTGTATTTCTCAGGTTTACAGAAAGACCGGATGTTATAGTTAATATCTTAATTCTTGCAGGGTAACTTAAGATACATTTGCCATGAACACAATTAGGGACACTTAGACCAGAATTAATCATAATTGAATTAAGATAAGGATAGTGGATACCAAGGGATAAATCCTAGGCTAGTCACAAGTTCATCATTCATTCAATAATTCATGCAATTAGGTAAAGTTTAGGAACTTTATTTTAATTCCATTTTAGATAGTTTAATTAGATAAAAAAATCTCCCTAAATTAGGTAATTCTAGGATCTTTATACACTTAGAAAACCTAATTAAATATTGAACTCTATTTCTAAGGGAGATGACCTTGGTTGTGCCACTAACTATAAATTTTAATTCAACCTAATTTTATTTTGAGGGTTGCGTGACACACCCATAAGAAAGCTCATTCCTAATTTGTTTCAAGAACTCATCGTCCCTCTGGGTATCCATGATCTAGGCTCTCAAATTATTTTCTATTCAGGTCTCACTAAAAAATAATCTACTCAACACCATATGGCACAAGATATTCATATCTTTAAATTTTTCTATAAGTTCTTGCTCTTTAACCATCATAAAAGCTGCATGGATGGATTTCCTACTTAGAGCAGCCACCACATTGGTCTTGCCTGGATGGTATTCAGAGTATAATCATAGTCTTTTAGGAGTTCTATCAATCTTCTATATCTCGTACTTAATTCCTTCTGATCAAATAGGTATTTTAGACTTTTATAGTCATTATGAAGTTCTATTGTAGCACCATATAAATAATGGTTTTAGATTTTGAGGGCAAACACCACTACAGCTAACTTTAGATCATGTGTAGGATAGTTTTTCTCATGAGGCCTTAATTGCCTAGAGGCACATGCCACTACTCTACCTGTTGCATTAACACATATCTTAACCTTTTCTAGAGGCATCATTATAAACCACAAATAGTTTACTAGGGTTAGATATAATTAATATAGGGGCAGTTGATACGCATGATATTTTATATATTTTAATCCCTTAACTTAAGCATTTTAGTGTCCAAATATGGTGTTAGGAATTTAATTAAGTGGAATTTGATTTTAATTTGCCATTTCTACATTTGAGGAATTAATTTACAAATTATTGATTCTTAATGCTTAAATTTACCTTAAATAATTTTTGGATATTTTCACTTAATACTTTCCATTCTTTTTGTGCAAATTTTTTGTTGGGCAATTGGAGCTTTGAATGATAAATTAATTTGAAGAAGAGAAGGATTGTTGTGTGAGACAAGGCTTTGGGTTTTGGAGACTTGAACAGAGGAGGGGGGACGAGGTTGCACATTTAATTGAGGCCCACTAACTCACATATCACTCACAAGTTCAACTCAATATTTACACACTTTAAACATGGGCCAGCCACTGCTCTAACACACCCACATTGATACACACCTCCACGTAGCAAATAGGTGTAATGCAACTTACAAACACACACTCATCCACATCACTAGGACACTTCACGTTGCACCCACGTCACAAGAATCAGCAGCTACTCCACACTTATACATATACACACACACATCAACTCATGTGGATGGAATAAAGAAGAAACAAACATGAAGAGATCACATGGGAATGAGTGAGTAAGAAGAAAGGAGGAAGCAACATGGCTGGAACTCGAGGAATGATTAAAAAAGTAACATGAGCAAAACAGAGTGTGCAAATGATTGAAGCTATGTGAGAAGCTTAGGCAAAACCATTATGCACATGTCATATGTAAGCAGCCAAATGGGAATGAAGGAGAACTCCACGTGAGAAGGTGGAGTTTAAGCTGAACAGATAAGCTACGTGCAGAATGTGGAAGCACCTGATTAACGTTAAGAAGACGACAGGAAAATGAGCTAAATTACATGATAACCAAAAACAGAGTTGGAAAAGAAGCTACGTTTTTAGCTGGGTTGAAAGAACTTAGAAGCAACATGAAAGAGAAGAAGCAACGTGATTAAAGAATGTGTAGAGGAATGAAGAGTCAGCTGAACCATGTGGAAAGAAATATGAAGCCATGAAATGAAGCTACTAGAACAAAGGAATGAACAAACACAATAGATGAAGAAACAAGGAGCTGACACGAGGAATATGCAGCAGAAGTAGAGGAGAAGAGATTAAAGCAACCTCGAGCAGCAGATTTAATGGATTATTCATGCATGCAAGTTGACGTGCTAATGAGGGAGACCAACGTAGATAGTAACGCCACGTATAGCTGAGGTGAAGAAGTCACAGGTCGCTTAAATGAAAAGATGAAGCCACGTATCAATTCATTCCACGAGTCCAAGAATACATCAATTAATGGATTAGGTGAGGCACGAGCATAGCACATGAGACATGAGGGATTCAGGCAGAGGCATTCAAGAATCACGACAATCACACCATCCATCCCGTCATTCATTCCATGCTTCATTCCGTCATGTATTCATTTTCATTCACGCCTTTATTCCATTCACTTCATCGAGAGTCATCCACCATGCCATCTCCTCCATTCCTACTCCATCTTTACCTAATGATGCTCTAATCTCCATCTGTGACTAGCAAGGAAGAAGGCTCTTGGAGAAGCTTGAATCCATAGAGACAAATGCAGAATTTTGGCTAAGAATTCCTACTTTCCTATACTTTTTTCTTTTTCTTGTACAATCTTGGTTAAGTTGTATTTGATTAGAAATTGGTGTAATTATAATTAGTGGCTGGTTAGACACTAATTAGGATGTTGTTTAACTGATTATTTGATTGATTTAGTTATAGATTTTCCAATTTCCTACAATTATCCATGTATGCAGTTAAGGTGTTTGATGAAATGCATGTGAGAAATTGAGTGTTTAATTTTTTGATTTAAGGATTCCTTGGTATTTAGTTAGTTAATTAAACATTTTTGGATGGTGATTCAGAGGCTAATTAATCAATTAATCATTCAATTTAAGTGTTCATTGATCTTAAATACAAGAATTAACGATTGAATACGGGATTGAGGTTTCAATTCAACATTAGATTATTAATTTCTTAATTCTTGCGTGGTAACTCAAGATACACTTGCTATAAACACAATTAAGGACTTTTAGACCAGAATTAATCACAATTGGATTAGAATAAGGATAGTAGATACCAAGGGACGAATCCAAAGCTAGTTACAAGACCATCCTCCATCCACAATTCATATAATTAGGTAGAATTTAGGAACTTTATTTCAATTTTATTTTAGATAGTTTAATTCAACCAAAACCCCCTGAATTGATAAACACATATTTCTATCTATTTTATTCTCCTAAACTTGGGCATTTTAATAATGAAATATGGTTTTAAGACTTTAATTAGATAAGATTTTATTTTAATAGCCATTTCTATATTTTAGGAGTTAATTTGCAAAAATTTGGTTTTTAATGCTCATTTTATCTTAAATAATTTTTGTGAATATTCCTATTCGATTTTTTCCACTCTTTTGTGCAGAATTTTAATATGTAATTGGAACTTGAATAAGAATTTGTTTTGAAGAAGAGGAAGAGAAGAGTTGGGATCAAGTGCATTTTTTGTTGGGCAATAAAATTTGAATGGGAGCATGAAGAAGCCACGAGTACAGATTGCACACAAACTCGAACAGAAGTGGACTGGACTTAAGAAAAGAAAAGCATGCAGCATGAGTTCTACATACCACGAGCATTGAGAAGAATGCATGAAGAGAAGCCATGGTTCTCAAGCTGATGCAGAATACACAAAGCAGAGGAAAGGAATAAAGGCTCGGGCAAGGCAACATCCAGCAGTGAATGAGAGGAATTACGTTGGAATGAATTAAGAAGCATGAGCAGTAGATGAACAAGGAAGAAGAAACTCTAAAATAGAGAGAAGAAGCTACGTTTGGAAAGAAGTGTAGAGTAGAACAGAGGAGAAACAAACGAGGGGTTGCTAAACACATACATGCAGAATGAGCTTGGTTTTGAAGTAGCAACGTGAAGAAGCTAGCTCGAGTTTCTGGTCTGCAGAGAAAAGAAGCTTGCTTGACCTAAATGGGTAGAAAAAGAAGCTATATAAAGCCAGCTGAAACATGTGGATATGAAAGTTAAAGAGAGAAGAGAAATGAATGAAGGAGAATGAAGGTGAAGCCAAGCTCCATATTGCATCACATCTAGCCCATCCATGAAGAAGTTAACATGGAAAAGCTACAGAATGAAGAAGAGAGCACAATGGGTTTTAAAGGACTCTAGCAAGAAAAATGAGAAGATTTCCACAGGTTTAAAGGAAGCTCAATTACATACACATGTATAGGCATACAGATCGAGTAAAGAAACTACATGGAAGTGAGGTCGAGAATGGAGTGGATGAATCAAAAAGAAGAAGTGACCACGAGCTATAGCGAAAACATGAGTAAAACACGAAGCATGAGCTGGACGTGTAAGACAACATGAAGAAAACTTGTGGCAAGGAAAGAATGTTAGAGAAGCTGTGGGTTCTAGTTGGGAAAGAGGCTACGATTTTGAAGAAGTAATGAAGGCAAAAAATGACGAGGGACTTGAGAAAATCTGGGCAAAGAAGGAGAAGAAAACCTGGGGCAACAGCACAAAATAGGAGAAACTAAAAGCTCGTGGAAATGATCTCAAGCATGAAAAAAAGCTATGTGCAGAGCAGAAGAAAAAGCATGAGCTAGGAACTAAGAGTGAGAAAAATGATGTGAAGAAAGAGATGGGAATTGAACACAAAAGAAGCTTGCATGGAAGGGCTGGACAACAACGTGAGATTTACGTGGAAGATTTAATCGAACATGTGATGAAGCTAGATGAATACCAATGCTGAGCTTTGAGAAGAGATCACGTGACTTTTAATGAGAGATGAGCACGTGATTCATGAAGGAATACCAGCCATTGGATCATTTTATCAATCCATCTCATGCATCCAATATTGGAGAGGAGAAATACACATCCAGAACGCTTCAGTCATTCGGGTATTTGCACATCTATTCCATCGTCATTCATTTCCTTCATCCAGCAGCCATTCTCTCCACACCATCTTTCATTCTCACCTCCATTCTAACTCTAATGATGCTTTAATCTCCATATGTGACTAGCAAGGAAGAAGGACCTTAGAGAAGCTTGAATCCATGGAATTACAAACAGAATTTTTGGCTAAGGATTTCTATTTTCCTATACTTTTTCTCTTTCATATATTGTCTTGGTTAAGTTGTATTTGATAGAGAATTTGTGTAATTATGATTAGTGGCTGGTTAGACACTAATTAGGAAGCCTTTTTGTTGATTAATTGGTAGGATTGGACACTGAATTTTGCATTTCTCTCCAATCTCCCATGTATGCCACGAAGGTGTTCGATGAAATGCATGAGTGAGATTATGTGCTTGATTGTTTATTTGTGGATTCCTTGGTGTTTAGTTGGTTAATTAAACATCTTTGGATGATGATTCAGAGGCTAATTGATCAGTTAATCAATCAATTTGAGTGTTCAAATATCTTAATCATAAGAATTAGTAATTTAATGGGAGTTGAGGTTTCAATTAACATCAAATTGCTAGTCTCTTGAATCTTGAATGGTAATTCAAGATCATTTGCCAATGAACATAATTAGGGACTCTTAGACCAGAATTAATCACAATTGGATTAGGATAAGGATAGTGGATACTAAGGGACAATTCCAAAGCTAGTCATAAGACCATCATTCACCTCTTAAGTTCATGCAATTAGGAATTTAGGAACTTTATTTTAATTTTATTTTAGATAGTTAATTAGATCAAAAACCCCCTTTATTTTAGAAATTTTTAGAGTCTTTTAGCACTTAGAAAATCCAATTGAACATTGAACTCCATTTCCAAGGGAGATGACTTAGGTTATGCCACTAGCTATATATTTAATCAACCTAATTTTATTTTGAGGGTTGTGCGACGAGCCTCTCAGTCATGCACTTAAGGAGAATTTTCTTTAATTCTTAAGATAAAAATGGTATAGATATGAATAATAAATATCAAAGGAAATATTAGTTTGAATTTAGAAGCCATGATTTGAAAGATAAAAGTTTAAGTTTCTTTTTAGGCATAAAGAAGCAATTAGGTGTTTGGCTCCTTGAATTAAATTTGTGATGACTCTAATGAGTTTAAATGGAGTCATATAACTTAGATCAAGTGAGAAATTAGAGCCAAGATCATTAATTCTTGGGGTTGCTTCATTTTACCCTTGTATAGAACTATAACAATGTCATGAGCTAGAATAAGCTTATGTAATGCTTATGTGAGGCTAAAGTTAGTTCCAATGACATGTTTGTGTCTTATTTGATGTGTTTAAGTGAAGCAAATCAAGCTCCTTCTAGGAGTATGCGTGAGGCCGAGAAGGGGAAGTAAAGCTCAAGGAAGAAAGTTTATGTTTTTTAACTCAAGGTAACTCTCTATCTTTTATTGTATGCATTTCTTGGATATTTGATTGTCATTGGATGCTAGAGTATATATTTGAATCATGAAATAAGTCTATAGTGTAACACCTGGGAATAATTAATAGTAATTATTTGGGATTATGAAATTATTAAGAGGATTTAAGAGAAATGACAAATTCGAGTATCATAACATAATAATAATTATTAATTAGACCATTTTGAGGAAGTATAATAGTATTTATGTATGTCAAGAACATTATTGGAGGTCTAATTTCATCTAAATATGAACTAACTCTATTCTTATGGAAGCCTAATATATTTTTACACTCAATTAACTTATATAGCTTGGCCCAACTTGTTAAGTATCAGCCCACTTGGAACTTAGGGCCCATTGGGCTAGCCCCTTTGTACTAAAACCCTAAAGAGCCTATTTGTTTTTCATTTGGGTGTTGAAAACACAAGATTTTACAAAACAAGGAGAGAAAATGCAGAGGTTCAAGGGAGGTTAGGGTTTTACCAACATTGTAGCTCCATTTTTGACTTTTAGAGAGTGATTTAGCCAAGGTAGGTTCTATAAAACTTAATCATCTCCTCTTTCTCTATATTTTGGTCTGATTGGTTTGTCATTTGGGGAACTTTCACCTCTTCTTAATAGGAAATCTGGTCTTTGGTTGATTATTGCAAGATTTTCATAGTTAGAAGTTAGAGGGATGATTTGGTAAGCATTTCCCTTCCATTTTGTATATTATTTTGTTGGAAAATGTCCCCCATGGTTGATTCTCATAATGGGTTATGCTATAGTGCAAAAATATAAGGAGATGGAAGTGAAACATTATAGTTTCTAGGTTTGATGAACCAAATCCGAATTTTGGGAGTCACTAAAGGATCGGGTAAGTGTCTCTTACTATTTTGTGATGTGTAAATGCTGGAATTTTTCCATTTGGATTGATTTTTTGTGCATGGATTTTGCATATGGGAAAATGGAGGAGTGGAGAGTGAACCATTGTGAATTCTTGGAGTTTTGATAGTTAAATGATGATAATTATACTTTGGAAGCTCGATAAGCAATTCTTGATAGTTAAATGATGATAATTATACTTGTCATAGTCTTGATGTGCATTTGGATTTTAATGGTAGCTAGAGAAAGAGTAATTGGCTTCATTGAGATAATCTGGATTAATTTTCTAATTCCATGTATATATTCATTTTAATATGATATTGGCTATACATATATGATTTTGAAATGCTAAATGATTAGTTGGCTACTTGAATTGTGTTGTGATTGGACTTTGTGAGTCCATGGTGGAGTTGTGGTGTAGCTACCACCTATGTATCATGTTTTGATTGGGCACTGGGTTGTGATCAGACCCCTGAAGGCACCGAGTCCAAGTTGTGCTCATTAGGGAAGTTGGTGCCATGGATGGGCCTCTTCCGATGTTATTGGTCATTAACATGTTATATGTGATTGTTATATAGTAGTTACTAGTAGTATAACTAGTTCATTTGTTGATGATATTAACGCCTTCAGTATGTTTTCTATATAATTGCATTATGTTAATTATTCTGTACATATATATGGAATTTGCCTCTTGTTACTGAGATTATATATCTCACTCCAGTTGTAGGCTAACATTTTCAAGGACTGGATCTCTTAGTGGCAAGGAGATATTAATGGAAGCCTATTGTATGGTTTGGTAGCACATAGATTTAGAAACCATGTAAGGTTAGGTTCGTGTAATGATAATACTAATTTTTATGTATTTAACAGTCGTGTCGCATATATATATTGAGGTTATAGTTCCTTTCAGATATCATGGTGAACACTAGAAGGGGCAGACCAACTATGGCTGAACTAGAAGATCCTATGCAACCTATCTAGATTATTTGGATTTGCATCAAGCCATGATGGAATAGCATAGACAAATCATGCAGTAGTAGTAAAAAATGATATTGTAGCTACAAAATGTCCTAGCTAGGTAAGATGATGATAGGAGAAATGCCCCAGAGCCATAGCCACTTGCTCTTGATAACCCGTAAGTACCCCCTTAGGAATAAGTATAGGTCCAGTTGACTAATTAACAGCTACTTAACTAGTTTAGAAAGAATTGTCCACCCTCGTTCGATGAAGAGCTAGATGTAGAGAAAGCCAAGATGTGGATCATACACCTGGAGAAAATCTTTAGAGTAATAGGTTGTACTTCTAATAAGAAGGCGATGCTTGCCACTTTTATGCTAGAAGGGGAAGTTGATCACTAGTGGAGCAGTATAGAGGCAATTATGCAAACTATGAACATTCTAATTAATATGGAAAATTTCTTAGTCGTGTTCTATGAGAAGTATTTCCCCAATTCCATCGAAGATCAGAAAGAGATGGAGTTTATAAATCAAAAGCAGACTGAGAAGATGTTTGTTTATTAATACGTGGCTAAATTCATTAAACTATCTTAGTATTCTTCCTATCTCTAGAAATGGATGATAAAAAAAAGAGATGTGAACAATTTGAAAAAGGTGTGAAGCCTTCTATCAGAGATAAGGTAACTCCACAAAGAATTAAAACTTTTAATACTCTTATGGAGATCAGTAGGGTCATTGAGAACAACCTGTGAGAGATTATACTAGCAGTGGCTAGGTTAGTGAGAAGGGGACTCTAAAATTAAAGAGACTAAGATAGGAAGACAGTGCTAGTATAGTTGCCAGCCTTGGAATAAAAAGGCACAAAAAGGAAAAGAGTTCGGCCTAACAAGGGATAGCCATTAATAGTGACATGTTTTAGATGTGGAAAGCCTGAGAATATAGCCAAAAACTATTCTCGAATAGAGATGGCACCTCCATCCAAGCTGCAGACCGAGGGCAGAGTGTTTGCACTCACTTAGCAGGAGGCTAGTGTGTCTTTCATTGTGATAAAAGGTACAATCATAGTAAATGCATTTTTTTGAAATTGCTATGTTTGATTCAGATGGTAGTCACTCGTTTGTATCTTATAATTATGTGGGGAAATTCGGTCTAGATGTTGGTACTTTACTGTATGATTTGTCTATTTCTATCCCTACTAGAGGCCATGTGATTACCTCTTATATTTGTTTAAATGTTACTATACAGTTTAACCATTGTTATACCACCATTGATTTGATTGGTATACCTTTCCATGATATTGATTTAATTATTTGCATGAACTGGATGGTTGCTAATAATGTTGTGCTAGATTGTGAACATAAAACCATCACATTACCTAAATGTGTGACCATACCTAGTACTGGGGTTGAGTTATCTTTTTTTACCATTGCTCAAGTTGAGAGATACTTAGAACATGAATGTCAAGGGTTTCTAGTCTTTTTCTCTATATAGGCAAAAGTAGAAGAAGGGATATAGGAGATCATTGTAGTTAGGGAATTCTTGTAAGTTTTTCCTAAGGATTTTAATTTTAGTGGCCTACTTTTAGAGACAGAGATAAAATTCCCTATTAATATTATGCTTGGAGCTAGATTGGTGTCTAAAGCTCTTTATAGGAAGGCTTCCATCGAACTAGCAAAATTGAAAAAGCAAATTGAGGAACTGTTAGAGAAAGGATTCATATGCCTTAGTATGTGTAACACCCTAAAATTAATTAAGGTGTTAATAATAGATTTGGGTTAATTATGAATAATTAATATGAGATAATTGGACAAGTTAAGTGAATAGAAATTTTAGAAAGATAAATTATTAATACGAGTTTAAGATTTAATTAGAATGGAAACTTCACCTTGGCCTAAATTAATGTAGGAGATCATGATAAGAGGCTAATGAAGGCCCAATAAGTTAGGTGTAGACCCAATCTGATTTAATGTGATAGAGGCCCAAGATCCACCTTTTATAGGCTCTTATAGTTGGCCCAATAACCCTTGTGCAGACCTATATCAATTGAGTTTTTCAAATTTGGTCTGGCCCAATTACATTTCCGTAGCCCAAGAGATTAAAGCTGGCTCAACAAGGTTTAAATCAGAACCCACTTGCAATTGGACCCTTGGGTCAGCCCATGACCCACCTTTGATCGAACTTAAATCCAACTAAAACCCTAAACATTTCAGCCCCTTCCCCATTTTGTTGAAACATAAGAACATAACCCATTTTCAGAGGTTTGAAGGGAGGCTAGGGTTTGAGGTAAGAAATCCACCATTTCTCACTTCTAAGCTCAAAATCAGTTAAGGTAATAGTTATATAACTTAATCCCCTTCTCTTTTTCTTCATTTTGGCCTAATTAGTTTTTCATTTGGAGTATTTTCACCATACCCAAAATCTGAAACTTGCCATTTGATGTTTCCATGGTGAAATTTCGTAGGTTGGGACTAAGGGTGTTGTTAGGTAAGTATAAACTCTCCATTTTGATACTTTCTTTGCTAGTTTGAGACCCCTATAGCTGATTTATAATATGGGTATTATTTTTATGTTAATTTACTCAGAATTTGAGATGTTGTTTTGAGGTTTCTGAGGTAGGCTCAACCAAATCCGAATTTGGTTTAGTGGTGATTTGGCAAGTGTTTATGTGTAGTCCTATATAGCTTAACTCTTTAAGTGATGGGTTTGCTGATACAAATTGTGATTAGGGATAGTAATAGCTTGGTTTTGTGTTCATAGGCTGAAGTAGCACTCAATTGGTTCTTAGAGGATTGATTACAAGTAAGGTAATCGGGACTATATTAATTCCATGCATATATCTATTTTAATTTCATATTTGCTGTACATGAATGATCTGAAATGTTCAATGAATTGGTTGGCTATCTATTATATTGTGATTGGACCTTGTGAGTCCATAGTGGAGCTGTGGTGCGGCTGCCACCCGTGCATGTGCTTTGATTGAGCACGGGATTATGATCAGACCCTAGATGCACTGAGCCCTGGTTGTGCTCAATGGGGAGTAGGTGTCGTGGAGGGGCCTTTCCTAGTGTTATTGGACTTTAACATGTGAAATATGATTGCTAGTATGGGATAGTAATCATGATAGTCTAATTGTTTCATTTACTAATATGACTAGTATGTTTTCTGATGCTTATGTGAAATCATGCATATATGTTGATTAAATTGGAATATATGATGGAATTTGCCTTGGTTACTGAGATTTGCATCTCACCCCATTTTATGGGATTAAACATTTCAGGTGAAGGTTATTCAGGTCAGGATAAGGGCAAGTAAGAATGAACATCCATGAGCTCTAGCCATGTGTGGAGGAAGCTACACTTGGTCTTAGTGGAATAGAGTAGATGTTAATTTTGTTAACCTTTGTATAGCATTATCATGTATCTGTATTGTCAAGTGTAGGAGTTTGTAATTTGATAACATGGAATGTAACCAATGAGAAATAGGCTTCATATTAGTTATTGATGGATGTATGAGTTTATGACACTTACTATGGTTTATAAACCTGTGTTTTAATTGACTATTCAAGTAATGAAATCATCTAATATATTGATTGTGGATTCAAGCTAGCGATGCATGAACTATCCAATGAAAACTTGATTGAATGACCATTGTGAGAAATTTATGAATTTGCTAATATAAGACCTATGAATGAGTAGGAGAATCCACCTTTAAATGTGGGATGGGTAATGATATAATATCTAGGGCAAATCAACTAGGTAGATGCTATTAGAATCTTATAACAAGTGGGAGAGTGGCCCTAGAGAGCTCTTAGATAGAGAGTGGAGAGTATGAGACAAGATTTTAAGAATTATAAGATCAGAAGGCATTTTGCCACGGCCAAAACAGGGTTAGCCGTAGCTAATAGAGGCGAAGTTGCCCAGGGAGAGTACCAAAGAGCAATTTGCCACGACGTAATGTGAGAGGCAAAACTGGGAGTCGTCCAAAGGGTAATTCGCCGCGGCTAAATAGGAATTGGCTACGACAAACTCTCGTGAGAATTTGTCAAGCGTTCCAGAGAGAAATTAGCTATCACGAAAGGAGGAATTGGCCGTGGCCAATAATGAGAGGCAAACGAGGTAGGTTCCAAGAGGCTTCCTCGTCGCGGCGCCATGTAGGTTAGCTGCGGTGAAGGTCCAACTAGCTGTGGCGAAATCAGTGACAATGTAAAGGATGAACCCGAGAGCAATTGGCCGCGGCTAAGAGGAATTTGGCTTTGGCAAACATCCTGAAACCCTTATATTAATTTAGAAATCTTAGTTTTTCATATGGTAATCTCAAGGGATGACTTAGAAACATTAGTGAAAGATTCTTGTGAGATGGAATTAATAAGCAATAGAATCAAAGGCTTAGAAATGAGTGTTTGTTTCCCTTATTTACATGAGTACTTGTAGTTGTATGGTTGATAACTCTAAAACATTAAGGTTCAAATTTCCTCGCATTATCAGAATGTAATTAGTCATAATATCTTGCAACCCCAATTCATGATTATTAATCGTGTATTTAACCTTAATTACAATGATTAGAAGTGAGGGTCATCACAGTATGTCACCTTGGGGAGCTCCTATGTTGTTTATGAAAAAAAAATATGGTAGCCTCTGATTATGTATACATTATAGAGATCTTAATAAGGTTATCGTTAAGAATAAATATCCTCTCCTTAAAATAGAAGATTTTTTAGATAAGTTAGCACGTGCTTTGGTATTTTCTATGATAGATTTTAGATCTAAGTATCATTAATTGAGGATTAAAGTTGAAGACATCTAAAAAATGGCCTTTAAAACTAGATATAGACATTATAAGTTCCTGATGATACCATTTGGCTTAACTAATGCACTAGTTATTTTTATGGACTATATGAATAGGGTATTAAGACCATATCTAGATAAATTTATAGTGGTCTTCGTTGATGACATTCTTGTATACTCTAGGTCTTTTGAGAAATATGAAAGGCATCTAAGGATAGTCCTTTAAACCTTAAAAAATAAGATATTGTATGCTAAGCTTAGTAAATGCGAGTTTTGGCTAACTAAAGTAAGGCTCTTAGGTCATGATATATCATAGGTAGGGATTGCAGTTGATTCCCATAAAGTTAAAGCTGTCCTATAATAGGATAGGCCTAAAACTATCACTGAAGTTATAAGTTTTTTTAAATTTGGCAAGGTATTACATGAGGTTTATACACGGCTTTTCTCAAATAGCCTTACCACTGATGAGGCTAACTAGGAAAGAAACACCATTTGTGTGGGATGATAGATATAAGAGGAGTTTTTAGGAGTTGAAACTCCAATTAACCACTACCGTTGTATTGATTATATCTAACCCTAGTGAACCATTTGTGGTTTTATAGTGATGCTTTAAGAAAAGAGTTAAGATATGTGTTGATGCAACATGATAGATGTGACGACCCTAAATTCTAATATCGGTGATTATAGCTAAATACACCATTAATAAATAATGATCAAGGTTTGGAGTCATTACAATTAATTACATTAAGAAAATATAGGGGAAATTTAAACCTTGATACTACTAGGATCATCAACTAACAACCATAACAGGAACATGCATAAAAGGGTTTGTACCATCATTTAAGGTTTAAGATTCATCCATTAATCAATTTCAACCCACATTTACATCCCACCAGTGTACTCATGCTATTCCTTAACATTAGCCTTATTGAAATTAGGGTTTCTAGGTCAAATATAGGAGTTTGGGGACCTGCGCTGCGACCTGGAACCTTCCCGCCGTGGCTAAGTTAGGTTCTGGAGCTCGAAAACTAAGTTTTTAAACTTGCGCCGCGCCCAAGTTGCTCTCGAGAAATTTCTAGACTTCGCCGCGGCGAGATGGATCTACGCCGCAGCCAACCTATGTGGTGCCGCGGCGAGTTTTGCTACTGTAACCTCCTTAATTAATTTCCTCGACTCACGCCAAAGCAGGACTTCTTGCACCGCGGTGAGGTTACATTCTGTCACCCTCCTGGGTGATTTTTTTTCGCTCTGCGCCGCGGCGAGAGTTATCAAGCCGCGGCGTCCCTCGCCACTGTCACTCCCTAGGCTGCGGCGAAGCCTTCCTGGCCGTGGCGTGACTCCCTTCTGTAGCTATTTTCCCTATATTTCACCCCCTACACTCCATTTCTCTTCTTAGGGACACTCTAAGGTCACTTCCCCTCATTTTATATGGCTCAAATAGCATTTATCTACCTTATTTACTTAGCTATGCTTCCATTACCAACTCAAAACTTATATGCCCATTTCTTTCCTCTAATTACCTTCTATCAGGAAGTTTATAAAGTAACAACAACAGATTATACATGAACTACCAATAGCTATCCTTAAATACTCAATCAATGGGGGTTCTATACAATAGGGGTTCATATCAATATCTCAATGGTTACATTTCCATTAATAGCCATATTGTAGGTCTATATAATTTACAGCAGATATCATGAATCCATACAGCAATTACCAAATTAAGATGAGGTCTAACCCCTCAATACATACATCCTCAGAAACCAAAATATGAACGCCTACACTTGGCAATACAGATACATGATGATGCTATACAAGACTAAACAAAATTTAGCACCTACCCTATTACACTCAGACCAAGTGTAGCCTCCCCACACTAGGCCTCAGCTCATGGATGTTCATCCACTTGCTTGCCCTTATCCTTACCCGAGGAACCTTCACCTGAAATTGTAATCACATAAAACGGGGTGAGATACACATCTCAGTAACCAAGGCAATTCCATCATATAATCCAGTTTAATCAACATATATGCATGAATCAAAATCTATATCAGTCAGTTCAGCAAATGAAATAATTAGGCTATCATGATTACTATCCCATACTAGCAATCATATATTTAACATGTTAAAGGCCATTAACACCGGGAGAGGCCCGTCCACGGCACCTACTCCATTGAGCACAACCAGGGCTCAGTGCATCTGGGGTTTGATCATAACCCGGTGCCCGATCGAAGCACATGCACGGGTGACAGCCACACCACAGCTCCACCATAGACTCATAAGGTCCAATCATCATACAATCGATAGCCAACCAATTCATTCAGCATTTCAAATCATTCATGTACAGCAAATACGAAATTAAACAGATACATGCATGGAATTAATATAAACCCCGGTTACCTCACTTGTAGACAAATTTGCAATAGCCACTAATGGTATAAAATTCCTATAACCATAGCATCAGAAGATTACCACTCTAATTCATCATTAATAGTAGCAATAAGTACCCAAGGAATTTAAATGCCAATATCTACCTAAATAACACTTACCCAGTCACTACAAGTCTCAAATTCGGATTCAAGTATCTCCCACCAGAAATCTCAATGTTTCACCTAAAATCCTAAGCAAATTCGTACAAAATAAATACCCATATTATAAATCAGCTTTAGGGGTCTCAAATTAGCAAAGATAACATCAAAATAGAGGGTTTAAACTCACTTAATGTTAGCCCTAACCTCAACCTACGAATTTCATCAAGAAAACCCCAAATAACCACATTTCAGATTTTTGGGTAGGATGAAAATCCTCCAAATGAAAAACTAATCAGACCAAATTAAAGAGAAAGATGAGGGGATTAAGTTGTATAACTATTACCTTGGCTAAATCTTGCTCCAGATGTGAGAAAATGTGGAATTAAGCCGAGAACCCTAGCCTCTCCTCCTCACCTCCGAATTTCTCTTGTATTTTTTGTGTTTTGCTGAATGGGAAAGTGGCTGGTCAGCTTTTAGGGTTTTAGGTGGGTTTAAGTTAGGTCAAGGGGCTGGGTCATAGGTTGCTCCAAGTCCAAATCCAATTGGGTTTCAGATTTTGCTTATTGGGCCAGTTTTCAATTGTTGGGTTGCAGAATTCTATTGGGCCAGTTTTATACATTGGGTTGCTGAAGTTTTCTTGGGTTTGGGCCAAGTTTGAAGGGTTCAAGGGTTTGGGTCTACACCTAATTCAGTGGGCCTCCATTAGCCTCTTATCATGGTTCATTAATTTGGGCCTAGATGCAATTTCTATCCTAATTAATTCTCAAACCCATGTTAATAATTTATCTCTCTAAAAATCCCCATTCACTTAACTTACCCAATCATCCTATATTAATTATTCTTAATTAATCTTAATCCATGATTAACACCTTAATTAATTTCGGGGTGTTACAATAGAATAGTGGTTTATGCCTCTAGGTAGCTAAGGCTTAATGAAAAAAATTATCGCACTCATGATTTAGAGTTAGTTGCAGTGGTATTTGCCCTTAAAATTTGAAGGTATTACCTGTATAGTGCTACGGTAGAGATATATAGAGATATGAATATCTCTTTTCATATGCTTTTAGATGAATTATTATTATGTGAGACTAAAATAGAAACTGACTTAACAATCAAGATCTTAGATGCCAAGAGTGAGGATAACTTCTTAAGGCAAATTAGGAGAAAAATTTTCTAGGGTAGGATCTCATAATTCAAAGTGTCTAAGGATGGTACAGTAGTATACTGAGATAGAATTTATATGCCAAGTAAAATGGAATTAAGAGAAAATATTTTAAAAAAGGTACAGAAAAGTAAGTATACCATCCACTCAGATACCACAAAAATGTATCAGGATTTGAAAAGATTATTTTGGTGGCCGAGTATTAAATATGACATAGCCAATTACATGGCTAAGTGTTTGGTATGCCAGAGGATAAAAATAGAACATCAGAGGCCAGCTAACTTATTACAACCTTTAGATATCCCTACATAGAAATAGGATAGAATAGTTATGGATTTTATTATGGGGTTATTTAGGACATTCTCTAGACATGATATTATTTGGGTAATAGTGGATAGATTGATGAAATTTGTATACTTTTTATCTATTGGGGCTGCATATATCTTGGATAAGTTAGCCCAGTTATATAAAAAAGAAAAGTGGGATTTCATGGAGTACCTAACAGCATAGTATCTAATAGAGACTCAGGTTTACATCAAACTTCTAGGGGTAATTATAGACATCTTTTGGGACAAAATTTAAGATTTAATACTACTTATCACTCCTAAAAAAAAGGTCAAACATAAAGGACCATCCAGACCTTGAAAGATATGTTGAGGGTGTGTGTTCTAGAAATAAAAGAGAACTGGGATGTGTACTTACCACTTATTGGGTTTACTTATAATAATAGTTACCATTCCAATATTTAGATGACCCCGTCTAAGGCATTGTATGGGAGAAAATTTAGGTCACCTTTTATATTAGGTTAAGCTAGGTGAGAGAAATTTGATAAGACCTGAGATAGTAGACTAGAGTACCAAGCAGATAAAATTGATTTGGAAGAAATGTAATATCCGGTTCCTTGAAAGTATGAGAAAACGTGAGAAACGTAACGTACAATTTCTCCGTAAATATACAAAATTCACTGGATACAAAAGGAAGTCCTCCAAATAGAGTGATTTGAGATCCAATAAAATTAGAACAATATTCTAGACCTTAAATAATGAATTTAGGAAGCCAAAGGTGCCATGAAACTAGAGCCAGAATAGCCAAACTGATTTTAATGAAAATGTAACGAAACGTAATGACATTTTCATAATTTTGGGCAATTTTTAGAAAACTCATAGGAGAGCTTTTTAAATGAGAAATTTAAGCTTTCTGGGGTTCTCAGAGGCCTTGAAAACTATGGGAACCCCTAAAACAGTTTAAACCCCTCCAGTGAGCAATTTCAGCCGTCAGTTGACTGAAACTTTAACAGAATAGTTTGGAATGATTTTAAATTCAATTTAAGTGAAATCAAAGCCATTTTATGAATTAAAGAATCCAAATTTTATAATGAAAAAGATGGTTCTAAAAAAGGAGTTAAAATGAGCCCAAATGGACAAAACTAAGAAGCGAGACTAAATTGTAAATTTCAAAAGTTGCTTAAATGAACCCCTAGGCTTATAAAAATGTCCCCACTTCTGCCCCACTCCTTATGAACAAATTTTTTAGGCTAAAATAGAACTAAGGGTAGAGGAGAATGGTGCACAAGATGGAGGGAAGAAGGAAGAGAGAAATCTAGCAAAAAGTGTAAGAATTTCATAGTTTTTCATGCTTTCTCCTTCACCAATCTCCTTCTCCTCTTTCCCCTCTTTCTTTCTATGGTTTTTCTGAAGTTTTTGGGGTCTCTATTAAGGGTAGAATAGAGGTGGAAATTTTGAAATTCAAGGGAGGAGGCCAACCAAGTGAAGAATAAGCCAAGAAAAGCAAGAATCTAAGTTCTTTATGCTACTTCTTAAGCTTAAGCCTCCTTATTCTTCTTCTCTCCATTTTGCCTCATGTAAGACCAGACCTAAGGGGTTAGATTTCTAGTTAAACCAAGGATAAATCTTAGGAAAATGAGGGAGAAGAATAAGAATATGCAAAACAAATAATTAAATAGCCATTAAATTTCAAGATAGAAAAGTTAGGGTTTTAAGAGTTCCACCAAAAAATTGATTTGATGCAATAATTCCTAGGCTTAAATGAATGTTTGGATGAGCTCTTGAGATCCCTAGAAGGCTCCTCATATGCACCTTCCATAAAGAAAACAAAGTAAATCCATTTGGTGCTTCCTTGAAGCTTAGCCTCAGCCTAAGCTAGATGGGGCACCTAGGGATAGTTTTAATCAAGTATGTAAGAATTCAAATTTGTACCCATATGAGTGGCACATGATGTAATCTCTTATCATATATGTCATATGACCTTATGAACACATGTAAATATATATGTATTATGTATATATGAGATTTAATGCCATATATGTGAAATAGCATGAATTGGGTATGAAATGGCAAGACCATTTTGATGCCTTCCCACATGCTCAAGTGGCTATGGTTTTCTTAGAAGCAATTTTGGACCATTTGAACACCTTTGGTATGCAAATATATTTCTTCTAGAGCTTTTTGGGAAGCTAAAGATCAGATTATTTGGAGTTCTATGGAATTAATTATGAATTTTCAAAATTAGCATTTTTCTGCTAAACTGATGCAGACATTATTTATATAGTCAATAACTTAGGCTATGTCATTCGATAGCCAAATGATGTCTAATGCTTATGAAATTTTACAAGCATAAACTAGACATAATAAGCTCTCTATGGCCACTGAGATCACCCTAATTGGACATCTAAACAAGGAGATATGAATTTTTGAAGTTAGAGGATAGTACCCATAGTGATAGACGACCTTTGGTATTATTCTATCAATTTCTGGTAGTTATTAGCTTTTTTTGTGGTCTAGATTTATTTTTAACATAAATTAAACATTTGTAGCTTTCCAGAATAGTATAATATGCATGATTTTGAGTTTTTTTAGAATTAGTTACGATTTTTCAAAGTTTATGTTAGAATTTTAGAATTCTACCCGAGGCTACATCATTGAATTTTATGTGAATACTCCACTTGCATGACTTCTAGGCCACTTCTTAGGCTTCTTATGAGTTGTATTTGTGCATTTAAATATGAGAATGAAATAGATGAGTCTATATGGCCCATGGAACACTAAGTGAAAATTTTATCCGTGATGTAACACAATTAAATTGATTATTTTTAACGATTTTCCTTCTTCCTCTTGTGTTGTTCATGGAAGAAAGCCTAGAATTTATATGAGATGAGTTCTATAAATATGGTGTTACAAGAAACTCCTTATAGCCTAGAGTAGGCAAAAGAGTTATGTTTCCAAGAAAAGGAGGCTATTAGAGTTTGAGACTAAAGACCACGTATTCATTCAAGTATCTCCAGTTTTTAGTATAGGATGATCTATTAAGGTAAGAAAGCTCAATTTAAAGTACATTGGCCCATTTGAAATCTTTGAAAGAATTAGACCTATTGTCTACCATATACCTTTACCTCCTAACCTTGGCCAAATCCATGATGTATTTCATGTCTCCTAGTCGAAAAAATACTTGTCAGACTCCTCACATGTCATATATTCAATTGTACGATGACCTTTCCTATGCAGTAGCACTAGAGAAAATCATTAATACTAGGATGAAACAGTTGAGAAATAAGAGTATTCTTCTAGTAAAAGTGGTCTAAAAAGGCCTATCTCCTAATGAGGCAACCTGGGAACTTGAAGATGATATGAGAAAGTAGCATCCATAGTTATTTAACTAAGGTATGTTCTAAATTTTGAAGGCAAACTTTTTTTAAGGGGGTGAAATGTAATATCCAATTTTTCAAAAGGTAAACTAAAACTACTATATTGACCAAAGAAGACCATAAAGCAAAGTAAATTAAGGCCAATTAAGGGTAGAATACTAATTAGAGCATCTAAAAATGTGGTTAAGCAACTAAGAATGGCTTGGAACTAGACCTAAAACGGCTAAACAGAATGAATCGAAACTCAGTGGCAAAATTATAATTTTGGCAATTTTTTGGAAACTTAAGGAGGAATTTAAATGGAAAAATTGAACTTACTAGGGTTTTTAAAAGCCTAGAAAACTATAAGAACCATTAGAATAGTTAAAACCCTTCTGTTGTGCAATTCAGGTTGTTAGTTGGCTTAAATTTTGACTAAATCATTTTGAATTGTTCTAAGTCCCATAAATTTGAAAAAGAAATGTTTTTAATAAACTAGAGAACTTAAATTTTATGATGGAAAAGATGATTCTCAAAAAGGAATTAAAATGAGCACAAATGAAGGGATTGAAGTTGCAGAACGTAATTAGTATTTCAGAAATTGTTTTAAAACCTTTTTTCCCCCTTTTATGACCAGTTACACCATTTGCTATGCCCATAATTGATTTAACACATCTAGAATAGGCTAGAAATAGATCTTGAATGGCTTCCAAGTGATGGGAAAATGGGGAGGAAGAAAAGGCTACAAAGGTGAGACTTCTTGCATTTTTTTTTCATGGCATATTAGTTATAAATATTCTTCTCTTCTTTAAACCCTCTCCAATGATAGTTTTAGTTGTTTGAAAAGATCATTTTGGTGGTTGAACTAGTGGGAGAAGAAGAGAATTTGGAACGACTATTAGTAGCATAAGAATCTCCATTAGATGAGGATTAAAATAAGGCATGCTACTATATGTAAAACTTGCTTTTCCTTATTCTTTCTTGTCTTCTCATGTTCAACCAACATAGCTAGGTTCTAAAGGAAGACTAATTCTAACCTAAACGTGGTAGTTTTAGTGGTTTAGGAGTATAAAGGTTAAGATGGAATCAAAAGAAATAACTAAAAAGTCATAAGTTACAAGATATGGTGATTAACATTTTAATTGCACCTTAAGAAGTTTGAAAACTTATAAAAGTATTTCAAGCCATATGAAATCATAATTAAACTAGAAAGAAATTAAAGAATATCCATAGGTGCCAAAAATCTCAAGAAAATTCACAAAACTTCCTTGGCTCTTAATATGTACACAGGTTCGGCCAAGGAGGAGAAGTGGCAGTTAGTCAATGATTCCAAGATTATAAATGGTCTATATATGAATTATAAACACTAAAGGAACTATTATTTTAAATTTAGAAGCCTTATTTTGAAAAGTGAAAATTCAGGGTTCAATTATATTTAAAGAAGCAACTTGGTGTTAGACTCCTTAAATTGAGTTTATGATAGCTCTAATGAGTTTTAATAGAGTCATATAACTCATGTTGAGTGAGATTTTGGAGCTGAAATTGAATTGTGGAAGTTGTTTCATTAGGTATTCAAATAGACTATATATGCACCTAAAGCCCTAACTTGTACATGTAAGGCTTAAATGAGTACAAGCATGGTTCCATTTTAATTTTGTGTTTTATTTAGTGTGTTTAGGACAAGTAAGTGAAATTTTCATTCAACTATGGGTGTAGAGTGTAATAACCAGTAATTTAGAAATTGAATTAATCTTGATAAATTGATACTGAAACGCTCTAAAGTAAGGCATATTGAGGCTAAATAAGATTAGAATGTTAATTAGAACATCTTAAGATGTGGCTTAGAACCTAAGGTTTGTAATTATCGATGATCTAAAAACTGAACTGAATCCGATGAACCGATATGGGAACACCCTAAAGTAAAGCAAATTGAGGCTAATAAGTTTAGGATGTTGATTAAAGCATTTAAAATATGGTTTAGAGCCTATGGTTAGCCAGGAATTGGAGCTTAAACAACTAAATAGAAAGTTACAGAGATAAGTGGCATTTTTCCAATTTTAGTTAACTCTTAGAAAAATCAAAGGAGGGATCTTTAAATAGGAAATTTGAGTCTTTTAGGGTTCTTATAGGCCCTAAAAACCATAGGAATCCTTAGAATGGTCAAAATTCCTTCGATTTTCATTTTACAATATTAGTTGACTAAAACTTTAATTATACCGTTTGATAAGATTTTAAACTCAATTTAGGTGAAACTAAAGAAATTTTATGAATTAGAGGACCTAAATTTCATGATGGAAAAGACAGTACTAAAAAGGGATATGAAATGAGTTCAAATGGAGAAAACAAAGTTTAGGGACATAGTTGAAATTTTAGGAATTGTTATAAATGGTCATCCACCCCTTAAATAACGTCCCATTTCTACCTTCCATCTTAACTGGCTCATTTTCACTCTAAAAAAAACTTAATCAGCCCTAAGAGGTGCACCAAAGAGGGAGCAAAAGGGGAGGAAACCAAGCTTGAAAGTGTAATAAATTATCTCTTTTTCATACTTCTCCTTTCATTAAACTTCTTCTTATCTTTCTCCTCTCCTCATGGTTTTAGTGACTTAATTGGACATGCTTTGTGGAAGAACTCTTGGAAGCTTGTAAAAGCTTTCTTGAAAAGCTTAGAGACAAGGTAAGCTTTACTTTAAGAAATTGCTTCTTGTTAGCTCTTCTTCCTCTCCTTCATTTTGACCAGAATAAGGATCACGTGTAGGGAGTTTTATTTAATCCACACTTGATAAGATTTAGGGTTTTGGAGCATAAGGGATAAGAATATGCAATTGGAACCAAAAGAAAAGTTTTAGAAATAAAGTTATGGAAGTTAGGATTTTGGTTGTACCTAGGAATTTATAAAGCTTTTTAAGGTTAATTTAACTTATGCAAGAGTATGTTTGAGTTTTGAAGACATCTAGGAAACTTCACAAGTGGCAAATTCCCGAGGAAAACTAACAAAATTCCATAGGCTCTCAATATGTTTTATGTCTCGGCCAAAGAGGATAAATGGTACCTAGGGAGAGTTTTCTTTTATTCCAAGGATAAAAATGGCCTAGAAATGAATTATAGACACCAAAGGAACCATTGATGTGAATTTAGAAACCATATTTTGAAAGTTGGAAGTTTAGGTTCCTTTTATGCATAAAAAGGAAAATTGATACAAAACTCCTTGAATTGAACTTATAATGACTCTAATGAGTTTAAATGGAGTCATGTGACTTAGATTAAATGAAAAATTAGAGCCAAGATCATAAGTTATATGAGTTGCTTCATTATGCACTTGTATATAACCATGAGTATGGCATAAACTAGAAATAACTTGTGTAGGATTTATGTGAGGCTAGAAAGGGTTCTATTGATATGATTATGTCTTGTTTGATATGTCTAGGCCAAGCAAACCAAACCTCCTCCAAGTGTGTATGTGAGGCTAAACCAAGAACCTAAAGGAATCAAAGGAAAGTTGTGTTTCTTAAGCCAAGGTAACTCTCTATCCTTTCTTGTATGTATTTCTTGGTTGTTTGATTGTCATTGAATGCTTGTATGTATGTTGGAATCATAAAATATGCTTTTACCTATTGGTTTGATATTATGGTACCATTATGCTTCTTAAATTGTGTTTGGAATATGACTTTACTCTTGATGGGTGAAGTGATGCCAAAAGTCCCTTGGAATGGATGAGATAAAGCCAAAAGTCCCTAAGAATGGGTGAGACAACGCCAAAAGTCTCTTGAAATGAGTGAGGTTAAGTCAAAAGTCCCTAAAAAATGGGTGTGGCTAATCCAAAAGTCCTTAGAGTTTGATTTTGATCTTGATATATTTATAAAACCTTGAAAATATGTTCATGTTTGATTCTTGGAAGCTTTTGGTGCATGCTTGTATTCTTTGACATGATAATATGCCATTTATACCTACTTGAAAGGGTAAAAAAGCTATTAAGATTCTTTAAATCTCACTCTCCTTCATTTTCCAACTAACTTTGTCTAGGTAAAGCTCATGGAGCAAAGAATGGGAGCTAAGGAGCATAATTCGTAATATTTTGACAATAATATAGCTTTTGATATAAATTAATGTCAAAGTATATATGTACAAGTTATTTATGAGGTGTAATTTTTTGAACATGTGTAAAAACATGTAAATATGTTGTATGACCCAAATTTGGAACCACATATATGAGGATGCTTGATTTTGACATCCTTGAGCCATGGTGTGCTTATGTATAAAAGCATGTGGAATAGTAAATTTGAGTTCCATGAGGATTTGGACTTGTTATGTGTAACACCATAAATTCTACCTCATTTTGTACCAATCATAAGCTTCACTTCATCATTCCCATGAGAGCATATGAGAAAGGGAATGAAAATAATGGGTTTATTTATGTTACGTCATACTTAAAAATTTACAATCGGTGTCGCATGAACCATGTGAGCTCATAATATTCATTCTCATATTTAATTATATCATTATAACTCATTCTCATCACAAAAACATGCCCACAACTCATGGAAACTGAAATGGAGCATGGAATATGAAGGTTCATTCTCGGCCAAATTTGCTTCATTTTCTGACCAAATTTTGGAAAATCATAACTAAATCTAAAAAAATTGAAATCATGCAATTTTGGTTATTCTGAAAATCTTGGGATGTATAATTCATAATAAAAATATGCCTAAACCATAACATCCATCAAAGAGGATATTTGACATCCAAAATGGTCCAGAGGTTAGACTGCACTATGAAGCTATCACAAAATTCTGCAGAAAAATTTGGAAATGTCCAATTAATTCCAAAAAAATATAATCCATGCAAATAAGACCAATATAGAAATATGTGGATGTTAACTAAAGAGAAAAAATATCTCTAGACCTGTTCAGCAAGCCCAGACTTTGGAATTCAATGGAACAGTACTTCTGGTCGGGCAGAATTACTGGTACTAGACAAAAATTTCAAACATTCATATCTCTCTTTATAGACCTCCAAATGAGGTGCTTCAAGTTGGCACGAGTCCTTGTCATTGTTTAGTTTTGCTGTATAAAATTTCATGGCAATTGGACATCATTTGGGCCTCGAGTGACAAAGTTTAATTTCAAACCAAATGAATAATGCAACAAACCAGAAACTATGAAAAAGCTCTTAATCAGACCTAATTGCATGACAAATTTCAGATCAAGACTAACTCATTTGGATAAAAAGTGACAAAGGGATCCATTATGGTCAAATTTTGGCTCCATATGGGGTACCAACTTTGTCAATTGACTTTCCCTTGGTTGTGACACCTTTTGGGCAAGTCTAAAAATACATGTAAGACTTGTGTGAGCTGCCTAAATAGTCCCAAACCTTATGCATCTCATTTTGGCCATTCAACCCACACTTATACACATTTACATCATACTTTCACATTACACATTTTGGCATCTCATGCTCAAATTAAATACTAGAGGTCATACATCATATTTATACATTTAAATATTACATAATAGCATATTTGCACATGTCTCAAGGTCATAAACCATTTACAACATTATATATATCATATGGTACAATCATGGTCTTAAAGTGGCAAAAGCTAAACATATAATTGTCAATCTCCTACCTTTAGTGTTGTTGGCTCCTATTAGCATATCCACGTGGTTCACCTAGCATGTTAGATCATTGGAGAGGAGGGGATGAGATTCAAAGAATCTCAATAGCTCATCTGCCATTCAATCATACATAATATGCGCAAAGCAAGCCTTACAAATGCATGCATGGAGAAAATGAAAGTCATGGGCATTTTAAAAATAAACTTGGCATATGCACAATTCACACAAGAAATTCAAGAGTTCACCAAGTGCTTGAATTGGGCTCACACTTCTCCTCATGGATTTTGGACTTACCTCACCCATTCTTTAAAAGCTTTGGACTCAACCATACTCTTAGGAGCCCACTTTGCTTTTGGGAGAATCTGTACTTTGTCTTAACCAAGCTCAAGGGTTCTTGGCTCATCCTCACCAAAGGGAAGAGTTCTTGGCCTCTCTACACTCAAGCAAACTCAAGCAAACATCATGTACTCATTTAGAAACATAACATGGCATCAAGAATCATGGTATGTAAAGGCATGCTAGCATACTTTTCATAGCTTGAAAATGCACATACACACATTCTAAAATAAGCTAAACACACATTAATGCATGAAAGAAGGTGGAGAGAGCTACCTTGCACACAATCACATACTTTTTCCTGAGATTTCAAGCCTCCTTTTTTGGTCACACACCCACAAGCTTGTGGAGATGGTTTCTCTTGGCCTAGATACAATTTATGGGAGCCAATTAAGTTTATAAAATAATCTCTAAGGCCATACAATTTGCTTAGATGCTAGATTGCTCTATAAGCTCCATTATGGTCCATAAATGCACCTAATGAAGCAACACTCCTCAAATAAACTCTAGGCTCCATTATTTCCTTTCAAATATGATTCTTGACTCCTTTTAAGCCTCTTGGAGTCATCACATAATTAAAACAAAGAGCCTAACATCATGTTGTTTCTTTAGGTCATAATATGGAACCTAAGGCACCAAATCACGTTCTATGAGTTCTAAATTTTTCTAAGGCCTCCCTTTGTTTTCATTCATCAAATATGACTCAAGAATGACCTTAGAAAAATTTAAAACTCTCCTTAGCACCATGAATATGGTTTGGCCGAGACATAGCATGGTTTAGGGCTTTTTGGAGATTTCTTTGTTTTCTTAACGAGAGAAGCTTATGGGGAGCATCTTAGGGATCTTAGGAGATCATTTAAACTCTTAATTAGACCTAGGAATCATCACATAAGGTTAGATTTTACAAGGTGCACACAAAACCCTAGAATTTCCATCTTTTCAAATCTTGTGTTCTTTGAGCTCCTCTCTTCAAATCTGAATTTTTCCCTTAATATCTCTCTTAAAATAGATTTATAAACTTCATTATAACCATAGGAAAGAAAGGGGAATGGAGAAGGAGAGGTTTGAAAAGGAGAAAACATGAAAAACTATGAAATTCTTTACCTTTTCTTTACTTTTTCTCCTTCTTTCTTCTCTTCCATGGTGTGCCTAAGAGAGCATGTGTTTTTTTCTGGTTTTTGGGCTGAATGGGTCGTGCAAATGGAAGGGAGAAGAAAAAAGAAACAGTGTGTTAAAGAAGCTTCCACTTTCTCAAAAAATCTAATTTTACCTTTCGTTTTTTGCATTTTCATTTCTCCTTCATTTTAACTCCTTTTTGAGAACCATCTTTTCCATTATGAAGTTTAGATTCCTAATTTAGTAAAATGCCTTTGGAATCACTTAAATCAAAGTTAAAACCTTCTCGAATAAATCAGTCAAAGTTTGGGTCAAGCGACATTAGAAAACGTCCACCGGAGGAATTTTAACTGTCCTAGGGCTTTCCATGGTTTTCAGGGCCTCTGAGAACCCCGGAGAACTCAAAACATTCATTTAAAAAGCCCTTATATGTGAATTTCAAATTTACTCAAAATTACAAAAATGCCATTACGTTTTGTAAGAAATTGTTTCTTCATTCTAGCTCTATTTTTCTTTCCGTCTGAGCCTAAGATTCTTATTTTTAGGAGTCTAAAATGCTTCCCAAATTTTTTGGGACCTTAACTATATCATCTTGGGGGACTTCCTTTTGTATTCAATGAATTTTGTTCGTTTATAGAGAAACTGTATGTTACGTTTGTAACACCCCGAAATTAATTAAGGTATTAATCATGGATTAAGATTAATTGAGAATAATTAATATAGGATGATTGGGCAAGTTAAGTGAATGGAAATTTTTAGAGAGATAAATTATTAACATGGGTTTGAGAATTAATTAGGATAAAAATTGCATCTAGGCCCAAATTAATGAACCATGATAAGAGGCTAATGGAGGCCCAATGAATTAGATGCAGACCCAAACCCTTGAACCCTTCAAACTTGGCCCAAACCCAATTAAACTTCAACAACCCAATGCATAAGAGCTGGCCTAAAGAAATTCTGCAGCCCAACACTTCAAAACTGGCCCAATAAGCTAAAGTCTGAAACCCATTTGAACTTGGACCTTGGAGCAACCTATAACCCATCTTTGACCCAACTTAAACCCACCTAAAACCCTAATGTTTTAGCCACTTTCTCATTTGCTGAAACTCAAAGAAGCAAATTCGGAGGTTGAGAAGGAGGCTAGGGTTGGGGGCAAGAATCTCATATTTTCTCACATTTAGAGCAAGATTCAGCCAAGGTAATAGTTATACAACTTAATCCCCTCATCTTTCTCTTTAATTTGGTCCGATTAGTTTTTCATTTGGAGGATTTTCACCCTACCCAAAATCTGAAATGTGGTTATTTGGGGTTTTCTTGATGAAATTCGTAGGTTGAGGATAAGGCTGACATTAGGTAAGTTTAAACCCTCCATTTTGATGTTATCCTTGCTAATTTGAGACCCCCAAAGCTGATTTATAATATGGGTATTAATTTTGTACGAATTTGCTTAGGATTTTAGGTAAAACATTGAGATTTCTGGTGGGAGATACTTGAATCCGAATTTGAGACTTGTAGTGACTGGGTAAGTGCTATTTAGGTATATATTAGCATTTAAATTCCTTGGGTACTTATTGCTACAATTAATGATGAATTAGAGTGGTAATTTTCTGATGCTATGGTTATAGGGATTTTGTACCATTGGTGGCTATTACAAATTTATCTACAAGTGAGGTAACTGGGGCTCACATTAATTCTATGTATTTATCTATTTTAATTTCATATTTGCTGTATATGAATGATTTGAAATGCTGAATGAATTGGTTGGCTATCTATTGTATGATGATTGGACCTTGTGAGTCCATGGTGGAGCTGTGGTGCGGCTGCCACCCGTGCATGTGCTTCAATCGGGCACCGGGTTATGATCAAACCCCAGATGCACTGAGCCCTGGTTGTGCTCAATGGGGAGTAGGTGCCGTGGACGGGCCTCTCCCGGTGTTAATGGCCTTTAACATGTTAAAATATGATTGCTAGTATGGGATAGTAATCATGATAGCCTAATTGTTTCATTTGCTGAAATGACTGATATGATTCTGATATGGATTTTGATTCATGCATATATGTTGATTAAACTGGATTATATGATGGAATTGCCTTGGTTACTGAGATGTGTATCTCACCCCATTTTATGGGATTACAATTTCAGGTGAAGATTCCTCGGGTAAGGATAAGGGCAAGCAAGTGGATGAACATCCATGGGCTGAGGCCTAGTGTGGGGAGGCTACACTTGGTCTGAGTGTAATAGGGTAGATGCTAAATTTTGTTTAGTTTTGTATAGCATCATCATGTATCTGTATTACCAAGTGTAGGCATTCATGTTTTGGTTTCTGAGGATGTACGTATTGAGGGGTTAGACCTCATCTTAATTTGGTAATTGCTGTATGGATTCATGATATCTGCTGTAAATTATGTGGACCTACAATATGGCTATTAATGGAAATGTAACCATTGAGATATTGATATGAACCGCTATTGTATGGAACCCCCATTGATTGAGTATTTAAGGATAGCTGTTGGTAGTTCATGTATAATCTGTTGTTGTTACTTTATAAACTTGCTGATAGAAGGTAATTAGAGGAAAGAAATGGGCATATAAGTTTTGAGTTAGTAATGGAAGCATAGCTAAGTAAATAAGGTAGATAAATGCCATTAAAGCCATATAAAATGAGGGGAAGTGACCTTAGAGTGTCCCTAAGAAGAGAAATGGAGTGTAGGGGGCGAAATATAGGGAAAACAGCTACAGAAGGGAGTCACGCCGCGGCCAAGAAGGCTTCGCCGCAGCCTAGGGAGTGACAGTGGCGAGGGATGCCGCGGCTTGATAACTCTCACCGCGGCGCAGAGCGAAAAAAATCACCTAGGAGGGTGACAGAATGTAACCTTGCCGCGGCGGAAGAAGTCCTGCCGCGGCGCAAGTCGAGGAAATTAATTAGGGAGGTTATAGTAGTAAAACTTGCCGTAGCGCCACATAGGTTGGCCGCGGCACAGATCCAACTCGCCGCGGCGAAGTCAGGAAATTTCCCGAGAGCAACTTGGCCGCGACGCAAAAGGTCTGGGCCACGGCGCAAGTTTAAAAACTTAGTTTTCGAGCTCCATAACCTAACTTAGCCGCGGTGGGAAGGTTCCAGGTCGCGGCGCAGGTCCCCAAACTCCTATATTTGACCCAGAAACCCTAATTTCAGTAAGGCTAATGTTAGGGAATAGCATGAGTACATTGGTGGGATGTTTTTGTGGGTTGAAATTGATTAATGGATGAATCCTAAACCTTAAATGATGGTACAAACCTTTTTATGCATGTTCCCGTTATGGTTGTTAGTTGATGATCCTAGTAGTATCAAGGTTTAAATATCTCCTATATTTTCTTAATGTAATTAATTATAATGACTCCAAACCTTGATCATTATTTATTAATTGTGTATTTAGCTATAATCACCGATATTAGAATTTAGGGTCGTCACAACGTTTCTCACGTTTTCTCTGATTTTCGGAGAACCGGATATTACATTTCTTCCCCCTTAAATAAATTTCATCCTCAAAATTTAGGGTATGCTCTCCTCTTTCTCTTTTCTTTTTTGGCCAACTACTTTTTTTCTTTCCCTTCTTCCTAGCTCTATAGACTTTCTCAGCAATTTCATTCTTTCAAATTTGCTCTTAGCCAGGGAACTTTTATTACTAGCTCTTAATAAGGGCTTTATTGCTCTCAAATACTAGTTAGTTCTTTTCATAAGGGAAAGAAATTTCTGACTCTAGAGGCCTATCTTGGGAGAGCTTACTAATCATGTCGGGTTAATGTTAACCCGCTCGTAGGATTAACGTTTCTTTTAGTAGACTCATTTACACATCTCGAGAGGTAATTTATTTCACATCATGTCTCCTGTATCCTCTCTAAATGGCTACTTATAACATCTCATCATCTTTTCTAATCATTAGAGCCATTAGAGGTTTTTGTCTATCTACTTACTTATTTATAAGTATCATCCACTATTCATCTCTATGTTCTTTCTTACTAGCTCATCCCATGATTACAATTCACATCTCTTTCTGTCATAGGCCTCATATCACAACTACTTACTGGGATTACAACTCCTTTAAGGAGTTTTTGCTTTTATGATCCTAGTTTCTCTGTTTACTACTACATCTTTCTTTGTAGGCCGGGACTTTTCTTACTTTCTTTGCTCACTTGTAGTGGCATTTATAATCCCTTATTCTAATATTGATTGGCCTAGCGTATATCTTATACTAGCACCGAAGAGCTACTACCACTGACTACTGTTGATTTCTGGTGGGATGCTAACTATTCTCACAGTTTTGCTTACTAGAGATATACTATACCACTTACCTCGTATAAAAATTGCACCTGATCCCTTTCTGAATACATAAGCTAGCATGCAGGGATCTCTCTATCCTTCGGTCAGGGCTATTGCCTGCTAGGCAATGGTTCATCTAGCTCTAACTCTGGAAAGCTTATTTTTTTGCTTTCCTCATCCCATATACTATGCTCATCTCTAAGAGTGCTAGTCAATGGTCTAACTGTCTGAATAAAGCCTACATATCTCTGTGGGATCTACCAGTACAGTTTTCACTCATTGCTCCTCATAGGATCCTCAGATTCCCACTTCAGCCCCTTTTTCACTTGGACTTTCTCTTCTTACTCTATTGACTTGCTTACTTTACATATACTCGTTTTAACCTTCCTCTCATATCCTACAGTTTGTAACTATGCCCACGTTCTATTTTTAAGTGCTTAGCACTAGGGCATCTTACACACTAAATGTGGCTAACAATTCTGGCAGGAGAGAGGCTATGCACTGGTCCCTATTCATTTCATTTATATACTATAAGGGACTCGGGCTATACACATTGAATCTGAACATTTTCTACTGGGGATTCCTCTCTACATACTTTCCTCATTATTCTGATATTACTGGGATCCCTTTACCTTTCTTTTTTGACTTATCTCGTTATCTAGCTTACTAAGATACCTTTCGATTATCGAGACACTCTGATGATTGATGCTATCGTTTGCTACGCACTCAAGTTACATTACTACTGGGTTGGCCAAACCCAATATCATGTAACTATTATTGCAAGCAAACTATAACATCAAACACTAATACACAAGTGCCTTATGACTGAGCTTAAGGCCACTATCGCCTATTTATTGCAAGTTTCCCAATAATCTAAAGTACCCCTCTCTTACTTTTCTTTCTATCAGCCCTATTCTCGTAGAGTATCGGGGAAAGTAAGATTCTTCCTTTACTACATCTTGAGATCTCATGGTATTGCCTGGCTATTTTTTTTTTTTTACTTGGGTAATATCATGCTAGAAGGGCATATATGCCAAGGACAAGTGTGCTTTCTTAAGTACTCAAGCATATTAGCTGAATATCTATTCTCAATCTAATATGTTCTCAGCTTGAACACTGTCATACCTTCTCTTTCTACCTTTCTTATCCTCTTATTTAGGTAAAAGAAGGTTTTACTACTGGCTAATTCTGTTGCCAGTTCAGGTTTTTCTATGCTCGAGAGCACCTACATTTTCCCAAGGTTTCTCCACTGATTTACTCTCTGTAACATCAAGGGGGTCTATTTTTCATTCATACTCTTACTCTGCTCTTAACTAGACCATCCTTTGGTAAGAAGGATTTTATTTCACATAATCTCAAGAGTTTCATTCAATGGTGCTCTCAGCTTATACTCCTTCTTTACATAGCACAAGGCTTGACTTTTTAGGCAGTCTCTAGCTATCTCAAGCTTCCCTAAGAGTACTAAGGAACTAACTGTTTGTCTCAACTTATTTATAAGTTTAGATTAGAGTTAGGCTTTCTCTCTATTCAGTCTCTTCAGCCTCATCCCCAGGAGCATAGTATACTATTTCTAGGATTCTACTAACTCAATCTAGAACACATACTCTCAATGTTTGGATTCTACCTTACTAAAGCTCATACTTTACTGGGTGTTTTAATAATTCACGTGCCTTAACCCTATATCATTCTCATATTAGGGAGCTTGTTTGACTAATTTTTAGACCCCTATCTATTTACCTTTCTAGGTTTAACTTACTCATTTAATCATGACTAAAGCGAGGGTATCTTTTCTGTATCTAATTTCTCAACTCTTCCTCGCTTCTCTTTATGATTCAGGAGGTTTATCTAGGGGACTTTACTAAACACTACTGGGTAGTTTCCTCGACATGAGGATGTCTCATCTTTCCTTTTTTGATCCAAGGAGAACTTTCACTGAACCTTTCATTCATATATCTCACCTGGATGATGCTACTGGTCATCTCCTCCAGGCTTTAACTTATGCTTAGCCTAGGCTAACTATCTCATTGGACCTGTAGCTTATTAACTATTCTCATTCTTTCTTGGGTCTCTGTTACTAGCTATTCATACTTACTTCTAGGTGTTACCTATGAAGTACACATTTCTAGGCCACTCGCTATGTGCCTTACTGTTGGTAGTCTTATCTTATATTATTTTGAGACTACACTAACATTTTATCATTCAATGTCTCATTGGGTAGCACTTTAGGTTGGAGTCAGCACCTCATAGGCGAGTTTCAATAACCTCATTATCTTTGTGTCTAACTTTTCTATGTTGAGCTCTTTTTCAGTCTCAACTACTAGGCCCACGGACTTCTTACTAACCTTTCGTGACTATTCACTATTCTTTTCTCTATTTATACTAGGGGTTCCCGCTCTTTGTGGGTCGTCTAACCACTTATCAACTTCTTTCTTAAGTTGGCTTGAATATGACCAACAAGCATTCATGGTGTCATTCATCGCGGATAATATGTCATTTGTCGTGGCTAATCAACCTCGGGTTCACCCTAGTTTTCCTATCTGAGTATTGGCCGTGGCTAATTTCTTAATTGGTCGTGGCGAGGAACTTTCTAGATTGCCTCACTGCTTCTATGGAATAATTGGCCACGGCTAATTAGCCTCTAATTAGCTTGCTTTTCTATGGATTGGTTTTGTCTTCTTTAGCTACTAAACCGACCCTCATTACCTCTATATCTAGTCCATCATCAAGCTAGAGGGTTCCACTTCTTGCTTCATTCGTGCATAGCTACCTATAACCTTTGGGCTGTCAGGGCTCTAAAGGGTGTCACTTATAATTCAAATTTCTGGTTTGAGGGAACTAACTTTTTGGGCTCTAAAACTTACCTAAACATTTGGGTGTTGTGGCTAGAGGGTGACTCTTTTTCTCATTTCTCTCTAAATTGGTCCTGTGTAGCTGCAGTCTCATCTCATACTGCGTTGCCTCACTACTTGTCTCTGCATTAAGTAGGGCATCTCAGAATGGTCTAAGTATGACTACTAGGGAGAATTAGACCTCACATACTCTCTCTAGCAAGCCTCTTCCTATCAATGAGATCATTTCTCATCGTTTATATCTAGAACTTGCCACTGATCCTGGCAAGCTATCATATCACATAGAGCTCTAGCCGTCGGATCCCTTAGCTCCGCTCAAGCTTAACTCTGCTCGAGCTACTTTAGAGGCCAACCTTTCCTTGTGTCCACTAACTACTCTAAGACCATCATACAACTCACAAAGCCACAAACTATTCTCCTACACCCAATATGTCTCATATAGGACTTTTTATAGTCATATAAGCCTTTTACAAAGCCCTTACATAACTCTATTACTACATTCTCAAGCCAAATCCAATCCAAAAGAGCCTAAAACTTTGGTCTGATACCAATAAATGTAACACCATAAATTCTAGCTCATTTTGTACCAATTGTAAACTTCACATCATCATTCCCATGAGAGCACATGAGAAAGGGAATGAAAATAATGGATTTGTGTTACGTCATACTTAAAAATTTGCAATCGGTGTCGCGTGAACTGTGTAAGCTTATACTATTCATTTTCATATTTAATTACATCATTATAACTCATTTGCATCACAAAAACATGCCCACAACTCATGGAAACCAAAAGGGAGCATGGAATATGAAGGTTCTTTCTCTGCTAGATTTGCTCCATTTTTTGACCAAACTTTGAAAAATCATAACTAAATTTAAAAAAATTAAAATCATGCAATCTTAGTCATTCTGGAAAGCTTGGGATGTCTATGTCATACTAAAAAGATGCCCAGACCATAACATCAATCAAAGAGGATGTTTGACATCCAAAATGGTTAAGAGGTCAGACTACATTTTGAAGCTATCACAGAATTCTACAAAAAACTTTGGAAATGTCCAATTAATTCCAAAAAAAATCTAATCCATGCAAATGATACCAATCTAAAAATATATGGATGTTAACTAGAGAGAAAAAATATCTCCATAATAGTTCAGCAAGCCTAGACCTTGGAATTCAATGGAATAGTACTTCTGATCGGGCAGAATTACTGGTACTAGACAGAAACTTCAAAAATTCATATGTCCCTCTATAGACCTCCAAATGAGGTGCTTCTAGTTGGTATGAGTCATTGTAATTGTCTAGTTTCTCTTATAAAATTTCATGGAAATTGGACATCATTTGGGCCTCGAGTGACAAAGTTTAATTTCGGACTAAATGCATAGTACAGCAAACCAAAAAATAATAAAAATTGCCAACTTTGAAAAATTATCAAATATTCTGTAGACTTTCAAAAATTATGATCTTTAGCTTCCCAAAAAGCTCTCAACCATACCTAATTATATATAAAATTTTAGATCAATATTAACTCATTTGGCTAAAAAGTGATATAGGGTTCCATTATGGTCAAATTTGGCTCCATATGGAGTACCAAATTTGCCAATTGGCTTCCCTTAGTTGTGGCACCATTTGGGCAAGTTTAAAAGTATATTTAAGACTTGTGTGAGCTACTTAAATGGTCCCAAATCTTATGCATCTCATTTTGGCCATTCAATCCACACTTATGCACATTTCCATCATATTTTCACATTACACATTTTGGCATCTCATGCTCAAATTAAATGCTAGAGGTCATACATCATATTCATACATTTAAATATCACATAATAGAATATTTACACATGTCTCAAGGGTCATAAACCATTTACAACATTATATATATCATATGATACAATCATGGTCTTAAAGTAGCAAAAGCTAAACATATGATTGTCAATCTCCTACCTTTAGTGTTGTTGGCTCCCATTAGCATATCCACTTGGTTCACCTAGCATGTTAGATCATTGGAAAGAAGGGAATGAGATTTAAAGAATCTCAATAGCTCATCTCCCATTCAATCATACATAATATGTGCAAAGTAAGCTTTACAAATGCATGTATGGAGAAAATGAAAGTCATGGACATTTTAAAAGCAAATTTGGCATATGAACAATTCACACAAGACATTCAAGAGTTCACCAAGTACTTGGATTGGCCTCACACTTCTTCTCATGGATTTTGAACTTGCCTTACCCATTCTTTAAGAGCTTTGGACTTAACCATACTCTTGGGAGCCCACTTTGCTTTTGGAAGACTCTTTACTTTGTCTCAACTAAGTTCAAGGGTTCTTGGCTCATCCTCACCAAAGGGAAGAATTCTTGGCCTCTCCACACTCAAGCAAACTCAAGCATATATCATGTACTCAGTTAGAAACATAACATGGCATCAAGAATCATGGCATGTAAAGGCATGCTAGTATACTTTTCATAGCTTGAAAATGCACACACATATTCTAAAACAAGCTAAACACACATCCATGCGTGAAAGAAGGTGGAGAGAGCTACTTTGCACATAATCATACACTTTTTCCTTAGATTTCAAGCCTCCTTTTTTGGTCACACACCCACAAGCTTGTGGAGATGGTTTCTCTTGGCCTAGATACAATTTATGGGAGCCAATTAAATTCATAAAATAATCTCTAAGGCCATACAATTTACTTAAATGCTAGATTGCTCTATAAGCTCCATTATGATCCATAAATGCACCTAATGAAGCAACGCTCCTCAAATAAATTCTAGGCTCCATTCTTTCCTTTCAAATATGATTCTTGACTCCTTTTAAACCTCTTGGAGTTATCACACAATTAAAACAAAGAGCCTAAGATCATGTTGCTTCTTTAGGTGATCATATGGAACCTAAGGCACCAAATCACTTTCTATGAGCTCTAAATTTTTTCCAAGGCCTCCCTTTATTTTCATTCATCAAATATGACTCAAAAATAATCTTAGAAAAATTTAAAACTCTCCCAAGCACCATAAACATGGTTTGGCCGTGACATAGCATACATAGCATGGTTTAGGGCTTCTTAGAGATTTCTTTATTTTCTTGAAGGGAGAAGCTTGTGGGGAGCATCTTAGGAATCTTTGGAGCTCATTTAAACTCTTAATTAGACCTAGGAATCATCACATAAGGTCAGATTTTACAAGTTGCACACAAAACCCTAGAATTTGCATCTCTTCAAATCTTGTGTTCTTTAAGCTCCTCTCTTTAAATCCGAATTTTTCCCTTAATTTCTCCCTTAAAACAGATTTATAAACTTCATTATAACCATAGGAAAGAAAGCGGAATGGAGAAGGAGAGGTTTGAAAAGGAGAAAGCATGAAAAACTATGAAATTCTTTACCTTTTCTTTACTTTTTCTCCTCCTTTCTTCTCTTTCATGGTGTGCCTAAGAGAGTAGGTGTTTTTTTTTTTTCTGGTTTTTGGGCTGAATGGGTCGTGCAAATGGAGGGAAGAAGAAAAAAGAAACTTAAAGTGTGTTCAAGAAACTTCCATTTTCTCAAAAATTCTAATTTTACCTTTCATTTTTGGGATTTTCATTTCTCCTTCATTTTAGCTCCTTTTTAAGAACTGTCTTTTCCATTATGAAGTTTAGATTCCCAATTTAGTAAAATACTTTTCAAATCACTCAAATCAAAGCTAAAACCTTCCCGAACAGATCAGTCAAAGTTCGGGTCAATTGACGTTAAAAAAAGTCCATGGGAGGGGTTTTAACTGTCCCAGGGCTTCCCATAGTTTTCAAAGCCTTTGAGAACACCAGAGAACTCAAAAATTTTATTTAAAAAGCCCTCATATGTGAATTTCAAATTTTTTTTAAAATTACGAAAATGCCATTACGTTTCATAAGAAATTATTTCTTCATTCTAGCTCTATTTTTCTATCCGTTTGAGCTTGGGATTCTCATTTTTTAGAGTCTAGAATGCTTCTTACATTTTTTGGGACCTTAACTATATCATCTTGGGGGACTTCCTTTTGTATTCGATGAATTTTGTTCGTTTACAGAAAAATCGTATGTTACGTTTCTCACGTTTTCTCTGGTTTTCGGAGAATCAGATATTACATTATGATGCTTCTACATGTTGTATTTGAACTTTTGGACATGCTCAAATGGTCATGGTTCATTTAAGAGGCCATTTGGAGTCATATGATTACTATTATAAGCCATATTTTGCTCCTGACCCAAACCAGACTAAATGAATGAGTTTTGGCATAAAATTTGGCAGCATATAGATCATATTAGGAGTGTTTAATAAAGCTAAAGATCATAATTTTTGGAGCTTTATAGAATATCTTATGATTTTTCAAATTGGCCAAATTATGCAGAAATTGTCGTGGTACTATTCTTCAGGATAGTCTAATTTTTAGTATCTTTGAAGGGCCAAATAAAGTCCAGTTCTCATGAAATTTTATAGACATATAGTTGGCTCTATAAGCTTTCTACATCGACTAAGAGCACTTAATTTGAAGCTTTGTACAGTGAGATATGAATTTTTAAAATTACATGTCTATTATAGTATGAGAAACAAACCCTAGTTACTATTCCTTTAGTTTTCATGGGATAAATGATCTTGTTTTGATATGAGATTTTTACAGTTGTTAGATGATGTTGTAAGATTTCCAAAAAGTCCTAATTTGCATGATTTGGAGTTCTCTAGCTCAAGTTATGAAGTTTTGAAACTAGTGGTAGAATTATGGAATTACATGGGATGGTGTACTTGTGCTAACTTGTGATGTTTGATCTTAAACCCGATTTCCATACTTCTTTTGTGATATTTCTAGTTGTGCAAGCATATTAAGGATGATTTAGCATTAAATCAAGCCAATTTAAAGGCTGTGTTAATATCTTGTCAACAAGGTCCAAGATCTCATCGACAAGATCTTATATTCTACACTATGAAATCTGAGACCTTATCAACAAGGTTTTCTGTCAGTAGTACAAGGTTCTTTAACATAGCAAGTTATAGCATATAATATGTGATGGTGTGACATTTTCAGTATCAGAGCAATGGTTTAGGCAACTTAGCTTTGTGTTTGGCTCTTGAATTGTTTAAATGGTATGTGTTATGGTGTGTTTATTGGGAAATGGTTCCATGCGTGGTTAGATTGTAATGGTATCCTAGGGTTATGGTTATTTTCAAATAAAATGGTGAATATTAGAGGGGGCAGACCAACTAGGACTGAGCAGGTTGAACCCAAGGATCCTATGAGGATTACTATAGATAGATTATACTAGTAGCAAGCTATGATACAACAGCAACATGAAATGATATTGTAGCTGCAAAATGCCCTAACTAGGCAAGAAAAAATAAGAAGAGAAGTGTAACACCCTAACATTAATTAAGGATAATCATGGAATTAATATGAGTTTAATTAGGGATTAATATGAGTTTAATTAGAAAAATTACTTAAGAGAGGTTAACATTAATTTGTGATTTATGGTTAATTTAATTATGCTTTTGGTTAAGTATAGAAGCCCAATCTTAGCTTTAGAGAGATCTAATTCCATTTTCTCAGAAGACCAATATTTACTTTGATGGGAGACCCCGTAGGAATAAGTCCTAGGAACCTTCAACAAGATGATACGTTGCCCGGGATCGGCAAAGAACAAGAAATGTTGGTCAAATGGATAAGACCCTAAGAGAACTCATCCTTTAGAACCCTAGCCTTGAGACGCCACAAAGGGAGACCACTCCTTTGGTAAGTCACTTGTATTCTATAGAAGCACACCCAGAAGCAAGAATTCTCACAATGAGAAATAAAATTCTGAATTCATTCCAATCTCTCAAAAAGTACAATAGGTGGCCTATTAAATAGGCATAAAAGAAAACTCTAAATCTAACTTAATCTCTAAGAATTCTTCTTTAAGAAATAGGAAATAAGGGATCTGATTTTAATGGGAGGAGATGATGCCATTTACTACAAGAAATCCTAAAGAAAAGGAAAGAAAGTAATAAGTTTTCAGCAACTAATGAAAATGGAAATAAACAAAATCTGAAACTTGAATCCTAAGTCTTGACTAAATGGCCTCGTTCAAACTAATAGAAATGGAAACTAATGAAAAACAAATAAAAGACATCTTAATAAGAATTAAAACTACTATTCACGTCACTTTTGTTGCCCATGTGATTTGCACATGCTTGTTAATTGATTTCTTCAAATTAGACTCTATTCGGACCTTGCAGCATGTCTTGTTGGGCTTGGACAATGAGGATCAAGTCCCTTGGGCCTTGTAACTCTTCAAATTGATGCAAAAACATGGGTTCAAGCTCTTGAACTTTTTGGACAATGCAACTCAAAGTTTGCTTCATGGCTTTACCTCTTCCTCTAGTCATTGGGCCTCCTATGCCTTGTAATGGGTCCATTTGCATGTTGGGCTTTCTTGCACACCCTCCATGCTCTTTTAAGTCATTACACCATGCTCCCTTGTCTACAAGCTCACAGGCCCCTTTATCATACTTTGTGTAGGCTTAACTCATATTTAACCCATTTAACACCTAAACATTGGCTTAACCTAACCAAAAATCTGAACCCACTTGGAATTAGGTCTTTGGGTTAGCTCACAACCTAACTTAAACCCTAAAACCTACTCTAGCCCCTCCTTATTCTACAAAAAAAACATAAGAGGCAAAGGGAAATTTCGAAGGTCCAACAAGGAAGCTAGGGTTAGCAGTATAATTCCATCATTTCTCATTCCCAAAGCAAGATTTAGCCAAGGTAACTTATATATAACTTAATTATCTCTTCTTCCTCTTTAATTTGACCCGATTAGTTTTTCATTAGGCATAACTAAAACCAAATTTAGTTCTTATAGTGGCTGGGTAAGTATTCTTTAGGTAGTCCTTTATGGTTTAATTCTTTGAATATTGGGTTTGCTACTATAAATGATGATTATAAATAGTAATATTTTGGTTTTATGTCTATAGACTAAAGTAGCATTGTTGTTGGCTCTCAAAGAATTGTCTACAATTGAGGTAACTGGGATTAATGTTAAATTCTATGTAAATGTTTACTTTAATTTTATATCTGTTGCATAATTATAATTTTGAATGGATAATGAATGGTTGGCTATCTGATATGTTGTCATTAGACCTTGTGAGTCCATGGTGGAGCTATGGTGCGACTACCACCCATGCATTATACTTTGATCGGGCATTGGGTTGTGATCAAACCCAGATATGCATAGAGCCCAGGTTGTGCTCATTAGGGAGTTGGTGTTGTGGATAAGTGTAACACCATACTTTTAAAATTCAATTCATACAATTCTCATGCCTCATTTCATGCTTGTTTTATAGGAGGCAACATAATATCATTCATTTTCATGGATAAGTTACATTTCTTTATAGGTAAAATTTTTCTTTCGGAGTCCCGTAGGGCATATGGACTCATGTATCATATTTTCATATTTAAATACATAGATAAAAGCCATTTCCATCATTAAAATTCACTTAGAGGTCGTGCAAAGTAAGGGGAAGCACGAAATCTCATGGAGTAATTTCGAATAGAATTTTGGCTTTTCTGTTATAAATTTTGAAAAATCATAACTAATTTTAGAAAAATCAAAATCATACATTCTTGGTCATTCTGGAAACCTACACATGTCTACTTTATGTTAAAAATGATCTAAACTATGAAACATAACACATAAGATGTTTAACATTCAAAATAGTCCAGAGGTCTGGTTGTCCATTGGTGCTATTACAAAATTCTGTAGCAAATTTTAAAAATATACAATTAATTCCAAAAAAATCCAATCCATGTAAATGATACCAATATAGAAAATTGTGGATGTTAGATAGAGGGAAAAAATAATTTTAGACCAGTTTAGACACACGTAGACCTCGAAATCCAATCAAACAGTACCTAAGGTCAGTTGAAGTGCCTGGTACTGAACAAAATTTTTGAAAATTCATATCTCTCTCTCTAGACATCCAAATGAAGTGTTTCTAGTAGGTACAAGTCACTGGCAATGTCTAGTTTCTTCATATAAAATTTCATGGCAATTGGACATCATTTGAGCTTTGTGTGATAGATTTCATTTTCAGACTTGAGTGAACAGTGACATGACCAAAACTATAATTTTTGCCAACTTTGAAAATTCATCAAATATTCTTTAAACCTCTGAAAATTCAGTTCTTTAGCTTCCAAAAAATCTATTAACAAGCTCTAATTTCATGCCAAATCTCAGATCAAGAAGAGCTCATTTGGGTAAAAAGTGATGCAGGGTTCCAATTTGGTCAATTTTGGCTCCATATAAGATACAAAAATGTCCAATTGGCTTTCCTTGGGGTTTGGCACCTCTTGGGCAAGTTTAAAAGCATAATTAGGACTTTTTTGAGCTACCCAAATAGTCCCAAACCTCAAGTCTCTCAATTTAGCCATCTCACTTGCATTTATACATGCTTGCATCAAACTTTTAAGATGCACAATTTGCCATTACATACTCAAATTACATTCTGGCATTCACATGACATATCCTTTCATTCATACATCACATATTAATATAATTATGCATGTTCAAGAGGTCATAGACCATATACAACAATGGGTTACATCATTTGACCTCAATATGGCCTTAAAGAACAAAATTCCAACACTTTAGTGTCATGCTTTCATTTCTCATGTAGTTGGCTTCCATTCCTTTGGTCTCTTGGTCCACCTAGCATGTTAGAACATTGGAGAGGAGGGGATGAGATTCAAAGAATCCCAATAGCTTATCTCCCATTCAATCATATATAAAGCATGCAAAACAAGTCTCACAAATGCATGCATAGCATATGGACATATGTAATCATTCAAGAAGCATTCTTAGCATTTAGAAAAGGCATACATAACATACATAGGTTTGCCAAGCAAGTGGATTGGCTTCACCCATTTACTTGTGGATTTTGGACTTGTCTCACCCATTCTTTAAGAGGTTCTTGGACTCAACCATACTCTTGGGAGTCAACCTCACTTTTGGGAGACTCTTTACTTTATCTTAACTAATCTTAAAGGTTCTTGGCTCATCTTCACCATGGTTAAAGGTTCTTGGTCTCACCACACTCAAGTAAACCAAGGTAAACATCATAAACATCATTTGGAAAACATAATGCATAATCATGGTACTATGGAGTAAGAGCTCATGCTAGAACATTTTTAATGGCTTGAAATACATATACACACATTTAAAGACAAGTAAAGTAAGCAATCATGCAAGAAAGAAGGTGGAGAGAGCTACCTTGCTAACATTTGTACACTTTTCCTTAAGCTTTGAATCCTCTCCCTTGACTACACACACCCAAGGAGGTGGAGATCATTCCTCTTAGCCTAGACACATCATATGAAAGCTAATTATACTCTTGGAGTAAAGTCTAAGATCACATAACTTGCTTAAACTCTAGCTTGACCTATAAACCCTTTTATGGTTCCAAAATGCACCTAATGAAATAACACCCCTCAAATATGGAAGGGATAGAAACCATGGAAGAAGAAATTATCTTATTTTCTTAGTCTTTGTCACTTGAATCTTGTCTTTTTCAAGCTCCTCTCTTCAAATCCAAATTTTTCCCTCAATTTCTCCCTTAAAAAAGATTTTTAAGCTTCATTTTAATCAAAGGAAATAAAGGAGAATGGAGGAGAAGAGGTTTGGAAGGAAGAGAGCATGAAAAACTACTAAATTTCCTTATCTTTTAGCTTAAATTTCTCCTCCTTTTCTTCTTTCTCTTGTGCGCTTCATCCCCTAGGGTTTTCTTTAGCTTTTGGGTAAAGCTTGGTAGACCAAAATAAAGGGGGATAAAGGGCGCATCATATATATAGGTGGGCGAAAGAAATACTTTTAAAAAATTCTCATTTTACCCTTTGTTTTTGACATTTTTGTTTCTACTTTATTTTAGCTCCTTTTGAGAACCGTCCATTATAAAATTTAGGTTCCCAATTTAGTAAAATGCTTTTGGAATCACTCAAATCAGAGCTAAAAGCTTCCCGAACAAATTCGTCAAAGTTCAGGTACACCAACATTGGAAAATGTCTGCCAGAGGGACTTTAGCTGTCCCGGGCCTTCCTATGGTTTTCCGGGCCTCTGAGAACCCTGGGAAACTAAAAAGTTTCATTTAAAAAGCCATTCTATGAGAATTCCAAAATTTACTTAAAATTACAAAAATGCCATTATGTTTTATAAGTTTTTTTATAAAAAAAATTATTTCTTCATTCTAGCTCTATTTTTCTTTCCATCTAAGCATGAGATTCTCATTTTTAGGAGTCTAGAATGCTTTCCAAATTTTTTAAGACCTTAACTACATCATTTCGAGGGATTTCCTTTTATATATGGTGAGTTTCATTCGTTTATAGAGAAATCGTACGTTACGTTTCTCATATTTTCTCTCATTTTCAGAGAACTGAATGTTACAATGATCCTCTCTCAGTGTTAATGGCATTTAACATATGGAAATGTGATTACTAGTATGGGATAGTAGTCACCGTAGCCTAATTATTTTATTTGCTAATATAACTGGTATATTTTCTTATGCTTATATGATTTCAAGCACATATCTTAATTTAATTAGAATATATGAATAGAATTTGCCTTTGGTTATTGAGATTTGTATCTCACCCCGTTTCATGGTTAACTATTTTAGGTGAAGGTGTAATGTCTAGTTTTTGTTAAACGACATAAACGGATGCATTTTCAAAACAAGTCCCCCGAAATGAATGAGTTAAGATCCCAAAAAATTTGAATAACATTCTAGACTCCTAAAAAGGAGAATTCTAGGCTCAGATGGAAAGAAAAATGGAGTTAGAATGAATAAACAATTTCTTACTAAAAACATAAAAAACGTAATGACATTTTCATAATTTTGAGCAAATTTTTGAATTCACATAAGAGGGCTTTTTAAATCAAATTTTTGAGTTCCCTAGGGTTCTCAAAGGCCTTGAAAATTATAGGAAGTCCTGGGATAATTAAAACTCCTCTGGTGGACATTTTCTAATGTCAGTGTACCCCAACTTTGATAGATTTATTGGGAAAGATTTTAGCCCTGATTTGAGTAATTCCAAAGGCATTTTACTAAATTAGGAATCTAAATTTTATATTGGAAAAGACAGTTCTAAAAAAGGAGCTAAAACAAATTGGAAATGAAAATGTTAAAAACAAAGGCAAAATGTTTTAAAAAGTCATTCTTCCTTCACCTATATATATAGGGTGTCCCACTTTCCCATTCACTTAGCCTCATATTTTTCTATCCTAAACTAGAGAAGAAACCCTAAGAGAGTGACGCACGAGAAGAAAAAGAAGAGGAGGAGAAATTAAGGCTTGAAGGTATGGAATTTTGGTAGTTTTTCATGCTTTCTTCTTTCCAAACCTCTTCTCCTCCATTCTCTTTTGTTTCCTATGATTATAATAAAGTTTATAAATCTGTCTTAATGGAGAAATTAAGGAAAAAATTCAGATTTGAAACAAAGTAAAGAGTCTCCCAAAAGTGAGGTTGACTCCTAAGAGCGAGGTTGACTCCAAGAGCCTCTTAAAGAATGGGTGAGGCAAGTTCAAAATCTATAAGTGAATGGGTAACGCTAATCCACTTGCTTGGCAAACTTATATATATTATGTATGACTTGCTCAAATATTGAAAAAGCTTCTTGAATAATTACACATGACAATACACCCATGCATGCATTTGTAAGATTGTTTTTTTGCATATTTTTATGTGTGATTGAAAGGGAGATGAGCTATTGGAACTCTTTAAATCTCATTCCCTCTTTTCTAATGTTCTAATTTGCTAGGTGGATTGAGAGAGCAAGGAAATAGGAGCCAACCACTTGAGAGATAGAAATGTGACATCAAAGTGCATGAATTTTGTCCTTTAAGACCACATAGATGGCAAATGATGTAATCTATGGTTGTATATGTCCTATGATGTTATGAACATGTATAATTACGTTGATATATCATGTATAATTGAGAGTTAAGGTTGTATGTATGGAAATGCTCATTTTGGACATGTACTAGTAGTTTTGCATTATGGAAATATATGCATAAATAGAAGTGGAATGGCCAAATTGAGATACATAAGGTTTGAGACCACTTGGGCAACTCACATAAGTATTCATACTTTTACACTTGCCTAAGAAGTACCAAATATCAAGGGAAATAATTTGAACACTTTGATATCCTATATGAAGCAAAAATTGACTATATTGAAAACCTATAACACTTTTTGTCCAAATGAGTTCTTCTTGATCTAAGACTTGGTATGAAATTAGAGCTTTTTGGGAAGGTAAAGAACAAAATTTTCTAAGGTCTATGGAATATTTGATGAATTTTTAAAAGTTGAAAAAATTTTAATTTTGGTCATATTACTGTTCATACTGGTCCGAAAATAATTTCTATTACTTAGGGGCCAAATGATGTCTAATTCCCATGAAATTTTATAAGGCAAAATTAGGCACTCCCAGTGACTTATGCCAACTAGAAGCACTTCATTTGGATGTCTAGAGAGAGAGATATGAATTTTTGAAATTTCTATCCAGTATCAAGTGCTCAAACTGACCTCAGGTATTGTTTGATTGGGTTTTGAGCTCTAGACATGCCTAAACTGGTCTAGAGTTATTTTTTTCATCTAGTTAATATTTGTAGCTTTCTAGATTGGTATCATTTGCATAGATTGAATTTTTTTGGAATTAATTGAACATTTTTGAAAGTTGTAGCAGAAAATTGTGATAGTACCAGTAGCCAGCCAGATCTCTGCACCATTTTGAATATCAAACGTCTTCTGTATTATGTTTCATGGTATGGACATATTTGTAACATAAATTAAACATGTGTAGCTTTCTAGAATGACAAAGAATGCATGATTTTTATTTTTCTAGAATTAGTTATGGTTTTCTAAAATTTGTGATAGAAAAGGGAGATTTCTTACCTAAAATGCAACTAAGTATTTTATGCTTCCCTTTGCCTTCCACGAATTGTAAGCCACTTTTGGTGATGGAAGTGAGTTGTATTTATGTGATTAAATATGAGAAAGTGTTACATGAGCTTATATGGTCCGTGGGACACCAAATGAAAATTTTATAAGCGATGCAGCGCTAAAAAATGCATTATCTTAATGTCATTTTTCCTACTCCCTTGTACAATTCATGACATGAGACATGGAAGTAGCATAGAATGAGCTAGGAAATTATGGTATTATGGAAGGTCCTTTAGGTAAGGATAAAAGAAAGCAAGAGGATGAACATCCATGAGCTAAGACTATGTGTGGAAAATTCTGCACTTGGATGGATCTAATTTAGGATAGATGCTAATTTTTGTTATTTATTTATATAGCATCATCATCATGTAATCATCTTGCCAAGTGTAGGTATTTTGTGTTTTAGTAAACAATGATGTAACTAATAGGGAGTTAGACTCTTTACAACTTTGAATTTGATGTATGCACTTATATATCTAATATAGAACCTTGTTAATGATAAGATATGGTCTATTACTTGAGAATGTAATCATGTGATACCTTAATCATTGACTTAGACTAGTAATGCATAGAGCCTATATTAGAATTTAAATTTGGATGATAATATTAGTAGTTATGAATCTTTCTTACTGTTATTGATATATAAATTGCTAATGTATGATAGTAGATGAGTAAGAATCAACACTTAGGATTTGATTTGGTAATGAGAAAGATGATGAGTATATTAGGTAAATGAATGCCATTAGAGGCCTACAAATTAAGATAGAGTGGCCCTAGAGTGCTGCTAGAAGGAGAGCTGGAGTGTATGGGATGAAATTTAGGAGGTATAGGTGCAGAAGAGGGTCACACTGTGGTTAAGATTAACTAAGTCGTGGCCAGAAGTTAGTCAGAAGCAAGGAGTGATATAGTGCAATATGTAACACCATAATTCTATAACTCATCTCATGCCATTTGTAGGTTCAATTCCATGAAACACATAAATTCTCAAGAAAAAGGCATTAAAGATAATGAATAAATTTGCATTGCGTAATGGATAAATTTTTCATTCGATGGACTTATCCACCTCATCCTCATATTTAATTTCATAAATATAACTTATAACCATCCAAGGAAGTGGCCCTGAACTTGTGCAAGTGGATGGAATGCACAAAAATACTAGGTGTAGCCTCGGCTAGAATTTCTAGCTTTTTGTCACAAATTTTGAAAAATCATAACTAATTCTAGAAAAATCAAAATCATGCATTCTTTACCATTATAGAAAGCTAAAAATGTCTAATATATGCTAAAAATATATCCAGACCTCAATAGGGGCTGTTAGCCACTAGAAATTAATTGAATAGTACCAGAGATTGACTGTCATTCCTAATACTGACCTCCAACTTCAAAAATTCATATCTCCCTTCAGAGGTCCAACTGGGATGTTCTTAGTGGCCAAGGAAAGCTTATTATATCTAGTTTTTACCTGTAAAATTTCATGAGCATTGGACATCATTTGACCCATGAATGACACAGCCCAAATTTCTGACCATATGAATAGTGTATGCATCAGTTCATCAGAAAAATGCCAACTTTGAAAATTCATAATTAATTTCATAGAGCTCCAAATAATCTGATCTTTAGCTTCCCAAAAGCTTTGGATAAGATCTATATGTGTGCCAAATTTCATGGGCAATTCTTTCATTTGGTCAGATCTTGATATTGGATTGTGAAATGGCTCATTTTATGTCATGAAAAGGCGTCCAAATGGTCCATTTTGAGTTATAAGGCAACCATGACCACTTGAGTATGTAGGAATGCATCAAAATGACCTTCTAAACTTGTCTCAAAGGTGCATAAACCTAGATTTTGAAAACTCACTCTCTCACCCCATGCCATACACAAGATCACACATGCTTTACATTGCCATTCACTACCCAAAATGCACATTATCATTCATTTGGCACTAAAACTCATACATACATCAAACATTTAGGTACTTACATATGTTCAAATGATTACATAATAATTCCATCATATGCCATGTGTATGGCTACAAAAGAGGCAAAACTAGGCATTTTGATGTCAAACTCTTATCTACCAAGTTGATGGCTTCCATTACCTTGCTCACTTGGTCCACCTAAAATGTTAAGACATTGGAGAGGAGGGAATGAGATTTAAAGAATCCCAATAGCTCATCTCCCTTTCAATCACATATAAAGAATGAAAAACATTTCTTGAAAATATATGCATAAGCATAATGACATGTGTAATCACTCTAAAAGCATTCTTGGTATTTGAACAAGTTACACAAAAGTATACATAAGATTGCCAAGCAAGTGGATTAGCCTCACCCATTCATTTTGTGGATTTTGGACTTGCCTCACCCACTTTCTTTAAGAGGTTTTGACTCAATCTCACTCTTGGGAGACTCTTTACTTTGTCTTAACCAATTTTAAGGGTTCTTAGCTCATCCTCACCATAGCTAAAGGTTCTTGGCTTCACCACACTCAAGCAAACCCAAGCACACATACTAAGCATCATTTGAAAATATATGACAACATCATAGTACTATAATACATATGCATATACTAGAGCACTTCTCATGGCTTAAAACACACACACACACATTCAAAGACAAGTCAAACACATATTCATGTATGAAAGAAAGAGAAGTGAGCTACCTTTGTTGCAATCACACTTTTTCTCTTGGAAATGTTCTCCCTTCCTCGACCTCACACATGCAAAGGTGTGGAATTTGTTTCTCTTGGCCTAAACACAATAAAGGAAGCCAATTAAGTTTATGGAATCATTTCTAAAGCTACATATCTTCCTCAAACACTAACTTGGTTAATAACCCCTTTATGGTTCCAAAAATGCACCTAATGAAGCAACATCTATCAATTGAGTTTTAGGCTCCATTCTTTCTTTTCATTTAATTCTTAACTCCTTTTAAGCCTCTTGGAGTCATCACACAATTAAAACAAAGAACCAAACTAGGTGTTACTTCTTTAGGTCATATTGTAACACCATAACTTTAACACTCAGCTCATGCAAATCCCATGCCTCATCTCATGTAAATTCAATAGGAAGCAACATAATGGCATAGGGAATCATAAATTAAGATGCCTTTCTCCACGGGTAAAAATTTCCTTTCCATGTCCTATGGGTCATATAGGTTCATTCTTCTCATTCTTAAATCTAAATACATGAATGCAACTCATAACAAGCTCAAGAGATAGTCCATACCTCAAGTAAAGGGAGTAAATACACAAAACATACTAGCGCAGCCTCGGGTCAGTTTTCCAAATTCTGTGTCTGAACTTTGAAAAATCATAACTAATTCTAGAAAAATCAAAATTAGGCACACTATACTATTTGGAAATCTACAGATATATACTTTATGTAAAAATAAATCCAAACCAAACAGAGGCTACTAGGCACTGAAAATGAATGAAATAGTACCAAAGGTCAATTATCATTCCTAGTACTGATCTCCAACTTTAAAAATTCATATCTCCCTACTCAGAGGTCTAATTGGGGTGTTCTCGATGGCTATGGAAAGTTTATTATGTCTAGTTTATACTTGTAAAATGCATGAGCATTGGACATCATTTGTACCATGAATGACACAGTCCAAGTTTCTAACCATATGAATAGTACCTATATCAGTTTAGCAGAAAAATGACAATTTTGGAAATTCATAATTAATTCCACAGAGTCCCAAATAATCTGGTCTTTAGCTTTCCAAAAAGATTTGGATAAGATCTACATGTATGCCAAATGTCATGGACAATTTCGTTCATTTGGTCAGACCTTGACATTGGATTACAAAATGGCTCATTTTGCGCCATATGAGAGGTTCAAATGGTCCATTTCAAGTTCTAAGGCAACCATGACCACTTGAGGACATGGAAATGCACCAAAATGACTCTTTAAACTTATCTCAAAGGTGCATAAACTCAAATTTCTCAAACTCACTCATCCACCTCATGATATGCATAAGATTGCACATGCTAGCTCTTGCCATTCAATACCCAAAACATGCTATATCATACATTTGACATCAATTCTCATTCATACATCATATATTTGGGTAATTACATATGCTCATATGATTACATAATAATTTCATCATGAGATTACATCATATGCCATGTATATGGCTACAAAAGAGATAAAACTAGGCCATTCTATACATTTTGATGTCAATCTCCTTCTTCTTGGCTTAGTGGCTTCCATTACTTTGCTCAATTGCTTCACCTAACATGTTAAAACATTGGAGAGGAGAGAATGAGATTCTAAGAATCCCAATAGCTCATCTCCCTTTCAATCACACATAAAATATTCAATACAAGCTTTAAAAATGCATGCATGGGCATATTAACATATGTGAGCATTCAAGAAATATCCTTAGCATATGAACAAGTCATACATAGCATACATAGGCTTATCAAGTGAGTCGATTAGCCTCACCCATTCACTTGTAGATTTTAGACTTGTCTCACCTATTTTTTTTAAGAGGTTTTTGACTCAACCTTGCTCTTAGGAGTCAACCTCACTCTTGGGAGACTCTTTACTTTATTTCAACCAATTTCAAGGGTTCTTGGCTCATCCTCACCATGGCTAAAGGGTTCTTGGCTTCTCCACACTCAAGCAAACTAAAGCAAGCATATAAAACATCATCTTGCATGCATAAAACATCACCATGGCACCATGGAATAAAAGTTCATGCTAAAATACTTTTCATAGCTCAAAACATATATATACATTCAAAGACAATGTAAGTACACATTCATGCATGAGAAAGGTGGAGAGAGCTACCTTACTTGCATTTACACACTTTTTCCTTGAGCTTTAAGTCCTCTCCCTTGACCTCACATGCCCAAAAAGGTGGAGATCATTTCTCTTGGCCTAGACACATCATATGGAAGCCAATTATGCTCTTGAATTAAATTCTAAGGCCATATATTTACTAAAAAAGCTAGGTGACTCATAAGGCCTTTTTATGGTTCCATAATGCACTTAATGAGGCAACCTTAGGAAAATATCATCTTGGCTCCATTCACTTCATCTATCTAGGATTCTTGACTCCATTTAAACCTCTTGGAGTCCTCACACAATCAATTCAATGAGCCTAGGTAGGTGTTGCTTTTTTAAGCCATAATATGTAACACACAAAGCCATCTCACTTTCTATGGTTTCTAAAATTTTTTCAAGGCTTCCTCTCATACTCTCCCATCATACATGATTCAAAAATAAGCTTAAAACAAATCAAAACTACCTCTAGATGCCATTTCTACTCTAGGCCGGAGCATATGCTCTTCTTAGCACCCTTGGAGTTTCTTTGCTTCCTTTGATGGGAGACTTACGTAGGAAGCTCTCTTGGTGTCTTAATAAACTCTTAAACATCATAAAATATGGCTAGGGTTCATGGTAGAGTTCAAGATACAATCAAAACCCTAACCTCCCTATCTTGCAAATTCATGCTTCTTTCTTTGATTTCTTTGCACCTACTTGTTTCTCACACTCCAAAACCTATGAATCTCTCTTGCTAGGGCCAAAATTCATCTCCCTTTGATTGGGCTCTATATGGGGCAAAATGCCTACAAGGTGGAACAAGGAAGAAGAAGCATGGAAGGCAACAACTTACCTTGATTTCCTAGCCTTTTTCAAGTGCTCTTCTAAGTGGTGAATTCCTCCTTTAAATTCTGTCATTCCTCCTTTGGACTAGATCCAAAGCATTATTAAATCCCTCAATAAAACTATAGAAATGAAGAAGAGAATGAGAGGAACACGTTTACTAAAGAGGAGAACATAAAATTCTACACTTTTCTTACATTTTTTTTTTAATTTTTCCTCATCATTTTCCCTTCCTTTGGTGAGCCTAAGAGCTGCCTTATTTTTCTAGTTTGAGGGTAGAAGTGAGTCGATCTAGATATGGGGAAGAAGAAATGTAAATAATGGAGAGTATTCAAGAAGCTTCCTTTCTCAAAAATTTCTATTTTATGCTTCATTCTTGGCATTTTCGTTTCTAACTCGTTTTAGCTCCTTTTTTAAAACCATCTTTTCCATTATGAAATTTAGGTTCTCAATTTAATAAAATGCCTTTAGAATCACTCAAATTAGAACTAAAATCTTCTTGAACGGATCTGTCAAAGTTCAGGTTCACTGACATTAGAAAACGTCCATAGGATGGATTTTAACTGTCCTAGGACTTTTCATAATTTTCAGGGCCTCTAAGAACCCTGAACAACTCAAAACTTTCATTTAGAAAGTCCTCTTATGTGAATTCCAAAATTTTGCTCAAAATGACCAAAATGCCCTTACATTTCGTTAACCTTTCATTCAAATTCATTTCTTCATTCTAGCTCTATTTTTCTTTCCATCTGGGCCTAAGATTCTCATTTTTAGGAGTCTAGAATGCTTCCCAAAAACCCTAAATAAGTCATTTCAGGAGACTTGCTTTTGTATCCAGTGAATTTCGTTTGTTTATAGAAAAATCGTACGTTACATATCTTGCATTTTCTTTCATTTTTAGAGAACCTAATAATACACATATTATGGAACATATAAGGTCATCTTACTTTCTATGATTTTTAAATTTTTTCCAAGGCTTCCTCTCATCTTCACTCATCATATATAACTCAAAAATGGGCTTGGAACAAATTAAAACTATCCCTAGGTACCTCAACCCTTCTAGGCCGAGCTTATGCACCTTCTTGGCCTCCATGGATTTTGCTTTGTTTTTTTAATAGAAGATGCATATGGGGAACCTTGTAAGGATCTTAGGAACTCATTTAAATATTCATTTAGGCCTAAGAATTATTGTATCAAATCAGATTTTACAAGGGACACTAGAAACCTTAGGTTTGCTATCTTGATTTTCCATGGTTGTTTGTTAATTCTCTTTGCATATTCTTATTCTCTTCCCTTAAATTCCTAAGATTCACCCTTGGTTCTGCCCAAAATCCAAGCCTTCTTGAAACGCCATGTGTGGGAAGAACCAAGGAGAAGATGGGAGCAAGGGATAGCTACCATGGAAGGAAGATTTACCTTGTTTTTTCTTGTTTTCTTGCTTGATTCTTCCCTTCCTTGGCCTCCTTTCTTCAAATTCGAATTTTCCCCTATATTTTTTCCTCAAAACAGATCCAAAAACTTTAATCAAACCATAGGAAAGAAGGAAAAATGGAGAAGAAGAGGTTTGCTAAAGAGAAAGCATGAAAAAATCAAGAAATTCCATACCTTTTGCCTTGTTTTTCTCCTTCTCTTCTTCTTCTTTTTGTGTGCCTCACTCTTAGAGCTCTTCCTCTAATTTAGGGTAAAAACTAAATGAGATAACTAAGTGAGGAGGTGGGGTACCTTATATATATAAGTGGGTTTAAGAAACACTTTTTAAAAATCCTAATTTTGCCCTTTCGTCTTGGCATTTTTGTTTCTGGTTTGTTTTAGCTCCTTTTTTAGAACTATTTTTTTTATTATGAAATTTAGGTTCCCAATTTAATAAAATGCCTTTGGAATTACTCAAATCAAAGCTAAAACATTCCCAAATAAATCCGTCAAAGTTCGGGTCAATTAACATTAGAAAACGTCCATCGGAGGGGTTTTAACTTCCCGGGGCTTTCCATGGTTTTTAGGGCCTCTGAGAATCTCAGAGAAGTCAAAATTTTCATTTAAAAAGTCCTCCTATGAGAATTCCCAAATTTTCTTAAAATTATGAAAATACCATTACATTTCATCAACCTTTCATTTAATTTTGTTTCTTCATTCTACCTCTATTTTTCTTTCTATCTGAGCCTGGGATTCTCATTTTTAGGAGTCTAGAATGCTACTCAAATTTTTTAGGACCTTAACTAATTTATTTCGAGAGACTTGCTTTGAAAATGCACTCATTTTCGTCATTTAATAAAAACTAGACATTACACGATCTGTCTCACTTCGGTGTAAGATGAAAATTTTACCTAGGGAGGGTAATAGAGTATAACTTCACTGTAGCATAGGTACTTTCGTCATGGTGTAGTTCGAATAATTTGGGTAGAGGATTCCATTAGGTGTACCCACCATAGCGCCATATACCTTGTCGCGATGAGAATCATGAAGTATGTGAATAGCAGGTCCCAAGACCACCTTCGCCATGGCATAAAATGCCGAAGTTGCAGCACAAGGTTTGAATTGTCAATTTGGAACTCCACTAGTCACTTACACTACAGTGCGAATATATCAAGTCACAGCGGGAGTCCCTAAACTTGTATTTTAGGTTCCAATAACCTACTTAGCCATGGCAGGGAAGGTCTTAGTTGCAATGACTATTCCTAAACTCTTATTTTTAACTCAAAAGCCTTGAATTTCACTATGCTAAGGTTATGTAATGACTTGGGAATATTATAAGAGGATTTTTTAAATTGAAAATCAATTGTATGATGAATCAGAGGTCTTATCTGATAATTATGATTACTTATAGATTTAATTAGTTGTGGTTGCTTAGCTAATTACCCTAATGATATCAAGGTTCAAAATTTCTTACCTTTTTCCTATTTTAATTAAGTGTAATAGCTTTAAACCTTGATTTCTAATTATTAATCATATAATTAATCTTAATTACAATAATTAGGAATTAAGGTTGTTATAAGAGGGCCTTGAACCACAATTACACCACAATTACCTGCCCTTGACAATCTATCAGTACCCCCTCAGAAACTAGTATAGGCCCAAGTATTTAATAAGAAGTTACTTAATCAATTTAGAAAGAATGATCCACCCTTATCTGATGGAGAGTTAGATGCAGATAAAATTGAAAGTTTGGTTATGCAACTTGATAAGATATATAAAGTGATGGGTTGTACGTCAGAGTAGAAAGCTGTGCTCGCCATATTTATGCTAGAGAAAGAAGCTAATAGATGGTGGCGTAGCATAGAATCTATTACGCAGATAAAGAATATCCTAATCACTTAGGAGATCTTCTTGGTGGAATTCTATAAGAAATATTTCCCTAGCTCTGTCATAGACTAGAAAGAGATGGAGTTTATGGGATTAAAGTAGATAGATGATATGTTAGTGGAATGTGTGACTAGATTCATTAAGTTATCTCAGTACTTCTCCTATCTCTAGAGATATAATGACGAGAGCTAGAGATGTGAGAGATTTAAGAAGGGATTAAAGCCTCTAATCAGAGATAGAGTTACTCCATAGAGAATCAAAACATTTAATGCTATTGTAGAGATTAATAGGGTGATAGAAAATAACTTGCGAGATATCCTACCAGCAATGACTAGGACAAGTCAAAAAAGGGCATCAGAATTGAAAAGACCGAGACCAGAAGATAATGTGAATGTAGCACTTAGTAGTAGAAAGAAAGGAAAGGTGTAATAAAGTTGAAAGCCATAAAAAGGCATGAAAGGGTAGCCCAGTAGAACTCAGTCATCCACAGTAACATGCTTTAAATGTGGGAAGTCAGGGCATTTTGCTAGGAATTATTCTCAGATGAAGACAATGCCTCCACCTAGGCCATAAACCCAAGGTAAAATGTTTGTCCTTACTTAGCAAGAGCTAGTGCATCCCCTAACTTGATCAGAGATACGATCATAGTGAATGGTTTTCCTGTGATGGCTATTTTTGATTCGAGTGCTAGCCACTTGTTCATATCTTATGATTGTGTGAGGAAATTGGGTATGGCTATTAATACTTTACCTTTTGATTTGTCTATTACCACCCCTATTGGAGGCCATGTTATTACTTCCCACATATGTTTAAATATCACTATATAGTTTAACCATTATTATACTACCATTGATTTAAGTTGCATGCCCTTTCATGACAGTGGTTTAATTGTTTGCATGAACTGGATGACTGCAAATAATGTTGTGCTTGATTGTGAACACAGAACCATTTCTCCACCTGCTTGTAGGACTATACCTAGTACTAGGGTTGAACTATCCTTTTTGAGTACTAGCCAGGATAAGAAATATTTAAAAGATGAATGTCAAGGGTTTTTAGTCTTTTTCTCTATGTAAGTTAAGGTAGAGAAAGGGATAGAGGAGATCCCTGTAGTTAGAGAACTTTTAGAGATTTTCTCTAAGGATTTTAATTTTAGTGGCCTACCTCCTAAGAGAGAGATAAAATTCCTTATTGACATAATGCTTGGAGCTGAATCGATGTCTAAAGCTTCTTATAGGATGGCTCTCACTGAGCTTACAGAGTTGAAAAAGTAGATAGAGGAATTATTAGAGAAAGGGTTTATATGCCCTAGTATGTCACCCTATGGATCTCCTCCATTGTTTGTGAGAAAGAAAGATGGTAGCTTGAGATTGTGTATAGACTATAGAGAATTGAATAAGGTTGTCATTAAAAATAAATATCCACTCTCTAGAATAGATGATCGATTAGATCAATTAGCTAGGGCAACTATATTCTCCAAGATAGATATGAGATATGGGTATCATCAGTTAAGGGTTAGAGTTGAAGACATCCCAAAGACAACCTTCAGAACTAGATATAGGCATTATGAGTTTTTGGTGATACCATTTGGTCTGACGAATGCATCTGCTATGTTTATGGATTATATGAACAGGGTATTCTGACCATTTTTAGATAAATTTATTGTGGTCTTCATAGATGATATACTTATATAGACCAGATCATTTGAAGAGCATGAGACACAGCTAAGAATAGTCCTAGAGACCTTGAGAAATAAGAGGTTATATGCCAAACTTAGTAAATATGAGTTTTAGCTCACCGAGGTAAGATTTTTAGGTCACGTGATATCACAGGCAAAGGTCATAGTTAATCCCCATAAAGTAGAAACTGTGTTACAGTGGGATAAGCCTAATACAATTATCGAAATTAGGAGCTTTTTAGGTTTAGCAAGGTATTACGAACATTTTATACAAGACTTTTCTCATATAGCCTTATCATTGATGTAGCTAACTAGGAAAGAAACACTATTTGTGTAGGATGACAGATGTGAGGAAAGTTTCCAAGAGTTGAAACTTTGACTAACCACTACCTCTATTTTGATTATACCTGACCTTAGTGAACTATTTGTGGTTTATAGTGATGCCTCAAGAAAAGGATTAAGATGTGTGTTGATGCTATAACATTTGTTTTTTCTATAAATGTACGAAACGCACCAGATATAAAAGGAAGTCCCATAAATGAAAAGATTTGAGACCAAATAAAATTAAAAGAAAATTCTAAATAATAGAAAATAAAGATCTAAGACTTAATATGCTAAAAAACTAGAGTCATAGTAGTTCAATAAAATTCCCACAAATACAGTGCATTTTTGTAATTTTGGGTACTTTTTAGAAAACTTAAAGGAAGGATTTTTAAATAGGAAAAATGAGTTTTCTAAGGTTTTCAGATCCCCTAAAAACTATAGGAATCCTTAGAATAGTTAAAACCGCTTCGATTTATGTTTTAAAATGACGATTAACTTGAATTTTGATCTCTTTGTTTAGGAAGGTTTTAATTTATTTTGAATGATTTCAAAGGCATTTTATAAGTTAGACAACCTAAATTTTATGATGAAAAAGACAGTTCTAAAAAAGGAGTTAAAATAAGCCTAAAATGAAAAAGCCAAGAAAAGAGGGACATAGATGGAATTTTTAGGAAAAAATTCAAGAAGCTTCTTTATATATAACACGTCCTCCTTCTTCTCCTTACTTAACCTACTTAGCTTTTGCCTATGATTAGAGGAGAGACCAGCTTCATGAGGCATCAATGAAGGGAGGAAGAAAAGGAAGAAAAGCCTAGGAAAAGGTAAGGAAATTTATGGATTTTCAAGTACCTTCCTTCACTAAACTTATTTATCTCCTTCTCCTCTTCCTTCCTATAGCTTTTATGATTCATATAGGGTTGGTTTATGGCTGGTCTAGAGGAGAGAACTTAGAATTTGAAGGAGGAGCCTAAAGCAATTCAAAGAGCCCTTGAAGAAGTCTTGCAACAAGGTAAATTCCTTAACCTTTCATGCTTCTTTTTCTTGCTCTTCCTCCATGTCATGTTTAGCCAACTTGAGCCAGCTAAGAGGGAGTGATTTCTGTCCAAACTAGGATAAGAAGAAGGGTTATAGAGGGTGAGGATTAAGATGCCACTGAAAGTGAATAAGAAGCATTAGATTGTAAGTTAGCAAACCTAGGGATTTAATTACACCTAGGCCAAGATGAAGCTTCCTAGTAGTAATTTAAGTTGTCTAAGGATATATATGAGTTCTTATGACATCTAGGAAGCCTCCCAAGTGCCATTCCCTTTAAGGAAAGTTGCAAAAGTCCATGAACTCTAAACTAAGAGCATGTCTAGGCCAAACCATGATGAGGCACCTAGGAAGTTTTTTAAAATTTTTCTAAGGCTAGAAAGGGACTAAACATGATAGAAGAACACCAAAGGAAGCCTTGGAATAAATTTAGAAACTATATCTTGTGAGATGGAGGTGTAGGCTCCATAATGAGACATAAAGAAGAAACTTATAGCTAGGCTCCTTAAAATGAATTTGTGATGACTCTAAGGAGTTTAAATGGAGCCAAGAGGCTTAGATTGATTGAGAAATAGGAGCCAAGATCTTAAATCCCAAGGGTTGCTTCATTGTGTCTTGCATGAACTATAATGAAGTATATGAGAAAGTAGCATAGCATAGAACATATGAGAAGCTAGAGCTTGTTCCAATGATTGAAATACATCTCATTTGATGTGTCTAGGCCAAGAGAATCAAGTGCCACCTAACTCCATGAGCTTGGCAGAAAAGGGGAAGACAAGTTCAAGGGAAAAGTTTATGACATTAACTTCAAGGTAGCTCTTTAACATTTCTCTCATGCATTGCTTGGATGTTTATTTGTCTTTGAGTGCTTATATGTATGTTTGAACTATGAGAAATGTTCTTAGCCATTGCTTACATGTTATAGTACCATTATGTTTCTTAAAATGTGTTTATGCATGCAATATGACTTGAATGGATTTAATGATGCCAAAAGTTCCTTAACAAGGGTGAGGATGAGTCAAAAGTCCCTAGGAATAGGTAAGACAACGCCAAAAGTCTCAAGAAAAGTAAGGCTATGTCAAAAGTCCTAAGGAATATGGGTGAGGCTAGACCAATACCCTTGAGAGCCTATGTTTGCTATGTATGAGTTTCTATGACAAGTAAATGCTTTATGTATGTTTACTAGTAGCCTAAACACCATGCATGCAGTCTTTGACGTGTATATGTATCCATTATGTATGTTTGAAAGGGTAAAAAGCTATTGGGATTCTTTGAATCTCACTTTTCCTCATTTTTCATCTAACCATGTCTAGGTGAAACTTAAGGAAGTAAAAATGGGAGCCAAGGAGTATGTTGTGCAACACTTTGACAATAGTATAGCTTTGAATGTGATTTGATGTCAAAGTTTGTAAAGACATAATGTATATGAGATGTAACCATTTTAACAAGTTTAAATGTATGTATTTATAATGTATATATCAATCTTGAAGCTAGATGATTGCATATGTTAGAGATTGACATCCTAGCACCCTTATGTTCCTGTGTATGAATGCATGTAGTATGGTGAGATTTAGCTCCATGGTGATTTAAATCATTTGGCATACTTTTATATGTTGTAATTATGCTTTTGGATGCGCCCAAGTGGCTATGGAATGAGAAGAAAGCCTTTTGGTGCCTTGAGATACCAATTTAGACTTAAAAAATGACTATTATGCATGCTAAATCAAATTCTAACCAAATGAATGAGTTTTTTCATGAAATTTGGCCAGAAAGTATATCTCACCTAGAGCTTTTCATAGAGATAAACAGAAATTAATTTATGGCTCTAGATAATTTATTATAATTTTTTAAAGTCAGCTAAAAGGAGCCAGGCATTCCAGAGAGGAATTGGCCGTGGGAAAAGGAGGTATTGGCCGCGGCCAATAGTGAGAGGTGAGCGAGGTAGGTTCCAGGAGGCTTCCTCACCGTAGCGCCATGTGGGTTGGCCACGGTGAAGGTCCAACTCACTGTGCCGATAGTAACAATGCGAGGGGTGAAGCCGAGGGGAATTAGCCATGGCGAACATCCTAAAACCCTTATATTGGCTAAGAAATCTTGGTTTTTCATATGGTAACCTCAAGGGATGATTTACAAATAGTGATAAAAGATTCAAGTGGGTAGAAATTGATAGGTAATAGAATCAAGGCTTATAAATGAATGTTTGTTTTCCCTAATATACGTAAGTGTTGGTACTTATATGGTTGATGACTCTAATAACATTAAGGTTCAAATTTCCCCACATTCCCATAATGTAATTAGTCTTAATGTCATGTAACCCTATTTTATAGTTATTAATCACACATTTAACCTTAATTACAATGAGTAGAAGTTAGGGTCATCATAGAATGCACTTGTAATATTCATGGATTACATGAACAGAGTGTTTAGGCCATACCTAAATAGATTTGTAGTTGTCTTTATAGATGATATCCTCATCTATTCTAAGAGTAGGGAAGAGCATGAGCGGCACCTGAGATTAGCCCTAGAGACCTTGAGAGAGAGACAGTTATATGCTAAACTTAGTAAATGTGAGTTTTGGCTCACTAAGGTCTAATTCTTAAGCCATGTGATCTCCCAAGCAGGAGTCGCAGTAGATCTCCAAAATGTAGAGACAGTATTATTTTTAGACTTGAATTTGCATCCATTATGTGTGTTTGAAAGGAAGAAGGTTTATTAGAATTCCTAGAATCTCACTCTTCCCTCCCTATTACTTAACATTTCTAGGTGGACCAAGTGAGCAAAGGAATGGAAGCCACCAAGCTTACACGAAGAGGATTAATATGGGAATGTGTTATGTATTCACTTTGTAACCATTTTAATGGCATATGATGTAATCTTATGATGAATGTGATGTAAACCCTTTTGAACATGTGTAATTATATAGATACTTGATATATATATGAGAATTGATACCATTTGAATGATATAGCAAGTTTTTTACAATGAATGGCAAGAATTGCTTATGTATGCTTTGTGTATATCATCAAGTGGGAAAGTGAAATTGTAAGATCTAGGTTTTTAGATCTTTTAAACATGTTTAATAGGTTATTTCGATGCTTTACCATATGCCCAACTGGCCCTAGAAAAGCTAGAAGCTAAATGGCACCATTTATGACCCTTTAAGAAGCCAAATTGTGACATTTCAGAACCTTATAGCACAAATTGACCAAATGGACGAATTTCCCCATGAAATTTGGCATGCATATAGATGTCATTGAGAGATTTTTGAAAAGCTAAAGATCAAATTATTTGGAGCTCTGTAAAATTAATTATGAATTTTCAAAGTTGCCAAAAAAAGCTGTTGAACTGATATGGTTACTATTCATATAGTTAGTTTTTTCTCCTATATCATTTGAGGGCCAAATGGTGTCTAATGCTCATGAAATTTTACAAGAATAAGTTAGTTATGATAAGATTTCTATGGCCACTAAGATCACCTCATTTGGATGTCTGAGCAAAGAGACATGAATTTTTGAAGTTTAGAGTCAGTACTAGTAATGCAGTAGTACCTTTGCTACTATTCCATCAATTTCCAATCGCTAGATGTTCTTGTTTTGGTCTAAAATTATTTGTACCATAAATTTAACATCTTTAGCCATCCAGAATGGTATAGTATACTTGATTTTGATTTTTTTAGATTTAGTTATGATTTTTCAAAGTTGGTACCAGAAATCTAGCAGCAGAACCCGAGGCTAATTGTGTTGTTTTGTGTATGTATACTCCAAACTCAGGATTCTTATGACATTTTGAGATGGTTTTGAGTTGTATCAATGTATTTTAATTTGAGAATGATATGAATGAGTTAATATGATCTACGAAATGTGAAATGAGAAATTTAAACATGATGTACCACAAAATATTCTTTTATGTTATTTGAGCTTTTCTTGAGAATTTAAGTGCTAAAAATAACTTTATGCGAAATGAAAAATTTAAGTGCTATGCAATGCAAAAATATTCTATTATTTTATTTGAGTTTTTCTTAAGAAATTACTATCCTAAGGGAATATGACTAGAATAGAGATAGAGAAAAGCTAGATGATTATGGTGTTACATTATCTGTATAGTGCGACTACAGAAATCTATAGTGACTACAAGAGTTTGAAATACCTGTTTGACCAGAAAGAATTGAATATGAGATAAAGAAGATGGATGGAATTTCTAAAGGATTATGATTATACATTGAAAAACCATCCACGTAATGCCAATATGGTGGCTGATGCCTTGAGTAGGAAATCCATCCATGCAACATATATGATGATTAGAGAGTAAGAACTTATAGAGAAGTTTAGATATATGAACATCTCATGTCATATGGTATTGGGTAGATTATTGCTGAGTGAAACCCGAATAGTGAATGATATGGAGCTTAGATCATAAATGCCCAGAGGGAGGATGGATTCTTAAAATAAATTTAGGAATGAGATTTCCCAAGGTAGGACCTCAGAGTTCAGAGTGTTTAAGGATCGTATGATGGTATACTAGGATAGAATCTATATGCCTAACCAAATTGGATTGAGAGAAAAGATTTTAGAAGAGATGCATAAGAGTAAGTATACTATCCATCCAAGTACCACCAAGATGTATCAGGATTTGAAAAGAATATTCTGGTGGCCAGCAATGAAAAGTGACATAGCTAACTATTGGCTAGATGTTTAGTATGTCAGAGGGTTAAAATAGAGCATAAAAAACTAGTTAGGTTATTACAACCCATAGATATCCTTGAGTGAAAATGGAATAGTATAGCTATGGATTTCATCATGGGGTTACCCAGAACATCCTCTAGACACGATATTATTTAGATAATTATTGATAAATTGATGAAGTCTATACATTTTTTTGCTATTAGGGCTACCTATACATTAGATAAATTAGCCTAATTATATAAGAGAGATTGTATGACTTTATGAAGTACCCAGTAGTATAGTATCAAATAAAGACCCCAGATTCACATCAAACTTCTGGAGGTCATTACAAACTACTTTAAGGACCAAGTTGAGGTTTACTAGTGCGTATCGCCCCTAGACAAATGGTTAGACTAAAAGGACCATCCAAATCTTAGAAGACATGTTTAAAGCATGCATGTTAAAGATGAGGGATAACTGGGATGTATATTTGCCGCTGAGTTTGCATACAATAACAGTTACTATTCTAGTATACAGATGGCCCCTTATGAAGTTTTATATGGGAGAAAGTATAGATCACCTTTGTGTTAGAATGAGCTAGGTGAGAGAAGTTTGATAGGACCTGAGATAGTATAATAAACCACTAGGCAGATAGAGTTTATTAGAAAGAAACTCCTTACGGCCTAAAGTAGATAGAAAAGTTATGTTGATAAGAGAAGAAGGTTGCTAGAGTTTGAGACTGGAGACCATGTATTCATTAGGGTATCTCTAGTTATTAGTGTAGGTCAGTCTATTAAAGTGAGAAAGCTTAGTCTTAGGTATATTAGTCTATTTGAGATCCTTAAAAGAATTGGACCTGTTGCCTATTGTGTTGCATTGCCCCCTAACCTAGCCCAAATCCATAATGTTTTTCATATCTCCCAGTTAAAAAAGTACTTACCAGACCCTTCACATATCATAAAATATGAGCATATACAATTGTAGGATAACTTGTCCTATGTGGTGACACCAGAGAAAGTCATTGACACAAATGTCAAATAGTTGAGGAACAAGAATATTCCTTTAGTGAAAGTGGTCTACAAAGGTCTATCATTGGATGAGGCCACTTGGGAACTTAAGGATGATATAAGGAAGTAGTATCCACAGCTTTTCAGCTAAGGTATGTGTCCTTATTTCAAATTTTGAGGACAAAATTTTTTTTTAAGGGTGAGAAAACACGACGCAGAGCCTCCGTGGATATTGTCTTGGATTAGAGGCACCTCAATCAATCATACCTTTCCAGGTTTTGTTCCTTCCATAACTAGGAAAATATATCCACAGTAGGAAGAGTATCATTCCTACTTATATGATCCTAACCCAAGATCCTCCTATCTGATGTGGGATATTACATTCTACCCCCTTCGGGGCCACCTTGTCCTCAAGGTGCACATGTAGCTAGGCCAGCTCTAATACCAAAGACAATATAGAGCTTCTGTGGATATTACCCGAAATGGAGGCACCTCAATCAGTCACACCTCTTAGAGTTTTGTTCCTCCCATCACTGGGAAAAAGCATCCATAGTGGGGAGAGTGCCACTCCCACTTATATGGCCTTAGCCTAGAATCTTCCTATTCAATGTGGGACATTACAAGGTTAGCCTGGAACCAGAGCCAAAACGATTAAATAGAGAGACACGAAGGCCAGTAGCAAAATTGTAATTTTGGAAAAATTTTTAAAACTCAATGGAAGGAGCTTTAAATGGGAAAATTAAGTTTACCAGGATTCTCGGATACCCTAAAAACTATAGAAACCCTTAGAATGGTTAAAACCTCTCTAGTATGTGATTTAAGTCATCAGTTGACTGAAACTTTGACTAAATGGTTCGGTAAGGTTTTAAATCCAATTTAGATAAAACCAAAAGCATTTTATGAATTAGAGGACCTAACTTTCATGATGGAAAAGATGGTTTTAAAAAACGAGTTGAAATGAACTCAAATGGAAAAAAATAAGATGAGGGACTAAATTAGAATTTTAAAAAAGTCATAATTAGGCCCCCCACCTCCTTAAATCATGTCCCACCTCTCTTCCTCCTCTTAGCCGACTTCCATATAGCCTAAAATAGAACCAAAGGCAATTCTAAGTGGCGCACCAAAGGAGGTGCAAGGGATAAAGAAATCAAAGCTTAAAAGTGTAAGATTTTCCTATCTTTTAATGCTTCTCCTTTCACTAAACTTCTTCTCCTCTTTATCCTATCTCTTTTCATAGTTTTGGTGACTTAAATATTTTATGGCTGGTTCAGTAGAAGAGAGGGAGAGTTTGAAGGAAAGCTTGGAAGCCTAGAAAGGAACTCTTGATAAGCTTTGAAATAAGGTAAGAGACTTGCTTCCTCTTGCTTGTGTATTTTGACCAAACCTAGGGACATATGTAAGGAGTTTGATTTCATCTAAACTTGATAGAAATTGGGGTTTTGAAGCCTAAGAAATCATATGGAAGCAATATAACTCAAAAAGAGGCTATAGATAATAAGTTATGGAAATTAGGATTTTAGTTGCACTTAGGGATTTATTATAATAGCTGGTTTTCATAAAACTGAATTAAACCTAATAAAATGAGATAGAATCATGCTAAAGCAATGCGAATTGAGACTAATTGAGATTAGAATCAGAATTAGAATATCTCAAAATGTGGTTTAGAGTTTAAGGATAGCCCAAAATCAAAACTAAAGCGGCTAAACGAATTTAAGGAATAATATAGTGGCATAATCGTAATTTCAGACAACTTTTTGAAAACTCAAAGGATAGAGCTTTAAATGGAAAAATTAAATTTTCTGAGATTCTCAGCCTAAAAACCATAGAAACCCTTAAATGGCTAAAACCCCTCCAATGTATATTTTTTGTCATCGGTTGACTAAAATTTTGATCGAATAGTTTGGTAAGATTTTAAATCTAATTTGGGTAAAAACAAAGACATTTTATGAATTAGAGGGCCTAAATTTTATGATGAAAAAGATGGTTCTAAAAAAGGAGTTGAAATGAACTCAATTAGAGAAAACTAAGTTGAAGGACAAAATGAAAATTTAGAAAATGTTATAACTAGGCTTCTTTTCTTCTTATAACCATATCCTACCCTCTCCTCTCATTTCCATTGACTTTGTTCTATCTCCAACCACCACCTAAGCCATCTTGAAGAGGCACACAAGGAGAGGAAGAGAGGAAGGAGAAAAATAAGCTTGAAGGGTAAGAAATGCTCACTTTTTCATACTTTATCTTTCACTAAACTTCTTCTCCTCTTTCTCATCTCTCTTCTGATGGTTTTGGTGACTTAATTGGTGATATTTCATGGCTAGTTTAGTAGAAGGAAGAGATGATTTGGGGAAACTCTTGGAAGCCTAAGAAAGTACATTTTGTGAGCTTTAAAATAAGGTAAGAAACCACAGTTGAAATTGTTTTCTTAGTTTCTTCTTGAATGCATGTTTCATCCAAAACAAGGGGACTATGTAGAGAGTTTTATTTTAATCCAAACTTGACAGGAAATTAGGTTTCAAAGCCTAAAGAATCATATAGAAGCAATAAAACGTAAAAAGAACCTATAAATAACAAGTTATGGAAATTAAGGTTTTGATTACATTAGGGATTTATGAAGCTTTTTAGTGATGCTTTAATTTGTGTAAGAGCATTTTTGAGTTCCTAAGACACTTAGGAAGCTTCACAAGTGACAAATTCCCAAGAAAAACTAACAAAACTCCATGGGCTCCTAAATTGCTATATGTATTGGCTAAGAAGGGGATCACATACCTAGGGAGAGTTTTCTTTGATTTCAATGGTGGAAATGATCTAGAAATGAATAATAAACACCAAAGAAACCATTGGTATGAATTTAGAAACTATAGTTGAAAGTTAGGAGTTTAGGGTTCCTTTAAGTATAAAGATACTACTTGATATTTGGCTCCTTGAAATGAGTTTGTGATGATTTTAATGAATTTGAATGAAGTCATATGACTTGGATTGAGTGAGAAATAGAATCAAGATGATGAATTATATGAGTTGTGTAACACCTTAATCTACTACCGCTATCTAGCCTCTCACAGGGCTCGGTTCCATATGATTTCCAAAGAACCAATACTAATCCGTGGCATTTTCATGCTATGAAATGGGGTTTCATACACTCATTATTTGCCCCGTGGGTCCTGTGAATCCATCATTCACATTCTTTACTCACACTCCACTTCTGAGACTCATACATAGCATAAAACAAGCCATAAGCCACGGGTATAGAGCCAAAAACCAAAAAAATGCATTTTTTTCTCACTTGTGCCCAAAAGTCATATTTTGGCTCTAACTTTGGAAAATCATAACTAATTCTAAACAAATGGGAATCTAGTAAACTTTAGCTTTTAGGAAAGCTCTAAGTGTTAACTTTACACTAAAAATCATTCCCAATCGAAATCTCTGAGTTTGGACCATGTTTGACATCGACAATGGGAAGGAGGTCCGGCTGTCACTGTTTCTGGTGCAGCTTACTATCATGAACTTCGAAAATCCATAATTAAATCCACAAAAATCCAATCTGGGAACACTATACCAATTTGGAAAGCTACAGATGTCTACTAGAGGAAAAAAATAAGTCCATATCCGTTCAGTAGCATCTACACCCCAAAAACTGATGGAACAGTAACGGGGGTCAGGAGAGCTCCCTGATGCTGATACAGAACTTCAGAAGGTTCAATATCTCTCTACAGACCTCCGATTTAGGTGATTCTAGTTGGTACAGGTCACTTTTGTTTTCTAGTTTATGTGTATAAAATTTCATGACATTTAGACTCCATTTGGTCCATGAATGACAAAGTTTTCAAATCTGACTAGCTACACAGTGCCATGACCAAACTCTCATTTTTTCCCAAATTCAACAATTCACCAAATATTCTCTAGACCTCCGAATATTACCCACTTTAGCTTCTTAAAAAGCTTTCTACAAAATCTAGAGGTATGCCAAATTTCATGGCAAGAGGAGCTCATCCAGTCATACTTTGACGAAGCTCTCAAAAATACCGGTTTTGGCACCCAAAAGGTCCAAAACGGGTCCAAATGACTTCTCACATGTTCTAGCCACTCATGGACAAGTTTAAAAGTATAACAATAGTATATATAACATGTCCATCTGGTCCAAAGCTACATACATTCCAAATTCACTATGCTACGGCTAAAAATACACTACTTCATTCATTCAACAAAAGGGGCAAAACCCTCATTTCCATTGATTTGGCTATCAACATAGTTTGTACATCATATGTTCATGCTTTTACACTTGTTACAACCTTTACATCTCAAAAATAGTGGGTGCATATACATTGTGGCACCACTTTACAACAAAATAATATCAAAAGACCAAAATAACTAAACACCTAGCTACACATGCATCTAGGCTCCTTGGTGTGCACTCGGTTCTCCTTAAGCTCCACCTAGCATATTAAGTTGGGAGGGGAAGGGGTGAGATTCAGGGAATCTCAGTAGCTCATGCACTCATTCAAGTAAACAATCAAGGCATATAACAAGTCAAAACATGTGAATAAACATTTAGCCATTCTCAAACATCCAACACACGTTGTACATGCTATGGAAATCACAACAGTGCCAAAAATGGGCTCCAGGGACTTTTGGTCTAACCTCACCCGAGTTTAGGGACTTTTGGATGGCCTCACCCGAGTTTAAAGACTTTTGACTTGGCCTCACTCGATTATGAGACTTTTGGCCTTATCTCACCCATCTCAAGGGACTTTTGGCTTTACCTCACCCATCTCAAGGGACTTTCGGCACTACCTCAACCGAGCAATTCTCACAATCCGACACACAAGCATATTGACATCAATGCATCAAAGCAATAGCATATGGCATATTTCACATAACAAGCATATACATAAACATACAATGAATATTACATCCAAGAATGCAATAAGAAAGAGTGGAAAGAGAGCTACCTTATGAGCCAAAGCCAACACAAGCTTTTCCTTTCAATTTCTCTTCTCCCTTCTTAATTTCACACTCACACTTTGATGGAGGTACTTCACTTAAGCCTAGGCACAATCAAGAATATGGATTACTCTCTTAACATATAACTTTCAGATCAAACTCTCCTAACATACCAGAACCTAGAGGTTCTCTCTCTCTCTCTCTAGAATGCCATCATCTCTTCCTCTCTCTCAAGTTCCCATGGAAGTAAAATCATCATACTCAAGGGAAATAAAGAGGTTCTAGGGCGTTTTCCACATTTCCCTCTTCTGACCCATGTCCAAAATCTCACTAAACTCACAAATAAAATCGTAGGAAGAGAGGGCAAAGAGAGGAGATCAGAAATCTAAGAAGAAATGGGAGGAACTTGCTTACCTTTCTCTTGCTCTTCCTCCTTCTCTTGGTTTCTCTCACTCTCCACGCCTTTTTCTCTCCTTGGGTCGAAGTTTAGGGCAAAAATGAGAGAAGAAATGAGTTTGAGCGTTTAATGAAGTTATTTTCTCGCTCTTTACTCTCTTCCGGACTGACCCTCGCTACGGCGAAAATTAACCTTTGCTATAGCGAGCTCGTGTTATCTGGCTTCGCTATAGCGAGGTGTAACCTTCGCTACGACAAGATCGTATCAGTTCCCTTTGCTATGGCGAGATTTGACCTTCGCTATGGTGAACTCGCGTTAGTTCTAGACCTCACTTTCGCTATGGCGTACGCTACAGTGAGCTGCCCCTTGGTTTTCTGTATGGACTGCTGTCTGCACTCGCTATAGCTAGAATGACGTTCGCTATTGCGAGAAGACATTCTCGCGACAGCGAGACCATTTCTCGCTATTGCGAGAAGACTTAGCAAGAATTCTGGCTTTCGAAAATTTCCAGCTTTCTACTTTCTTTGTTTTCCTTTTCTTTTCTTTTCCCGATTGTTACAAGTTGTTTCATTATGCTCTTGTATAAAACCATATGCCTGCCATAGGCTAGAAGTAGCTTATGAATAGTTTATGTAAGCCTAAGGATGGTTCCAATGATGTATTTGTGTCTTGTTTGATGTGTTTAAGCCAAGCAAATCAAGCCTCTTCCAAGTGTGTATGTGAGGCCAAACCAAGAAGCTAGAGAACAAAGAGAGAAATTGTGCTTCTTGACTCAAAGTAGCTTTTTATCTATTCTTGTATTGATTTCATGGTTGTTTGATTGTCATGAATTGCTTGTATATATGATTGAATCATGAAACATGCCTATAGGTATTAGTTTGATGCTTTGGTACCATTATGCTTCTTAATTTGCATTTTGAATATGAGATGACTCTCGATGGGTAAGGTTGTGCCAAAAGTCCCTTAAATTGGATGAGATGAAGCTAAAAGTCTCTAGGCAAGGGTGAGACAAGACCAAAAGTCTCATGGGATGAGTGACACTAAGTTAAAAGTCCTTGAAATGGGTGAGGTTAATCCAAAAGTTCCTTATAACTGGGTGAGGCTAAACCAAAACACCTTAGAGCATGTTCCTGACATTAATGGATCTCTATGACTTTGTGAACATGTTTATGTTTGATACTTGAAAGCATTTGATGCATGTTTGCTCTCTTTGATATGATAATATGCCATATATGCATTCTTGAATGAGTGAATGAGTTATTGGGATTCTTTGAATCTCATTCTCTCTCTAACCATGTTTAGGTGATGCTCATAGAGCCAAGAATGGAGGCCAAAAAGCTTAAGATATGATACTTTGGAAATAGAATAGAATTTTGTGTAAATTAATGTCAAAGTATAAATGTATATGTTGTTTATAAGATGTAAACCCTCATTCATGTGTAAGAGTATGTAAATATGTAGTGTGACTCATATTTGGAATCAAATGTATGGTATCTTGAGTTTTTGACATCCTTAAGCCATAAAATGCATGTGGATATGATCAAGTGAGGGAGTGTTTTTGAGTTCCATGATGATTTAGATCTATTTTAATGCTCCTATATGCTTTAATTGAGGTTTAAGACATGATCAAATGGTCACATTGCATGGGAGAAGCCATTTTGGCACTCTTGAACCCAATTATGCACCATTTTAAGCCATATTCTTTCCCTGAACCAAAACTAGGCCAAATGGACGAATTTTGGCATGAAATTTGACAAACATTTAGATCTCATTTAGAGCTTTCCACATAGTTAAAGAACAAAATTTTTGGAGCTCTATAGAATTTATTATGATTTTTAAAGTTGGCTAAAATTTGTAAAAATAGTCGGTGCACTGTTCATTTGGTCAATCTAGTTTTTGGTGTTTTTGAGGGGCCAAATGAAATCCAATGCTTATCAAAGTTTGCAAGCATATATCTGGCATCATAAAATTTCCATAGCCACCAAGATCACTTAATTTGGAGATCTGTAGTGTGAGACATGAATTTTTAAAATTCCAGGTCTGCACTAGTGCAAGATTCTGACCCAGTTACTGTTCTATTAGAATTTCATGGGTCAAATAATATTTTGTGATTTGAAATTTTTATAGTAGCTAGATGATGTCCAAAGATTTCTAAAGAGTCCTAGTTTGCATGATTTGGAATTTCCTAGCTCAAGTTATAAATTTTTAAAAATTGTGACAGAATTTGGAAATGCATGGAAGCTTGTGAATTTGGCTAGTCTTGATGTGCATGCTCCAAATTTGAATTCCATGCTTCATTTTGTAATGTTTCTATGTGAATAAGTGTAATAAGGATGGGAGATGAGTTTGGAAAGTTGAAATGGTCTATTTAATCAAAAATAAATTAGTTTGACATTTAACAGTGGTCAATTCTGCTGCTAAAAGTGTTGAACTTATGAAAATAGACACTTTAGGCACTTTGTGATGTATATTAAGTACTATCTTAAAATGATATTACATTTATGAAGCTTTCTAGTGATGATTTAATTTGTGTAAGAGCATGTTTGAGTTCCTAAAAGAACTAGGAAGCTTCATGGATGCCAAATTCCCTAGAAAAACCAATAAAACTCGATAGGCTCCTAAATTGGTACATGTCTTGGCCAAGAAGGGAATCAAGCATCTAAGGAGAATTTTCTTTGATTTCAATAATAGAAATGGTCTAGATGTGAATTATAAATGCTAAAGGAACCATTGATTTAAATTTAAAAATCATATTTTGAAAGTTGGAAGTTTGTGGTTGTGACAACCCTAAATTCTAATATCGGTGATTATGGCTAAATACTCAATTAATAAGTAATTATTAAGGTCTGGAGTCGTTGCAATTAATTACATCAAGGCAATATAGGAGAAATTTAAACCTTGATACTATTAGGATCATCAACTAACAACCATAGCGGGAACATGCATAAAAAGGGGTTTGTACCATCATTTAAGGTTTAGGTTTCATCCATTAATCAATTTCAACCCACCAAACATCTCACCAATGTCCCCATGCCATACCCTAACATTAGCCTTACTGAAATTTGGGTTTCTAGGTCAAATATAGGAGTTTGGGAACCTGCGCCGCGACTTGGGACCTTCCCGCCGCGGCTAAGTTGGGTTCTGGAGCTCAAAAATCAAGTTTTTACACTTGCGCCGCGGCCAAGTTGCTCTCTGGAATTTTCCTGACTTCGCCGCGGCGAGTTGGACCTGCGCCGCGGCCAACCTATTTGGCGCCGCGGCGAGGTTAGCTACTGTAACCTCCCTAATTAATTTTCTCGCCTCGCACCGCAGCGGGACTTCTTGAGCCGCGGCGAGGTTACGTTCTGTCACCTCCTGGGCGATTATTTTCACTCCGCGCCGCGGCGAGATTTCTCAAGCCGCGGCGTCCCTCGCCACTGTCACTCCCTAGGCCGCGGCGAAGCCTTCTTGGCCGCGGCGTGATTCCCTTCTGTCACTGGTTTCACTATACTTCGCCCCCTAAAGTCCATTTCTCTTCTTAGGGACACTCTAAGGTCACTTCCCCTCATTTTATATAGCCCTAATGACATTTATCTACCTTATTTGCTTAGCTATTCTTCCATTACCAATTCAAAACTTATATGCCCATTTCCGTTCTCTAATCACCCTCTATTAGCAAGTTTATAAAGTATCAACAACAAAATATACATGAACTACCAGCAGCTATCCTTTAATACACAATAAATGGGGGTTCCATATCAATATCTCAAGGGTTACATTTCCATTGATAAGCAATATTACATGTCAGCACCAAATACAACAGAAATCATGAGTCCATACTACAACTATCAAATTAAGATGAGGTCTAACCCCTCAATTCATACATCCTTAATAAATCAAATGTTCAAGCCTACACTTGGCAATGCAGATACATGATGATGCTATACATTAAGGAATACAAAATTAGCATCTATACTAGCTAAGTCAGCCCAAGTGTAGCCATCTCCCCATAGGTTGAAGCTTATGGATTTTCATCCACTTGCTTACCCTTATCCTTACCCGAGGAACTTTCACCTGAAATATTAATCCCACAACACGGGGTGAGATATAAATCTCAGTAACCAAAGCAATTCCATCATATAATCCAGTTTAATCAACATATATGCATACATCAAAACCCATATCAGAATCATATCAGTCATTTCAGCAAATGAAACAATTAGGCTATCATGATTACTATCCCATACTAGCAATCATATAATCCACATGTTAAAGGCCATTAACACCGGGAGAGGCCCGTCCACGGCACCTACTCCCCATTGAGCACAACCAGGGCTCAGTGCATCTGGGGTTTGATCATAACCCGGTGCCCGATCGCGGCACATGCACGGGTGGCAGCCGCACCACAGCTCCACCATGGACTCACAAGGTCCAATCATAATACAATAGATAGCCAACCAATTCATTCAACATTTCAAATCATTCATATATATAGCAAATATGAAATTAAAATAGATACATGCATGGAATTACGGTAAACCCCGGTTACCTCACTTGCAGACAATTGCAACAGCCACCAAAAATTCCAAATTCGGATCCAAGTATCTCCCACCAGAATTTTCAATGTGTCACCCAAAATCCTAAGCAAATTCGTACAAAATTAATGCCCATAATATAAATAAGCTATGGGAATCTCAAACCATAAAAGGAAGCATCAAAATGGGGGGTTTAAAGTCTCCTAATACTGACCCCAACCTCAACCTACGAATTTCACCAAGAAAACCTCCCAACACTCACTTTTCAGATTTTGGGTATAATGAAATCTCTCCAAATGAAAAACTAATCGGACCAAATTAAAGAGAAAGATGAGGGGGTTAAGTTCTATAACTATTACCTTGGCCAAATCTTGCTCTAAGTGTGTGGAAATGCAGAATCTTTGCCCCAAACCCTAGCCTCCTTCTCAACCTCCGAATTTGCCTCTTGAGTTTCAGAAAAATGAAAGTGTGGCTGAAGCATTAGGGTTTAGATGGGTTTAAGTTGGGTCAAAAGGCTGGGTCATGGGTTGCTCCAAGTCCAAACCCAATTGGGTTTCAGATTTTGCTTATTGGACCAGTTTTTAAGTGTTGGGCTGCATAATTCTGTTGGGCCAGTTTTCACTTATTGGGTTGCTGAAGTTTAATAGGTTTTGGGCCTAATTTGAAGGGCTCAAGGGCTTGGGTCTGCACAAGGATAATTGGGCCACTTAATTGAGCCTATACAAGATAAATCTTGGGCCTCTATCTTATTAAATTAGTTTGGGTTTACCTCTAATTCATTGGGCCTCCATTAGCCTCTTATCATGATTTAATTAATTTGGGCTTAGATGTAAATCTCCACCCTAAATAAATTCTCAACCCCTATTAACAATTTATCTCTCTAGAATACCTATTCACTAACTTGCCCAATTATGCTCTATTAATTATCCCTAATTAATCTTAATCCATAATTAACACCTTAATTAATTTCGGGGTGTTACAGTGGTTCCTTTGGGTATAAAGAAGTAACTTGATGTTTGGCTCCTTGAATTGAGTTAGTGATAACTCTAATGAGTTTAAATAAAGTCATATGACTTAGATTGAGTGAAAAATTGGAGCCAAGGTGATAAATTATATGAGTTGCTTCATTATGTCCTTGTATGGAACCATATGCATGCCACAAGCTAGAAGTAGCTTTTGTAGAGTTTCTGCGAGGTGAAAATGGTTCCATTGATGTAATTGTGTCTTGTTTGATGTGTCTAGGCCAAATAAATCAAGCCTCCTCCAAGTAAGTATGTGTGTGAGGCAGAACCAAGAAGCTAGAGAATCAAGGAAGAAATTGTGCTTCTTGAGCCAAGATAGCTTTTCATCCATTCTTGTATACATTTTTTTTTGTTTGATTGTCATTGATTGCTTATGTGTATATTTGAATGATAAAACATGCCTGTAGGTATTGGTTTGATGCTTTGGTACCATTATGTTTCTTAAATTGTATTTGATTTATGAATTTGCTCTTGATGGGTGAGGTTGTGCCAAAAGTCCCTTGAATTAGGTAAGGTGAAACCAAAAGTCCCTAAGTAAATATGAGACAAGGCCAAAAGTCTCATGAAATGAGTGAGGCTAAGTCAAAAGTCCTTGAACTGGGTGAGGCTAGACCAAAAGATCCTAGAGCTTATTCTTGAACTTGATGGATCCATATGACTTTGAAAATATGAATATGTTTGGTATTTGGAAGCATTTGATGGATGTTTTCTTTCTTGACATGATAACATGCCATATATGCTTACATGAAAAGGTGAATGAGCTATTGAGATTCTTTGAATCTCAATATCCCCCACTTTGATCTAATATTGTCTAGATAACTCTCATGGAGCCAATAATAGAGGCCAAGAAGCTTGAGACATGTTACTTTGACAATAGAATAAAATTTGATATAATTTAATATCAAAGTGTGTATGTATATGTTATTTATGAGATGCAAACCTTTACTCATATGTAAAAAAGTATGGAAATATGTTGTATCAATCATAGTTGGAGCCAAATGTATAGAATTCCTAGTTTTTGACATGTATGAGCTATGGAATGTAAGTGTATATGATCAAGTGAGAGAGTGGTTTTGAGTTCTATGATAATTTGGACCTATTAAAATGCTGTTATATGTTGTATTTGAGGTTTTGGACATGCTTAAATGGCCACTTGCACAAAGAGAGATCATTTTGAATCATTTGATCTTACTTGTGTACCATTTTGAGCCATATTCTTTCCTTGAACTAAAACCAAACTAAATGGATGAATTTTGGCATGAAATTTGGTAGATATTTAGATCTCATTTAGATATTTTCATAGATCTAAAGAACACAAAATTTGGAGCTCTATAGAATTTCTTATGATTTTTAAAAGTTGGTTGAATTTGTAGAAACTGTTAGTGCATTATTCATTTGGTCAATCTGGTTTTTAGTGTAATTAAGGGGCTAAATGACGTTCAATACCCATAAAATTTTATAAGAATATAGTTGGAATTATAAACTTTCCATAACCACTGAGATCACTCAATTTGGAGTTTTGTAGCTTGAGATATAAAGTTTTAAAGTTCCAGATCTGTGCTTGGATAAAATACTAACATAGCTACTATTCCATTAGTATTTCGTGTATCAAATGATATTGTTTTGATTTAAAATTTTTATAATAGTTAGATTATATCTTGAGTCCCATAGAGTCCTAGTTTGAGTGATTTGGAGATTTCTAGTTCAAGTTACGAATTTTTGAAGTTGTGATAGAATTATGGAAGTTATGAAAATGGGTGCATATTATGCTATCTTGATGTGCTTAGCTCAAAACCAAATTCCATGCTTCTTTTCATGGTGTTTTTGTATGAACAAGTGTATTAAGGATGAAAAATGAGTTTAGTAAGTTGAAGTGGCTCATTTAATTAGAAATGAATTAATTTAACATTTAATGTCGATAAATTCCGCTGTTAAAAGTATTGAAATTACAAAAAAATTAGGCACTTTGTGTTATGAATCAAGTGTTATCTACTTATGATATTACATAGAGCTGCAGAAGAGGGGAAAGAAACAAAAAAGAACTAATTGGAGTTCTTGGATTAGCTATTGCGATTCTTAAAATCTCATTTTCCTCTATTTTCACTAACCATGACTGGATGGTTCTTAAGGAAGCAAAAATGACTATTAAAAAGCTTGAAAAGGGCTACTTTGACAATGAAGTTCACTTTAAGACATAGTCCTATACTTATGGCTATGTATTTGTATATTTGGATATATGATTATTCCAACACTTTTAAAAGTATTAGAATTTGATGTAAAAATCATTTGTGGATGGTAGGATGTAATATTATATATTTTGACCCTTTGAGTTCTTGAAAATGCATGTGTATAATGGCAAGTAGGGAGGTAATTTTGAGTTGTATGACATTTGAAACATTTTGAACTAACCATATATGATACATTTATCATTCAAAATGTACCCAAATGGAGACATGGCATCATATAGCTCCTTTAAAATCATTTTGCACTAAAATTTTCATTCTTTGAGCTATAATATATCCATGAACCATTGATAGACCAAATGGATGAGTTTTGGGCTAAAATTTGGCAAAAATATAGAGTACATTGAGAGCTTTCCACAAAGTTAAAGAACTTAATTTTTCAAGCTTAGTAGAATATCTTCTGAATTTTTGAAATTGGTTATTTTCTACAAAATGTTGGAGTAAAATGTTCACTTGGTTAGTTTCTATTTTCATGATTTTTGAAGGGAAAAATGAGCTCATTTTGGCCTAAAATATTTGTAGTAGATAGTTCTTATTATAAACTTTTCGTAACCACTGAGTTTGCCAATTTAGAGTTGTGTAGGTCAAGTTATGATTTTTCATAATTTGGCCCTTATTATGTGATAAATTGGTGAAATTGTGCATATGAAGCAACCCATAAAATTTATGCTTCTTTTTGTGATATTTTAAGCATAACAAACTTTTTGGCCTAAATTTGGAGAATAAAATGATGAAGATCTTTATGAAATTAGATTATTTAAGGCTTTTAATGATGATAAATTTAGCTGCCAAAAGTGTGAATTTGATTAATTATTGTTAACTGAGAAATAAGACATGAAATTTTTGGATAATCTATAATGGTATGACAAGGATCCTCTTTCACTAACCTCTCAGTTCTAATTCAGTTTTAAAAGAACTAGATATGACAAAGTTAATGCTTAAGAAAGTTTAATTCTAGGTATATAGATCTATTTGAAATCCTTAAAAGAATTAGACTTGTTGCTAGTATTGCCTTGCCTCATAAGCTCAAATCTATGATGTATTTTATGTCTCCCAACCCAAAAAGCACTTACTAGACCCTTCACATATCATAGAACATGAAAACATTCAATTGTAGGATAATCTTTCTTATGTTATATTACCAAAGAAAATTATTGATACAAGGATCAAACAACTAAGAAATAAGAGCATTTCTCTAATAAAATTAGTTTGGAAATGCCTATCTTTTGTTAAGGCAACTTGGCAATTAACGGATGACATGAAGAAGCAGCATCCATAATTGTTTACTTAAAGTATATTCTAAATTTTGAGGGCAAAATTTGTTTTTTAAGGAGGTGAAATGTAATATTTTATATTTTGTAAAGCAATATAGTCTATAAAGAAAAAAAGGAAAAAGTTGAAAAGGGGGTTTACAGTGAGAAAAAAATCAATAAAGACTAAAAGAGTCAATTTAGGCCTAATTGAGGGAAAAATCAGAGATTTAGAAAACAAAAGAATTGGCTTGAGAAATGAATATCTGTCATCATAATATTATAAAATAAAACTAACAAATTAATCATATGAGGTTGTTTTGGTTAAATCCCTAATGGTATGCCAACAGGATCTTGGTAGCAATATTTTTTACTCAACTTTTTTATATTGTTTTAAGTTTTTGTAACCTTTAAGCAAATATTCTTAATGAAGGAGAGAGTCTAAAATTTATTATAGAGCAATTGGTTTCTGAAAAGATTGAAAATGAGTTCAAATGAAGGAATTAAAGTGTAGGATGACATGGTCATTTTTAAAATTATTATAAACCCTAGATATTTCCTATAAATATCGCACCACTCATTTTCCTTCTTAGGTAACCAACCTAGATAGCTCTAGAAACTCTTTCATGGTGGCGTGAAGAATGGAGGAAAGAGAAAAAAAAGGCAAAATAGGTAAAGAAATATACTAAATTTTGCTATCATGTAATTATGAAACTTTTTCTACTCTTTATACTCTCTTTCATGGTGGGGTTGTGTTCTCAAAGAGGTAAAATTTGTGGCTGTTACCTTAAGCAAAAGAGCTTATTTGAAGAAGCTAATTACATTAAAGAATCTCCATCAAAAGCTCATCAAAATAAGGTATGATTTAAGATAGAGAAATATGCTATTTTGGAATGCTAGCTTCATACATATTTTGCCCAAGAGAGAGAGAGAGAGAAGCATGTATTTATTTGATGAAAGCTTGGTGTAATCAAGAGTTTAGAAGGGTAAAGAGTAAGAATATACAAAGAGATTAACCTAACAATAAAGAAATTGCATTTTGAGTTCCATTAGGGTTTTGTTTGGCCTTAAGCAATTTAAAACCCTTGGAGGAATAGTTGATTGCTATAATACCATAATTGAATTAAAAATGAATTATGGATATCTCAAAGACCTTAAATTCCCTATAAAATAAGCAAAACATCAAGATTGTGTAATATGAGGGTGCTCTCGACCAACGAAAGAAAATGATACTTAGCGGAGCTTTTAATTAAGTCTAATGTATTTAAAGGCCTAAGTAAGTAATATAGAGGCTAGATGAACCATTGGTTTAAGAAAAATCATGGGATTTGATAACATTTCCATCAGTTCAATATATCAAAATATCATCTCAATAAATATTTTTTCTTAAATATTAGAAGTGCAATAAAACGTTTCATTAATCTCATTTCATAAAATATGAGAAAAGCATGTAAAATTATATTTATGGACTTAAGCTACCTTGATTTGAAGCCATGAGAACACTTGCAAAGCAACCCTCCAATAAATGCAAGGTAACATTCTATAATAATAAAATATAATATAATATATATATATAAAATAAATCCAAATCTTATATAAGTCATCTTTAAATAATATAATTCGATTACTTACCACTAGCAAGAGTCCTTCTAAGCCAATACGTTGTAATAATTGGTTTTATAGGAACTGAACTAAAATAGATTAAAATAAGACAGGAACATCCTAAAGCAAAGCAAATTAAGACTAATTGATATTAAAATGTTAATTAAAACATGTAAAATGTAGGTAAGATTCGAAAGATAGCCCAAAATCAGAGCCAAAATGGTGGAGTAAATTAAAGGAATAACGTAATGGCAAAATCATAATTATGAGTAACTTTCTGAAAACTCAAAGAAATGAGCTTTAAATAGAAAAATTGAGTTTACCCTAAAAACTATAGGAATCCTCATAATGATTAAAACTCCTTTAGTGTACATTTTAGGTTGTTAGTTGATTGAAACTTTGACTAGATCGTTTGAGGTTGTTCTGAATCTATTTAATTTGAAATTAAAGGTATTTTATGAATTAGAGGATGATTAAAAAAAATAATTCTAAAAAGGGAGTTGAAATGAGTTCAAACGGAGAAACCAAAGTTTAGGGATATAGTTAAAATTTTGGAAATTATTATAATTAGTGTAACACCCCAAAATTAATTAAGGTGTTAATCATGGATTTAGATTAATTAAGAATAATTAATATGAGATGATTGGGCAAGTTAAGTGAATAGGGATTTTAGAGAGATAAATTATTAATACGGGTTAGGAATTTATTGGGATAGAAATTTCATCTAGGCCCAAATTAATAAATCATGATAAGAGGCTAATGGAGGCCCAATTAGTTAGGTGCAGGCCCAATCTAATTTAATGTGATAGAGGCCCAAGATCCACCTTGTATAGACTCTTATAAGTGGCCCAATAACCCTTGTGCAGACCCAAATTCTTGAGCTCTTCAAACTTGGCCCAAACCTAATTAAACTTCAGCAACCCAATGCATAAGAGTTGGCCCAATAAAATTCTGCAACCCAACACTTTAAAACTGGCCCAACAAACTAAAAATTGAAGCCCATTTGGAGTTGGACCTTGGAGCAACCCATGACCCATCTTTGACCTAACTTAAACCTAACTAAAACCCTAATGCTTCAGTCACTTTCTCATTTGCTAAAACTCAAGAAGCAAACTTCGAAGGTTGAGAATGAGGCTAGGGTTTGGGGCAAGAATTCTATATTTTCTCACACTTAGAGAAAGATTCAACCAAGGTAATAGTTATACAACTTAATCCCCTCATCTTTTTCTTTAATTTAGTCCAATTAGTTTTTCATTTAGAGAATTTTCACCCTACCCAAAATCTGAAATGTGGTTATTTGGGGTTTTCTTGGTGAAATTCGTAGGTTGAGGCTAGGGCTGACATTAGGTGAGTTTAAACCCTCTATTTTGATGCTTTCTTTGCTAATTTGAGACCCTCAAAGCTGATTTATAATATGGGTATTAATTTTGTACGAATTTGCTTAGAATTTTGAGTGAAATATTGAGATTTCTGGTAGAGGACACTTTAACCTGAATTTGGGATTGGTGGTGACTGGGTAAGTGTTATTTAGGTAGTTATTAGCATTTAAATTCCTTGGGTACTTGTCGCTACTATTAATGATGAATTGGAGTGGTAATTTTATGATGCTATGGTTATAGGGATTTTTGTACCATCGGTGGCTATTGCAAGTTATCTACAAGTGAGGTAATCAGGGTTTATGTTAATTCCATGCATGTATCTAATTTAATTTCATATTTGCTGTATATAAATGATTTGAAATGCTGAATGAATTTGTTGGCTATCTATTGTATTATGATTGGACCTTGTGAGTCCATGGTGGAGTTGTGGTGCGGCTGCCACCCGTGCATGTGCTTCGATCGAGCACCGGGTTATGATCAAACCCCAGATACACTGAGCCCTGGTTGTGCTCAATAGGGAGTAGGTGCCATGGACAGGCTTCTCCTGGTGTTAATGGCCTTTAACATGTAATAATATGATTGCTAGTATGGGATAGTAATCATGATAGCCTAATTGTTTCATTTACTGATGTGATTGATATGATTTTGATATTAATTTTGATTCATGCATATATGCTTATTAAACTGGATTATATGATGGAATTGCCTTGGTTACTGAGATTCATATCTCACCCCATTTTATGGTATTAATATTTCAGGTGAAGGTTCTTCGGATAAGGATAAGGGGAAGCAAGTGGATGAAAATTTATGAGCTCCAACATGTGGGGAGAAGGCTACACTTAGGCTGATTTAGTTAGTATAGGTGCAAAGTTGGTATTCCTTATTATATAGCATCATCTTGTATTCATGTTGCCAAGTGTAGGAGTCTATATTTTGATTAGTTGGAATGTATTTGTTAAGAAGTTAAGTCTCAATATGGCTTGGTTTAAGTTGTATAAACTTATAGTATCTGATGTATGAATTTCTCTGAACTTATGGTATGGTATACTATTGAAAACCTAATCATGTGATGTATTAGAAATTGATATGAATCATTGACGTATGAAACCTCTAGAAAAATGTGTATGAGATGTTAATTGTTGATAGTATATAAATCCTTGCCTTCATTAACCCATGGAAAGGCTAACATGTGGTGGTTAGGTAAGTGAGAATTAGTATTTGAGTGTTGAGTTAATAATGGTAGAATAGCTAAGTAAATAAGGTAGATAAATACCATTAGAGCCATATAAAATGAGGGGAAGGGGTCTTAGAGTGTCCCTAAGAAGAGAACTGGAGTGTAGGGGACGAAATGTAGGGGATATAGCTACAGGAGGGAGTCACGCCGTGGCCAGGAAGGCCTCGCCGTGGCCTGAAGAGTGACAGTGGCGAGGGACGTCGCAGCTTGATAAATCTCGCCGTGGCGCAGAGCGAAAAAAATTGCCCAAGAGTGTGACAGAATAAAACCTCGCCGCGGTGCGAGTCGAGGAAATTAATTAAGGAGGGTACAGTAGCAAAACTCGCCGTGACGCAGATAGCCGCGGCTAAAGTTACCCAGTGATTCCCAAAAGCAACTTAGCCACGGCGCAAGGTTAAAAACTTAGTTTTTGAGCTCCAGGATCTAACTTAGCCGTGGTAGGAAGGTTCCAGGTCATAGTGCAGGTCCCCAAACTCCCACCTTTGACCTAGAAACCCAAATTTCTTTAATGCTAATGCTAGGGAATGATATAGGAACATTTGTGGGAGGGATTTGTGTATTGAAATCGATGGATTAATGAATCACAAACCCCCTTATACATTTTCCTATTTATGGTTATTTAGTTGATGACCCTAATAACATAAATGTTCAAATTTCTCTATATTTTCTTGATGTAATTAATTGTAACGACTCCAAACCTTAATCATTATTTATTAATCGTGTATTTAACTATAATTACTAAGATTAGAAGTTAGGGTCATCAGAATTAGCCTCCCTTTCCTTCTTAAGACCATGCCACCTCCTTCTCATTATTTCCACAGGCTCCATTTTGCTCTAGAATAGAACCAAAACCATCTTGAAGAGGCGCACCAAGAAAGGAGAAAATCAAGCAAAAAGGGTAAGATTTTGCTACTTTTTCATGCTCTTCCCTTCACTAAAGTTCTTCTCCTCTTTCTCTTCTCTCTTCTTATGGTTTTAAAGTTCTGAAAGGAGGCATTTTATGGCTAGTTAAGTAAAAGCAAGAAAGAGATTGGAGGAAACTTTGGGAGCTTAAGAAAGTTCACTTGACAAGCTTTAAGAAAAGGTATGAAATTATGGCTAAACTTGCTTCTCCTTGGCTTTTCCTTGTCTATGTATTTTAGCTAGACCTAGGGTACTACATAGGGAGTTTGATTTTGATCTAAACTTGATAGAAATTGGAGTTTTGAAACATGAGGAATCATATGGAACAAAGATAACTCAAAAAGAAGATATACATAACAAGTAATGGAAATTAGGGTTTTGATTGCATCTAGGGATTTATGAAACTTTCTAATGATAATTTAACTTATATAAGAGCATATTTGAATTCATAAGAGACCTAGGAAGCTTTATAGATGCCAAATTCCTAAGAGAAATGAATGAAACTCCATTGGTGGCCATAGTTATGTGTGTCTTGGACAAGCTCCATGTAATGCATCTAAGAAGAGTTTTCTTTGATTCTAAGATTATGAATGATCTAAATATAAATAATAAACACCAAAGGAATAATTAGGTTGAATTTAGGAATCATATTTTGAAAGTTGAAAGTTTAGGGTTTCATTATGCATAAATAAGCATAAAGAAGCAACTTGGCGTTTGGCTCCTTGATTTGAGTTTGTGATGACTTTAATGAGTTTAAATGAAGTTATTTGACTTGGATTGAGTAAGAAATTGGAGCCAAGATGATGAATTCTATGAGTTGTTTCATTATGCTACAATATGGAGCCATATGGAAGCCTAGACTAAAAGTAACTTATATAAGGCTTGAGTGAGACTAAATATGGTTCCATTTGTTACACCATATTCAATAAACTCATCTCACACCATTTCTAGACTTACTTCATTGAATCATACAAATTTCTCAAAGAAAAGTCATTAAAATATTCAATTAAATTGCGTTACGTCATGGATAAATTTTTCGTTTAATGTCCTGTAGATCATATGAACTCATCCACCTCATTCTCATATTTAAATATAAAAATACAACTCAAAGCCATCTCACAAAATGGCTAAAAACTCGAGCTCATGAACCATATACACAAAAATTACATGTGCAGCATTGGGTTAATGTACTAACTTTCTGTCATGAATTTTGAAAAATTATAACTAATTCTAGAAAACTTGCAATCAAGCACACTATACCATTTTGGAAAGCTACAAATGTCTAATTTATGCTAAAAATAAATCCAAACTAGAGCAGGGATGTCTAGCCACTAGAAATCAATGGAATAGTAACTAAGGTCGCTTGTCGCTACTAGTACTATCACAGACATTTAAAAATTCATATCTCCATGCTCAGATGTCCAATTGGGATGATCTTAGTGGCCATAGAAATATTATCATGTCTAGTTTTTTTTTTTGTAAAATTTCATGATCATTGGACACTATTTGGCCTTCGAATGACACAGGAGAAGAAACTGACCATATGAATAGTGACCATACCAAAATAGCTAAAATTTGGCAACTTTAAAAAATCATAATTAATTCCATAGAGCTCTAAATAATCTAGTGTTTAGCTTCCCAAAAATCTATAGATGAGATCTATATGCATGCCAAAGTTCATGGATAAATTCGTTCATTTGGTCAAATCTTGATATTGGGTTCCAAAATGGTTAGTTTTGTGTCTTCAATAGGTCTCAAATGGTCCAAAACAACTTCTAAGACATCCATGGCCACTTGAGCACATAGGAAAGCACCAAAATGGTCTAGTAAACATGTCTCAAAGGTGTACAAACCCAAGTTTCACAAACTCACTCTCTCACCCCAAGGTGTACACAAGGATACATAAACTAGTTCTTGCCATTCAATGTCCAAATCATGCAATATCATACATATGACATCAAATCTCATTTATACATCAAATATTCATGTAATTACAAATGTTCATAAGCTCACACATCATATACAATATTGGATTACATCATATGCCATTCATATGGCTACAAAATGGACATCTCCGTACACTTTTGTTGTCAATCTCATTCCTTTATGCTTGGTGACTTCCATTTCTTGGCTCCCTTGGTCCACCTAGTCATGTTAAGTAAATAAGGAGGAAGTGATGAGATTCTAGGAATTCCAATAGCTCTTCTCCCTTTCAACCATACATAAAGAATGCAATCCAAGTCTAAAATTCATGCATGGATATCATGGAGCATGTGATTATTTATGGAATCTTTCTAGCATTCAAAAAGTCATATGAAACATGCATAAGCTTCCCAAGCAAGTGGTTTAGCCTCACCCAATCTCTTTAGGGGATTTTGGGCTTACCTCATCCATTTTCTTGAAGGCTTTTAACTAAGTTTTACTCTTGGGAGACTTTTGACTTATCTTCACCCTAATTAGGGGACTTTTAGTTTCACCATACTCAAGCAAACCAAAACATGTTCATAAAGCATCATTTAAGTGCATAACATAACATCATGGTACCATGGCATATAAATAGAAGATAAAATACTTTTCATGGCTTAAAACACACATACACATATTCAAAGACAAGATAAACATCCACTCATGCATGAAAGAAAGAAGAGGGAGCTACTTTTGTCACAATTGCACGCTTTCTTCCTTAAACTTGGATCCTCTCCCATGGCCACACACTCACAAGAAGGTGAGATTTGTTTCCTTTGGTCTAGACACATAATATGGAAGCCAATTACACTCTTGGAATAAATTCTAAAGCTACATATTCATTTCAAAAGTTAGGTGGTTCTTATGGCTCTTTTATGGTTTCATAATGGACCTAATGAAGCAACCTTAAGAAAACATGATCTTGGCTCTATTCTTTCCATCCATCTAAGGTTCTTGACTCTATTTAAGTCTCTTGGAGTCATCACACATTCATTTCAAGGAGTCTAACTAGGTGTTTCTTCTTTAAGTCATAATATGGAACCTATAACTACATCTCACAATTCATGGCTTCTAAAATTTTTCCAAGGCTTCCTCTCATCCTCTCCCATCATATATGACTCAAAATCAAGTTTGGAATAAATTAAAACTACCCCTTGGTGCTCCAACCTCTCTAGGCTGTGGCTATGTATCAAGGAGGCACCAAGTAAGTTTATTTTGTTTTCTTGATGGGAGATGCATTGCGCAGTGTCTTAGGGATCTTTAGAGCTCATTCAAACACTCATTTTGGCCTAGGAATTCTTGCATCAAAACAGAATGTTAAGCGAACACTTAAAACCCTAACTTTACTATTTTGAAATCTAATGGTTATTTGATTGTTTCCTTTGCATATTCTTGTTCTTCTCCCTCATTTTCCTAAGATTCACTCTTGGTTTGGCTAGAAATTTAACTCCTTATGGCTAGTCTTATATGGGTCAAAAATTACAAGAGAAGGAACAAGAAGGATCATGCATAAAGTGGCAAAATACCTTAGTTTCTTGGCTTTCTTTTTCTTGTTTTTCTCTTTGGCTGGCTTCGCCTCTCCAAACATGAAAATTCCCTCCTTGGTTTAACCTCAAAAAAGACCCAAAAGCTTCAATAAAACCATAGGAAAGAAGGGAAGATGGAGGAGAAGGAATTTGCTAAAGAGAAACTAAGAAAATCCATGAAAAATCATAACTTTTTCTTGCTTTTTCTTCTCCCTTTCTCTCCTCCTTGTGCACTTCACTTCCTTGCGTCTTTCTCTAGTTTAGGGCAGAAACAAAATGAGCTAAGTGAAGGGAAGAGTGGGGCATGGGGTATACATAAGTAAGTTTAGGAAGTTGCTTCCAAAAATTCCAATTATGTACTTTAAACTTGGCATTTTGTTTCTTGTTTGTTTTACCTCCCTTTTGAAAACCATCTTTTTTATCATAAAATTTAGGTGCTCAATCTTATAAAATACCTTTGAAATCACTCAAATTAGAGTTAAAATCTTCTCAAACGATAAAGTCAAAGTTCAGGTCAACTGACTTTAAAAAAAAGTATACCAAAGGGGTTTTAACTGTCCCAAGGTTTCCTATGATTTTTAGGGCCTCTGAGAACCTTGGAGAACTCAAATTTTCCATTTAAAAAGCCCTCCTATGAGAATTCTAAAATTTGCCCAAAATTATAAAAATGTCATTACGTTACGTAGTTATTTCATTAATTTTCGTCTAATTATTTTAGTCTCTATTTCAAGGTACCTCTGGCCTTTAAATATCATAACTTAATGTCTAGATTATCATTCTAATTTTTTTAGACCTTAACTGTAACACCCCGAAATTAATTAAGGTGTTAATCACGGATTAAGACTAATTAAGAATAATTAATATAGGATGATTAGGCAAGTTAAGTGAATGGGGATTTTTAGAGAGATAAATTATTAACATGGGTTTGAGAATTTATTAGGATAGAAATTGCATCTAGGCCCAAATTAATGAACCATGATAAGAGGCTAATGGAGGCCCAATGAATTAGGTGCAGACCCAAACCCTTGAACTTTTCAAATTAGGCCCAAAACCCATTAAACTTCAGCAACCCAATGTATAAAACTGGCCCAATGAAAATCTGCAGCCCAACAATTGAAAACTGGCCCAATAAGCAAAATCTGAAACCTAATTGGATTTGGGCTTGGAGCAACCCATGACCCAGCCCCTTGACCCAACTTAAACCCATCTAAAACCCTAATACTTCAGCCACTTATCCCATTTGCTGAAACTCAAAAGTAAAATTTGGAGGTGGAGAAGGAGGCTAGGGTTTGGGGCAAAAATTCTGCATTTTCACACACTTAGAGCAAGATTTGGCCAAGGTAATAGTTATACAACTTAATCCCCTCATCTTTCTCTTTAATTTGGTCTGATTAGTTTTTCATTTGGAGAATTTTTATTATACCCAAAATCTGAAATGTGGGTGTTTGGGGATTTTCTTGGAGAAATTCGTAGGTTGAGGTTGGGGTTAGTATTAGGAGACTTTAAACCCCCCATTTTGATGCTTTCTTTGATGGTTTGAGACCCCCATAGCTTATTTATATTATGGGCATTGATTTGGTACGAATTTGCTTAGGATTTTGGGTGACACATTGAAAATTCTGGTGGGAGATACTTGAATCCGAATTTGGGATTTGTGGTGGCTGTTGCAATTGTCTACAAGTGAGGTAACCGGGGTTTACATTAATTCCATGCATGTATCTAATTTAATTTCATATTTGCTATATATGAATGATTTGAAATGTTGAATGAATTGGTTGGCTATCTGTTGTATTATGATTGGACCTTGTGAGTCCATGGTGGAGCTGTGGTGCGGCTGCCACCCGTGCATATGCTACGATCGAGCACCGGGTTATGATCAAACCCCAGATGCACTGAGCCCTAGTTGTGCTCAATGGGGAGTAGGTGCCATGGACGGGCCTCTCTCAGTGTTAATGGCCTTTAACATGTTAAATATATGATTGCTAGTATGGGATAGTAATCATGATAGTCTAATTGTTTCATTTGCTGAAATGACTGATATGATTCTGATGTTGATTTTGATTCATGCACATATGATAATTAAACTGGATTATATAATGGAATTGTCATAGTTACTGAGATTTATATCTCACCCCATTTTATGGGATTAATATTTCAGGTGAAGGTTCCTCGGGTAAGGATAAGGGTAAGCAAGTGGATGAACATCCATGAGCTGAGGCCTAGTGTGGGGAGGCTACACTTGGTCTGAGTGTAATAGGGTAGATGCTAATTTTGTTAAGTCATCTATAGCATCATCATGTATCTGTATTGCCAAGTGTAGGCTTGCACATTTGATTTATTGAGGATATATGTAATGAGGGGTTAGACCTCATCCTAATTTAGAAATTGTTGTATGAACTCATTATTTCTGCTGTAATTGATGCTGACCTATAACATTGCTTATTAATGGAAATGTGACCCTTGAGATATTGATATGAACCCCTAATGTATGGAACCCCCATTGATTGAGTATTTATAGATGGCTGATGGTAGTTCATGTATAATCTATTGTTGCTACTTTATAAACTTGCTGATAGAAGGTAATTGGAGGAAAGAAATGGGCATATAAGATTTGAGTTGGTAATGGAAGCATAGCTAAGTAAATAAGGTAGATAAATGCCATTAGAGCCATATAAAATGAGGGGAAGTGACCTTAGAGTGTCCCTAAGAAGAGAAATGGAGTGTAAGGGGCGAAATATAGGGAAAATAGCTACAGAAGGGAGTCACGCCGCGGCCAAGAAGGCTTCGCCGCGGCCTAGGGAGTGACAGTGGCGAGGGGCGCCGTGGCTTGAGAAATCTCACCGCGGCGCGGAGTGAAAATAATCGCCCAGGGGGTGACAGAACGTAACCTCGCCACGGCGCGAGTCGAGGAAATTAATTAGGGAGGTTACAGTAGCAAAACTCGCCGTGGCACCATATAGGTTGGCCGCGGCGCAGATCCAACTTGTCGCGGCGAAAGTCAGGAAAATTCCAGAGAGTAACTTGGCCGCGGCGCAAGAGTTCCAGGCCGCGACGCAAGTTTAAAAACTTAGTTCTCGAGCTCCAGAACCTAGCTTAGCCGCGGCGGGGAAGTTCTAGGTCGCGGTGCAGGTCCCCAAACTTCTATATTTGACCTAGAAACCCTAATTTCAGTAAGGCTAATCTTAGGGAGTAGCATGGGGACATTGGTGGGATGTTTGTGTGGGTTGAAATCGATTAATGGATGAATCCGAAACCTTTAATGATGGTACAAACTCTTTTTATGCATGTTCCCGTTATGGTTGTTAGTTGATGATCCTAGTAGTATCAAGGTTCAAATTTCTCTATATTTTATTAATGTGATTAGTTGCAACGACTCCAAACCTTGATCATTATTTATTAATCATGTATTTAACTATAATTACCGATGTTAGAACTTAGGGTCATCACATTAACCAATTCATTTCAAAAGACTTACTTTGAAAATGTGTCTATTTCTGTCATTTTTACAAAAATTGAACATTACACCTTTGATGTGTTTATGTATTGTTTAATGTGTTTAGGCTAAGCAAATCAAGCCTCTCCCAAGTATGTGTGTGAGGCCGAGGCAAGGAAGTAGGAACCAAGAAAGAAACTTGGTGCATTCTTGAGAAAGGTAACTCTTCATCTATTTTTGTATGTTTATCTTAGTTGTTTGATTGTCATTGATTACTCATATGTGTGTTTGAACCATGAAACATGCCTATTGCTATTGATTTGATGATAGGATATTATTATGTTTCATAAAATGCATTTGGAATGTGATTAGCTCTTGATGGTTGAGATTGTACCAAAAGTCCCTTAAATTAGATAAAGTGAAGCCAAAAGTCCTTAAGTAAGGGTAAGACAAAGCCAAAAGTCTCATAAAATGAGTGAGGATAAGTTAAAAGTCCCTAAAATGAGTGGGGCTAATCCAAAAGTCCCAAATAATTGGGTGAGGCTAGATTAAAAGTCCCCAAATCTTGATTTTGACTTCCATGGATCCATTTGACTTCATAAATATTTTTAGATTTGATGTTTGTTTGCTAATGATGTATACTTACTATCATTGACATAATAACATGCCATATAAGTGCATTTGAAGGATGACTGAGCTATTAGGATTCTTTGAATCTAACTTTCCTCTATATTATCTCTAACCATGTCTAAGGAAATCTCAAGAGACCAAGGATAGAGACCATCAAGCTTGAATGATGTTTCTTTGACCATAATTTAGAATTATATGTAATTTAATGTCAAAGTATGATTGTATATGTTATTTATGTAATGTAAACGTTCACTTATATGTAAAAGTATGATATTATGATGTATGTACCATATTTGGAGGCTTACGTACAAGAACATGATTTTTTGACATGTAAGTGGCATGTAAAGTGTGTATAGCCAAGTAAGGAAGTAATTTTGAGTTCCATAATGTTTTGGACCTAATATGATGGCCATACAAGTTGTAATTTATGTGTTGTGTAATAATCTATTTTTCAAAAATTGAACTAGACCTAATAAATGAGATAGAATCACCCGAAAGCAATGCATATTAAGACTAATTAAGATTAGAATGAGAATTAGAATATCTCAAAGTGTGGTTTAAAGCCTAAAGATAACCTAAAATTAGAGCCAAAACAGATGAACGAATTTTAAAAAAACATAGTGGCAAAATCATAATTTTGGGTAACTAACGATTGTGTCACGCAATCTCAAATAGAAACTAGGTAACAAAATAAATTCTGTAGATAATGGTGCAACCTAGGTCATTTCCCAAGGAGTTTATGCCTTAATTTGTTTATGAAGGAATTCTACGTATTACTAATTGGAACTTGTTTAGGGGGTTTTTAAAATGCTAGAATTTAATTGAACTAAAATTTAATTGACAATAATAAAAAATTTACGACTAAATTGAAGTGAACAGTTAAGAAAATATAGTAGCTAGCCTTCAGATGGACTCCATAGAATTCAATTATCCTTGCTCTTTTTTTTTAATGGACCAAATTTGGATTTAATTTCTTGCTCATTAGTGTATTCCCCATAGAAGTTCTTGAATGACCATCCAAGATTCAAGAAATTTGCAACCACAAGAAACCTTGAAAAATTAATTATTGAATTAAGAATAAGAACACACTAAAACCAATCCTAATTGATCAATAAAATCTACTGTATAATTTACTTAAGATGCTAATCAACTAATTAGATTAATAAATTCTTCAAACAATTAATTGCATAAGAATTCCAGCCACTTAATCCAGCAACCATTACATCAATTGGCCTATAATCAAGAGGAATTTAAAAGTAATTTGCTCAGCATAAATTTTGGAATTTTCATAAATATGTAATGATCACAATTAAGATTCAAATATCAAATTAGATTCAATCCAAAAAATCAATTCAATCTAGTAGTTTCCAGCAATTAAATTCCTAAATTAATAAGCTAAACCTAGTCAAATTAATAAAGGAAATAATGCTGAAATTAAAAGATTGAGCAAAGAAATTTTTATCCAAATTAGTGAGGAGATGTGGAGCTCAAATCTACATCTAGGAGAATCCTATCTCTAGCTAGCCACCATGGATGACTCAAGCTGCCATGGAGATTTTAATAGGAGGAAAATTGATGAAATGAGCTACAACCATGGATGATTCAATGAGAAAATGCTTCCTCCTTCAGCTTCTAGAGCTCTCGCCTTTTTTACATCTTCTCCTCCTCTTGCTTTCCCTCAGCTCCCAGCTCCCTATTGTCACGCTGAAGTCACATTTTTTTTTTTTTATGAAACCTTCAGCCTTTTTTTCAATCCTCATGTGCCCCTCAGCTCGCGTTTTCTCTCTTTCACTGAATACTCATGCTGCACGCATTTTATTCTCTTCTCCTAGCTCACACTTTCATTAATCCACGTCAGCCCACAGTGAAATTAATCTCCAGCTCTCTCCCTATCAGCTTCTTCAATTCAGATTCATACAAAACCATGTCATTTTCATGTTAGCCTGTAGCTTCTCTTCTTCCAAATACCCATGCAGCTCATTCTTCACGTCATCTTTACGTGGCTTCTTCTGTGTGTTAGCTCGTAGCTTCTTCAATTCATTCGAGTCATGCATCCATAACTAGTAGCTCGAGCTTTCATCACATTTCTGCCCGAGGAATTTCAACTCATTGCATGCTATGTGGATGGTTCTATTCTGCTCCTTCTCCATGTTAGAACCAAGAAACTCTAGCTTCTTAACTCATGGCCTCATTTTTCATTCAAACCAGAACCCATATCCCCTATTTCTGCTCCATATAGCTTTCTTTGTACAGTTCGTGTTGCTGTCCAGCTTGCCTTCAGCTCTCTTCTTCGAATCCAAATATAGCTTCATTTGTGAGTTGCATCGTGAAACTGAACCCTTGTGTGCATGAAACGTAGAGCTACTGTGACGTGAGAGAAGCCCAGCTCATAGCTAGTTCTCCTAGCTTGTTCTTCCCCTTTTCGCATTTTGCTTTCTTAGCTCCTTCAATCTTAAGTCCCTCCTCATTTTCTTCCTTCATTATCAACCAGAACCCACAGCTTATTTCGCATTCTGCCCATGCATGGTTCTTCCACGTCTTCTTGTTGTTGCCATCTTCTCTATTGCATCAGACCTGTAACTTTTTTTTCGCTAGCTCCCTTCATGTGAAACCTGTAGCTTTGTGTCTCTATTTCTGCATGTGTGTGTTACATGGAAGGTGTGTGTTTGCTGAAGAAGGAGATGTGGCTGGTAAGTGTATGAAGCTCGTGTAATTTGAGTAAAGTGGCAGCAACGTGTTAGTGTGTTATTGCATATGTTATGTGTGCTGAATGGAAGTGGGTGGTTTTGTGTAAGTGTATTCAAGTGAAGGAAAGGAAGGACTTGAGTTTACGAAGGTGGATGCATGCTACATGTTAGTCTTGTGAAAGTGCCATATGTGATTGGATGAAACTGAAAGTGTGAGTGGGTGAGAGTCTTTGTGGATGAATGAGTTGTGCATCTTTTTCCATTCAACCATAGTTTCTCCTTTAAACTTCTTCCTTTCCATGAATGCTCTCCTCTCACATACTCTTTTAATGTTGCTTCCTTGGACTTGGAGAGCTTCCACCTCTTTTCCTTCTCTTCTTTAAATCAAATTCTCATTTAAGCTTCATTGGCCAATTAAAACCTACACAAAAGAATGACAAGAATTCAAATAGGAATATTCACAGAGTTATTTGAGATAAAATTGAGCATTAAAAACTAATAATTTGTAAATTAATTCCTAAAATGTAGAAAATGGCTATTTGAATAAAATCTTATCTAATTGAACCCCTAAAGCCATATTTGGACATTAAAATGCTTAAGATAAGGAGAATAAAATATATATAAATCATACTTATCAAATTCCCCCACACTTAAACCTTTGCATTCCTGGGCAAAAGAGAACTAAAGTTCCAAGAAAGAGATAATGGAAAGGAAATCAAGAAAAATAGAGTTGTATAAGTCACTTAGCACAAGGAAGCTTTAAGCAAATCAATAGCTTAATTCTCCAAGTCATATCACTTGCATCAATGTAACAAGTACCATGGCAATACACTTCATAAAAAATGAAATGCAATGAAAGTCCCTCACTTGGATTAGTGTTTATCACTCTACTCTTCAGTGTTTAGGATAAAGTGCTTACTCTCAAATTCCATCCTACCCAACCTTATTACCATAAGCTTCGCAATCGTCTACATCTCCACCACCAAAATCAAATGCCAATGAATGAATCAAAAGGTCTTTATTATGGTTGTAATGTAGTCTTTATTATGGTTGTAATGTAGGCTAAGGTATGAAAAAAGTGGTAAATAAAAGAATGAAGGAAATTCAAAAAGCAAACTAGATGCTTAAAATCATCAAGAGCATTAAAATAAGAATAAGGATGGAGTGAAAGTGCATCTTAAGGCCCTATTAACCATAAACAAAAAGATATGCACTAAGAGAACAACTTTACTTTCCTTTTTCTTCTTTTTCTCTTTTTTTTTTTTTCAAAATTGTTTTTGAATATTTCAGACGCTTTTCTTTTGCTTTGTTCTCTTTTTTCTTTCAATTATTATATATAAATTTTTTTTCCTTCCTCTTTTTCTTAGAAAATTTCCAAAGAAGACAAAACAAATGGCCTATAAATGATGTGAAAAATGCGCCTCCACCAACCTTAACAAGATACAATGCCCTTAATAATTAAAAAGCATCATAATCAAGGCAGGAAGAACATTTATTTAGTTTTCATGGCTAAAAGGCTAAAAAGAAAACATATATGGCTCAAAGGGGGCAAAGCAAATGTATTAACACATATAGGATGGCTTTTTGGCTCTAGCTAAAACAAAACAACAATGAACGCCTTAATTGTAATGTCCCGTTTTCATTAAACGATGGAAATGGGCACGTTTTCAAAGCAAGTCCCCTGAGATGAGTGATTCAAGGCCAAATAAAATTTGGATAAAATTTTAAATAATAGAAAATGAGGATTTGAGCCTTGAGTTGCCCAGAAACCAGGGTCAGAGCGATTTGAAAAATTTACCGAAAGGCCAGTGGCATTTTCGTAAATAAGTGTAATTTTGGAAAAGCACCTAGGAGGGCTTTTTAAATGGAAATTTTGAGTTGCTCAGGGTTCTCAAAGGCCCCAAAAACCATGGGAAGCCCCGGGACCAGTAAAGCCCCTCCGGTGTACTCTTTCCGATGTCGGTTGATCCAAACTTTGACCGATTCGTTCGGGACGGTTTTAGCTCCGATTTGAGTGATTCCAAAGGCATTTTATTAAATTGGGAACCTCTTTGTTATGATGGAAAAGACGGTTCTCAAAAAGGAGCTAAAACGAAGGAGAAACGAAAATGCTAAGAACGAAGGGCAAAATTGGCATTAAAGTGTTAAAGGAAGCTTCTTTCTTCTTCTTTATATGCCACGTTCTGCCTCCCCCTCTCTAAACCGACTTGCTTCTGCCCATTTTCAGAGGAGAACTCCAGCTCCTTAGGCGCACAAGAGGAGGAGGATTTTGGAGGAAGAAATTCAAGAAAAAGGTAAGAAACTTTAAGACATTCCATATCCTTCCTTCTTGAACCTTGCTCCTCTCCTCTCAAGCTTTCTTTCTATGGTTTTAATGGAGAGTTTGGTGCTGTTTTTGGGGCAGAACAGAGAGGGGAATTTCGAAAATTGAGGGAGTAAGCCAACCAAGTTGAAGAACAAGCCAAAGGAAGCAAGAAAACAAGGTAAAACTTCCATTCTTTGGTAGTTTCTCCCTCCCCCTTCCTCTTGGACGAATTTGACCACCATGAGCCCAATTCTTAGGGGCTGTTTTCTGTCCAATTTATGGAGGGATTAGGGGTTTTAGATGGCAAGGATTAAGAATGAACCAATAGAATCAAGAAAGGAGCATTAGGAAACAAAATGGAATCATTAGGGATCCAAATGCTCCCTTGCAAATCTGATTTTATATAAATGTTCTTAGGCTTAAATTAATGTTTAAATGTGCTCCTAAGATCCCTAAGAGGTCCCCCATATGTCTCTTCCTCCATAAAATAAACAAAACCCCATGGAAAGTCATGAACCTAAAAGTTGGAAAAGTGTAGAGCACTTAAGGGGATTGTAAAAACTGATTTAATCTATAAGTTCCCTTGGTTATTTAAGTGTTTCCTTGACCTCCTACAACTCTTAACAACCTCCCTAAATGGTTCCCCCATCAAGGAAAAATCAAGAAGCCATGAGATCCCATTTATGCTCTAACTTTCGGCCAAGTAGGGATGGCATAGTTAGGGAGAGTTTTAAATTGTTTCAAGCCCATTTTTGAGTCATACATGATGAATGAATGTGAGGGGAAACCTTGGGAAAAATTTAGGAAGCTTAGAGAATGAGTTGGTGCTTTAGGTTCCATATTGTGACCTAAGGAAGCAACATAATGTTAGGCCCTTTGTTTTAATTATGTGATGACTCCAAGAGGCTTAAAAGGAGTCAAGAATCATATTTGAAAAGAAAGAATGAGGCCTAGAAATCATTTGAGGGGTGTTGCTTCATTAGGTGCCTTTATGGACCATAATGGGGATTATAGAGCACTCTAGTACTTAAGCAAGTTGTATGGCTTTAGAGAATGTTTCATGAACCTAATTGGCTCCCAAAAATTGTATTTAGGCCAAGAGAAACCATCTCCACCAAATTGTGGGTGTGTAGCCAAAAGAGGAGGTTTAAAAGCTAAGGAAAAAGTGTGTACTTGCATACAAGGTAGCTCTCTCCACCTTCTCTCATGCATGGATGTGTGTTTAGCTTGTTTTAGAATGTGTGTATGTGTATTTTCAAGCTTTGAAAAGTATGCTAGCATGCCTTTATATGCCATGATGCTTGATGCCATGTTATGTTTTTAAATGAACCCATGATGTGTGTATGAGTTTGCTTGAGTGTGGAGAGGCCAAGAACTCTTCCCTTGGGTGAGGATGAGCCAAGAACCCTTGAGCTTGGTTGAGACAAAGTAAAGAGTCTCCCAAAAGCAAAGTGGGCTCCTAAGAGTATGGTTGAGTCCAAAGTGCTCAAAGAATGGGTGAGGCAAGTCCAAAATCCACGAGGAGAAGTGTGAGGCCAATCCAAACACTTAGTGAGCTCTTGAATGTCTTGTATGATTGATTCACATGCCAAGTTTGCGTTATGACTTATATTTCCTCCATGCACGCATTTGAGAAGCTTGCTTTGCACATATTATGTATGATTGAATGGGGGATGAGCTATTGGGATTCTTTGAATCTCACTCCCTCCTCTCCAATGCTCTAACATGCTAGGTGGACCAAGGAGTTATGGTGAAGGGAGCCAACAACCATGAAAGAAAGAGATTGACAAGCCTAGGCCTAGCTTTCATTCTTCTTGAACCTATAATGAGGTTTCACAAAGTATATGATGTTGTAAATGTACCATGACCCTTGAGGCATGTATAAATACACCATTCTATGATGTTTATATGTATGAATATGATGTATGACCTCTAGCATATGTTTTGAGTATCTAATGCCAAAGTATGAGAATTGAAAGTTTGATGGAAATGTGTATAAGTGAGGGTGAAAAGGCCAAAATGAGATGCAAATGGTTTGGGACCATTTGGGCAGCTTCCCCAAGTCTTAAACATGCTTTTAAACTTGCCCTAAAGGTGCCAAGACCAAAGGAAATCCATTTGGCAATTTTGGTACCCAATATGGAGCCAAAATTGACCATAATGGAACCCTATACTACTTTTTGGCCAAACGAGTTAGTCTTGCCCTGAAATTTGGCATACAATTAGGTCTTATTAAGAGCTTTCTAGGAAGTTAAAGATCATAATTTTCGGAGACCTAGGGAATAATTTGTAAATTTTCAAAGTTGGGATTTTCTATGGTTTCTGGTATGTGCACTGTTCATACTGGGAGATTTGATTTTCGTGTCACTCGATGGCCAAATGGTGTCCAATGCTTATGAAATGTTATGTGCATAAACTAGAGGTCATAAAATTTCTGTGGCCACCGAGATCACCTCATTTGGAGGTCTGAGCACAGAGTTATGCATTTTTGAAATTTGCTATCAGTAACAGTGGCGACTCCAGAGCTCAATCACTGTTCCATCAGTTCCAGATACCTAAACATATCGGTTTCATTCGGGAATTATTTTTAATGTCAAGTTAACATTTGTAGCTTCCTAGAATTACTGAATTTGTGTGATTTCAATTTTTGTAGAATTAGTTATGAAATTCAGAAGTTTGCATCAGTAACCTGAATCACAGCCCAGGCAGCCAGTGAGTCTGTAGCGTTTTGGATGTCAAACGTCCTGTGTGATGAATTTTGTGACTTGTACGTATTTTTATTGTGAATTAGACATCCGGAGCTTTCCAGAATGACAAAGAACACATGATTTTGATTTTTCTATATTTAGTTATGATTTTCCAAAGTTTGTGACAGAAAAGAGGAAATTCTGGACGAAAATGCAAATATGAATTTTAATGTGTTCCTTTGCTTTCCACGAGTTGTAGACCAAATTTGATAATGGAAATGAGCTATATTCATGTATTTAAGTATGAGAATGTGATAGATGCATTCCTATGGCCCACAGGACTCCGAAAGAAAAATTTTACTAGTAGAGAAATGCATTTTAATTCATAACTCCCTATGCCACTCGAGTGTTTCCATAGAACAAACATAAGATGAGGCATGGGAATTGCATGAATTGAGTCCTAGAAGTATGGTGTTACATTAATCCTTTTCATTTATGGCAAATGAATAAATGTGGCCTTGAATAAGATTCAAACTAAGTTCTAGAGTAAAAGCAAGATAGGGGATACACACTAGAAATGAATAAGCAATAGGTTCAAAAATCTCACAAGGTAAATTGACCATCATCAAATTTCATTAAAACAAAGCTAATTGCCACTTAACTTGCATTCTTAACACAAGGTCAATTCCCTATCAAATCAAGATATATCAAAGCTAGGATCCCCTCAATGCTAGTAACTTACATAAAAGCATAGTTTTTTTTTAACTAAAAAAAAAAACACAAAACTTCAACACTAAAAACCTGGAAACTAGAAAAATCAACTAACCAAAACAAAACTAAACTAAAAATTTTATTTGTATCCCCCCACACTTAAACATTGCATTGTCCTCAATGCCAGCACACAATCTAGTAAACAGATAAAGACAACACAATATAAAAAGGGAAAAGGAAAGAGTACAACCGGGGATCAGGGTGGGTCATGAAGTTGGAGCTCCTCCTTGTCATCCCTTGGAACTCCTTCATGAAAGTGTTTGAGCCGATGTCCTTTAACTTTGAATTTAGCTCCCGTTTGCTCATCCAAAAGCTCAACTGCACCAAAAGGGAAAACATTAGAACTATGTAAGGAGCTTCCCATTTAGAACGAAGTTTACCTGGCATAAGCTTTAAGCGAGATTTATAAAGTAGAACTTTTTGGCCAACAACAAACTCTTTTCTTGTAATCATCTTGTCATGAAATGCCTTTATCTTTTCTTTATAGATCCTTGCATTATCATAGGCTTCCAATATAATGTCTTCAAGTTCTTGGAGTTAGAATTTTTTGTGAGATCCCGCTCCATTCAAATCCAAATTGCATTTCTTCACAGCCCAGTAAGCTTTGTGCTCTACTTCTACCGGTAAGTGACAAGCTTTTCTAAATACCAGCCAATAGGGTGACATGCCAATAAGAGTCTTGTAGGCAATCCTATAGGCCCAAAGGGCATCATCTAGCCTCTTGCTCCAATCTTTCCTATTTGGCTGCACCATTTTCTCTAAAATTTGCTTCACCTCCTAGTTAGAAATTTCTGCCTGGCCATTTGTTTGAGGGTGGTATGGAGTAACTACTTTATGCACAACACCATACTTGCTAAGCAAGCTATGCATACTCCGGTTACAAAAATGAGTGCCCTGGTCACTGATAAGGGCTTTGGGAATACCAAACATGCAGAAAATGTGAGAGCGAACAAACTCTACAACCACAGAAGAATCATCAGTCCTAGTGGGCTTGGCTTCCACCCACTTCAAAACATAATTAACAGCCAATAAGATGTATGAAAAGCCAAAAGAAGTAGGAAAAGGTCCCATAAAATCAATGCCCCACACATCAAAGACTTCACAAAACAAAACGGGATGCTGTGGCATTTCATTTCTCCTATATATGCTACTTGTTTCTTGACACCGGACACATCTTTTACAAAAATCAAAGGCATCACGAAATAGAGTAGGTCAATACAATCCACTATCTAGAACCTTCCTAGCTGTGTGTTTTGGACTAAAGTGACCTCCACATGCAAGTTTGTGACACAAATTCAAAATAGAATCAAATTCTATATCAGGCACACAACGTCTAATCACTTGGTCACTGCATAGTCTCCACAAGTATGGATCATCCCAGATATAATACCTAGCTTCACTCCTAAACTTATTCAACTAATGTTTATTCAAATCAACAGGCAGTTCAGAAGCAGCTAGATAGTTTACTAAGTCAGCATACCAAGGATAGAAACTATACACAGCACACAAATGCTCATCAGGGAAATCATCATCAATAGGTAAAGAATCTACCTTTGGAGCTTCAATTCTGCTCAAGTGGTCTGCCACCAAGTTTTCAGCTCCACTTTTATCCCGGATGTCAATATCAAATTCTTGAAGTAGAAGCATCCATCTGATCAATCTTGGCTTTGCATCAGGCTTCTTCAGCAAGTACTTTAAGGCTGCATGATCAGTAAAAACAATGACTTTAGTATCAAGTACATATGATTTAAATTTATCCAAAGTAAAAACAATAGCAAGAAACTCTTTTTCTGTGGTTGTATAATTTTCTTGGGCCCCATCCAGAGTCTTAGATGCATAAGCAATCACATGGGACCTCTTATTCACTCTCTGGCTCAAGACTACACCTATAACAAAATTAGACGCGTCACATAAAAGCTCAAATGGAAGGTTCCAATCAGGGAGTTGAATAATGGGTGGGGAAGTTAAGTGTTTCTTAAGATCATCAAAAGCTATTTTACATGCATCATTAAACTGGAAATCAACATCTTTTTGTAACAGCTTAGATAATGGCAAAGCAAATTTACAAAAATTCTGAATGAATCTTCTATAGAAACTTACATGACCTAGAAAAGACCGGATCTCCAGAACACATGTCGGGTATGGTAGAGAAGTGATAACATCTATCTTAGCTTTATCAACCTCTTTGCCCTGTTTAGATATAATATGACCCAATACAATGCCTTTTCGAACCATAAAATAACACTTTTCAAAATTAAGTACAAGGTTCTTCTCTATGCATCTAGCTAGGACTCTATCTAAACTACATAAGCAATCATCAAAAGAGTTTCCATATACAGTAAAATCATCCATAAAAATCTTTATACAGTGTTCAAGGAATTCACTAAAAATGGAAACCATGCACCGCTGAAAAGTTCCAGGGGCATTGCAAAGACCAAAAGGCATTTGTCTGTAGGCATATGTTCTAAATAGGCATGTTAATGTCGTCTTCTCTTGATCCTCCAGGGCTATGCATATCTGGAAATATCCTGAAAATCCATCCAGAAAACAATAGTAAGATTTACCAGCTAAACGCTCAAGCATCTGATTAATAAAAGGGAGGGGGTAATGATCTTTTCTAGTGACTAAATTAAGCCTCCTATAGTCAATGCAAACCCTCCAACTATTTTGTACACAGGTGGGCACTAATTCATTATTCTTATTCTGGACAACTGTGATCCCTGATTTCTTTGGAACCATTTATACAGGAGTAACCCACTGACTGTCAGAAATAGGATATATAATACCAGCAGATAAAAGTTTAGAAACTTCCTTTTTAACCACATCCTGAATAAGTGGGTTCAGTTGCCTCTGAGGTTACCTTACTGGCTTTGCCCCATCTTCTAACAGAATTCTATGCATGCATGTATTAGGGCTAATTCCAGGTATGTCAGCTAAAGTCCACCCTATTGCTTGTGCTCTCCTCCTTAAGACCTCTAAAAGCTTCTCTTCTTCCTCTGGAATAATGTCACTGGCTACAATCACCGAAAGCTTCTCATCTTCCTCTAAATGGTGTACTTGAGATTGTCTGGTAGCAGTTTGAGCTCTAAGGTAGGAGCTTGCTCAACCAAAGGTATAAGCTATTTGATTTCAATCTTTTCCATGCCAAATACCTGTTCAGACAACTCATAGACAGAAGAAACAACTTCCTTATCTTTGGGAATATCAGTAGAAGGAATATCAACAAGAGAACCAACAGCAGTAGCAACATCAGTGTCACTATTGGATGAACTAGTCACACAGCATCTAATACCACTATCAATAGGCAAAGGGAGAGTGGACATAGATGAACTAGCACAATTAACATGTCCAAAAATGACATCAACATGCAACATATCCTGAGAATCAGTAAGTCCAGTAACATCAGAACAATCAGGGAAAACAACAGCATGCACATCATCTTTAGAAAAAGAAGATTAACCTAGATCAGTATAATCTTCTAAATCAGTCACAGGCTGACCAACCATGAAATCAGCACAAAAAGAAGAGGTCTCAGAACCATGATAATCAGTACATGAAAGAACTTACTATTCTCAATAAAAACACTAATTTGGGTACATATATGACATATAGTAGTTCCAGAACATATACAATCGAGAGAATTATCCAAGTCAGCAATATCACAGGAATCAGTCAATAAACTATCCCTAAAATAAGCACTAGCACTATCAACTAACATATCAATCAGACTGATACTAAAAATAGAGTTATCATCACAGGGGTGTTTCATGGCTTCAAATATATTAAATTGTATCACATTGCTAGCAAACTCCATTTGAAGAGTACCCTTATGCACATTTATAATTGTTTTAGCAGTTTTTAGGAAAGGTCTACCTAAAATGAGTGGGGGATGTCCACTAGATCTATATCTATCATCCTCCATGTTAAGGACATAAAAATCAGCTAGAAAAATCAAATCCTTTACCTTAACCAGAACATCCTCCAACACTCCTAAAGGATAAGCAATGCTCTTATTTGCCAGCTGCATAACCACTCTGGTAGGTTTTAGCTCTCCCATCTGCAAAGATGAATAAACAGATTTAGGCATAACATTTATAGCAGCACCAAGATCAATCAAAGCATCAGAAAATTCAAAATTCTCAATAGTGCATGGAATTGTAAAAGTGCCTAGATCTTGACACTTAGTGGGCATTGTTAGTTGTATGAGTGCTGAAACATTCTTGTCAAAATTGACTTTTTCATTCCCTCTTAGACGCCTCTTGTCGGTACATATTTCCTTGAGAAACTTGACATATTTGGGGATGGTCTTGATTGCATCCAACAAGGGTATGTTGACCTCAACCTTTTTGAAAGTCTCAAGAATTTCTTTTTCATTTCCTGCTTCAGTTTGCCTATTTCCCAAGGTAGGTCTATGTGGGAAAGGCAAGATTTTCTTTGGCTCCTCTTCTTTGCTAGGCTCATTTGGTGTGATGTATGTTTTTTATGACATCGGCTTATCCATGGTAGTGGTATCTGAGGATCCCTGAACTTCTTTTCCATTCTTAAGAGTGATGGCACTAATATTACTACTATTCCTTGGATTAACAATTGTTTGTGATGGTAATTGGCCTGATCCTTATCTTTTTATCTCATTAAGAGAGCTAGCCAACTGACTAACCATATTCTCTAATTGCTTGTTCTGATTTTTCATGTTAGCCATTTCTTGTTTGTTTCTAGCATCATTTTGATCCATCTTTTCAATGAGTTGCATCATCATAAACTTCATGCTATTATCTTTTCTAGGTTCCTCTTGGATAGGAACTGATTGCCTAATAAGTTAGGAAGACTGTGCACTAGGTCCTACAACATTATATCTACTTTGCTGCTACCCTCCCCCATATCTCAGGTTGGGGTGATCCCTCCATCCTGGGTTGTATGTATTAGAATAGGGATTATATTTTTGCTGCCCTTATTGCATTGGCCTGACTGGAAACATCCCAGCACAAGTCTCTACCCTGTCCTCTAACATAAGGCACTGATCAGTAGCATGTGTAGCCAAATAGTATATATCATATAGGGGTCCCACCAAGGTAGTAGAGGTAGATGTTTGCCTAGGTGCATAGCACTATGGATAGGAATGTGTCTGAATAGGGTAGGATTGTGGTGCATAAGTCTGAAAAGGAGTGGAGGATAAATGTGGCCATTGCCAGTCTAAAGCAAGCTGTTGGAGCACAGTAGACATTACATTAAGCTTGCTCTTAATTCTCTGACTATAGTCTGGAGCATACAATTCACTGACTCCTTTTACTGTCTGCATTGATCTAGACCCAAATTGCTGAGCATTCTGAGCCATCTTATCAATCAATCCCCAAGCCCTTGTAGGTGTCAGATCACCTAAGGCTCCACCAGAGGCAGCATTAATCATGTTTCTGTCCATTTTCAACAGCCCCTAATAAAAGTACTGAATAAGCAGCTGATCAGAAATTTGATGGTGAGGACAACTAGCCAGTAATCTTTTGAATCTTTCTAGTACTCAAACAAAGTCTCTCCACCATTCTGTCTGATCCCATATATTTCTTTCCTTATTGATGCAGTGTGAGATGCAAGAAAGAATTTTTCCAAGAAGAGCCTTTTCAGTTGGTCCCAAGAAGTGATGGCACCGGGAGGTAGATAATACAACCAATCCTTGGCTAAACCATCCAAAGAAAAAGGGAATGCTCTGAGTTTAATTTGTTCTTCTGAGACACCTAGTGGCTTCATTGTAGAGCATACAACATGGAATTCCTTCAGATGTTTGTGAGGGTCATCTCTTGCAAGTCCATGAAATTTAGGAAGTAAATGAATCAAACCAGATTTAAGCTCAAAATTTGCATCTAATTCTGGATATTGTATACAGAGATTTTGATAATGCACATTAGGAGCTATTGATTCTCTAATGGTTCGGGCATGCATGTTATCATTCAAATTAGCATTTACATTTAAGTTAGCCTGAACATGCATTTTCATGTTAGCATTCATTTGATCTTGCTCAACCATATTATCACTAGCAAACTGAAGTACACAATCAATTCCTTATACACAATCAAAAGTAGAAGAATTAGAACTATTGATTCCTACACTATCCTTGTTCTTCTTAATCTTTACTTGTCTTCTAAAGGTTCTTTCGATTTTCAGATCCAAATCAATTAATTTTTTACAAGAGCTTCTTGTCATAAACCAATTAGACAAGAAAAAACTAAGAAGGAACACCAAAAATCAACAAAGAAAAATTAAACAAAAAATCCAGAGAAATTAGAAAAATCCTAGAAAATTTGAAAAAATGTTAAAAAATTAGAAAAAGTGTCATAAACATTGGAATTTGGCCAAAAAATGGTGCACCTAATATCTTTGCCATTACTTTTGCTTAAAACACCCAAAAACCTTCAAATACAAAGTTTGAGAATTTTCTAGGCACTTTAAACAAAAATTTCAGCAAGCAAACAAGTTGATTCAAGCAACCGAAATGATCCAAATCCAAGTTTAAAACAGGGGAAAAACATAACAAAAACAGAGCAAAAATACTAAGAAACCCTTTCAAACAATTAAGAAATTAAACTCCCCAACAACAGCACCAAATTTGACGATTGTGTCTCGCAATCTCAAATAGAAACTAGGTAGCAAAATAAATTCTATAGATAATGGTGCAACCTAGGTCATTTTTGAAGGAGTTTGTGCCTCAATTTGTTTATGAAGGAATTCTAAGTATTACTAATTGGAACTTATTTAGGGGGTTTTTAAAATGCTAGAATTTAATTGAACTAAAATTTAATTGACAAGAATAAAAAATTTACGACAAAATTGAAGTGAACAGTTAAGAAAATATAGTAGCTAGCCTTCAGATGGACTCCCTAGAATTCAATTATCCTAGCTCTTTTTTTTTTAGTGGACCAAATTTGGATTTAATTTCTTGCTCATTAGTGTATTCCCCATAGAAGTTCTTAAATGACCATCCAAGATTCAATTCATCAATTATTCAAGGAATTTGCAACCACAAAAAACCTTGAAAAATTAATTAATTGAATTAAGAATAAGAACACACTAAAACCAATCCTAATTGATCAATAAAATCTGTTGCACAATTCACTTAAGATGCTAATTAACTAATTAGATTAATAAATTCCTCAAACAATTAATTGCACAAGAATTCTAGCTACTTAATCCAGCAACCATTGCATTAATTAGCCTATAATCAAGAGGAATTTAAAAGCAATTTGCTCAGCATAAATTCTGGAATTTTCACAAACATTTAAGGATCACAATTAAGATTTAAATATCAAATTAGATTCAATCCAAAAAATCAATTCAATCTAGTAGTTTCCAGTAATTAAATTCCTAAATTAATAAGCTAAACCTAGTCAAATTAATAAAGGAAATAATGCTGAAATTAAAAGATTGAGCAAAGAAATTTTTATCCAAATTGGTGAGGAGATGTGGAGCTCAAATCTACATCTAGGAGAATCCTATCTTCAGCTAGCCACTATGGATGACTCAAGCTGCCATGGAGATTTTAATCAGAGGAAAATTGATGAAATGAGCTATAGCCATAGATGATTCAATGAGAAAATGCTTCCTCCTTCAGCTTCTGGAGCTCTCGCCTTTTTTACGTCATCTCCTCCTCTTTCTTTCCCTCAGCTCCCAGTTCCCTATTGTCATGCTGAAGTCACGTTTTTTTCTTGATGAAACCTTCAGCCTTTTTTTTAATCCTCACATGCCCTTCAGCTCGCGTTTTCTCTCTCTCGCTGAATACTCATGCTGCACACATTTTATTCTCTTTTCCCAGCTCACACTTTCATTAATCCACGTCAGCCCATAGCGAAATTAATCTCCAGCTCTCTCCCTATTAGCTTCTTGAATTCAAATTCATACAAAACCACGTCATTTTCACGTCAGCCTGTAGCTTCTCTTCTTTCAAATACCCATGCAACTCATTCTTCATGTCATCTTTACGTGGCTTCTTCTGTGTGTTAGCTCACAGCTTCTTCAATTCATTCGAGTCATACATCCACAACCAGTAGCTCGAGCTCTCATCGCATTTTTGCCCGAGGAACTTCAACTCACTATATGCTATGTCGATGGATCTGTTCTACTCCTTCTCTATGTTAGAACTAAGAAACTCCAGCTTCTTAACTCATGGCCTCATTTTCCATTCAAACCAGAACCCATATCCCCTGTTTCTGCTCCATATAGCTTTCTTCGTATAGTTTATGTTGCTATCCAACTTGCCTTCAGCTCTCTTCTTCGAATTCAAACGTAGCTTCATTTGTGAGTTGCATCGTGAAACTAAACCCTTGTGTGCATGAAACATAGAGCTGCTGTGATGTGAGAGAAGCCCAGCCCGTAGCTAGTTCTCCTAGCTCATTCTTCCCTTCTTCGTGTTTTGCTTTCTTAGCTCCTTCAATCTCAAGTCCCTCGTCATTTTCTGCCTTCATTATCAACCAGAACCCACAGCTTCTTTTGCATTCTACCCATGCATGGTTCTTTCACGTCTTCTTGTTGCTCTCTCTTGCATCAAACCCGTAGCTTTTTTTTTCACTAGCTCCCTTCACGTGAAGCCTATAGCTTTGTGTCTCTATTTCTACATGTGTGTGTTACATGGAAGGCATCTATTTGCTAAAGGAGGAGACGTGGCTGGTAAGTGTATGAAGCTTGTGTGATGTGAGTGAAGTGGCAGCAACGTGTTAGTGTGTTGCTGCACATGTTATGTATGCTAAATGGAAGTGGGTGGTTTTGTGTAAGTGTATTCAAGTGAAGGAAAGGAAGGACTTGAGTTCACGAAGGTGGATGCATGCGACAAGTTAGTCTTGTGAAAGTGCCATATGTGATTGGATGAAGCTGAAAGTGTGAGTGGGTGAGAGTCTATGTGGATGAATGAGTTGTGCATCTTTTTCCATTCAACCATAGTTTCTCCTTCAAACTTCTTCCTTTCCATGAATGCTCTCCTCTCACATACTCTCTTAATGTTGCTTCCTTGGACTTGGAGAGCTTCCACCTCTTTTCCTTCTCTTCTTTAAATTAAATTCTGATTCAAGCTTCATTGGCCAATTAAAACCTACACAAAAGAATGAGAAGAATTCAAATAGGAATATTCACAGAATTATTTAAGATAAAATTGAGCATTAAAAACTAGTAATTTGTAAATTAATTCCTAAAATGTAGAAAATGGCTATTTGAATAAAATCTTATCTAATTAAACCCCTAAAGTCATATTTAGATACTAAAATGCTTAAGATAAGGAGAATAAAATATATATAAATCATACTTATCTGTAACTTTTTGAAAACTCAAAGGAAGAAGCTTTAAAGGGGAAAATTGGGTTTCCCAAGACACTCAGAGTGTACTGACCTAAACTTTTAATCATGGTAATTGTAAAACCTTATCCTCTTACCTTTTAGTGAATGATACATATACACTTATTCCAGAGCTATCTTAAAAGCCTTGGATGTCCACTTTCTTGAAACCTTCACTAAAGCCTCGGATGTAAACCTTATCCTCTTATTCCATGAGCTATCACCAAATCTCCCATGTATATTAGAAGAACACATACACTTTCACACATGGAAATGTATGTAATTGGGAGGCCACATGCATAATTCATAGCTCTAGGGACTATATTAACTCATCAATAACATTTTCCATTCATAACAAATTTGTACAATTCATACACATCATAAAACAACCTAAGAGTTTCGGATTTCAAAGCACATACCACAATTTCAATGGTTTGCGCTTGGGTTATAGTGGTAAAATTTTGGCATCAACTTTGAAAATTCATAATTAAACCTAGAAAAATCAAAATCAAGTAAATAATAGCTTTCTAGAAAGTCCCAGATGTCCAATAAAGGGTAAAAATCATTTTAAGCCATGAGAATATCATCTGGACCATGATTGACAATATAAAAGTACCAAAGGTCTAGCTGCCCGGTTTGCTGTCACAAGTTAGTGATATAAATTTTAAAAATTCATAACTAATTCTAGAAAAATCAAAAACAAAAAAAACATACCATTTTAGAAAGATATAGATGTTAAATTAAGGCTGTAAGACTAGACCAATATAGCAGACTTATGCCACCAAAAATCAATGGAACAATATCAAAGATACTGCTGCGTTATTGGTACTACCTCCAAATTTTAAAAATTCATATCTCTCTACTCAGACCTCTAAATGAGGTGATCTTAGTGGCCACAGAAACCTTATCATGTCTAGTTTACGCTTGTAAAATTTTATGAACATTGGATGTAATGTTTGATTTTTGTTAAACGATGAAAATGAGCATGCTTTTAAAGAAAGTCTCCTGAAATGAATAAGTTAAGGTCCCAAAAAATTTGAGCAACATTCTAAACTCCTAAAAATGAGAATCCTAGCCTCAGACAGAAGGAAAAATGGAGCTAGAATGAAGAAACAAATTTTGACGAAAAATCTACGAAACATAATAGCATTTTCGTAATTTTGAGCAAATTTTGAAATTCACATAGGAGGGCTTTTTAAATGGAAGTTTTGAGTTCTCCGGGGTTCTCAAAGGTTCTGAAAACCATGAGAAGCCCTGGGACAGTTAAATCCCCTCCGATAGACATTTTCTAACGTCGATGTACCTAAACTTTGACAGATTCATTCAGGAAGGTTTTCGCTCAAATTTGGGTGATTCTAAAGGCATTTTATTTAATTAGGAATCTAAATTTTATAATAGAAAAGACAGTTTTCAAAAAGGAACTAAAACGAAGGAGAAACATAAATGCAAAGAATTTTTGAAAAAGCTACTTTCCTACCCCTATATATATGTGGCGCCTCACTTTCCCCTCCATTTAGCTTCAGATTATTCTGCCCAAAATCAGAAGAAAAACCCTGAGAGAGAGGCACACCAAGGGAAGAAGAAAAAGGAGAGAAAATCCAAGCTTAAGGTATGTTTCCATGGTAGTTTTTCATGCTTTTCTTCATCCACACCTCCCATCCTCCTTTCTTCTTTGTTTCCTTTGATTAAAATGAAGTTTATAAATCTGATTCAATGGAGAAATTCAAGGGAATTTTCGGATTTGAAGAGAGGAGCATGGAGAAAGCAAGATTCAAGAAAAAATAAGCAAAGAAACTAGGTAAAATTTCATCCTATGGTAGATATCTTCACCTACCCTTCTTCTCCATTTTGCCTAACCCTAGGAGCCATAGGAGGATCTGATTTTTAAGCCAAACCAAGCATGAATCTTAAGTATTTGAGGGAGAAGAATAAGAATATGCAAAAAAAATAACAAAATAACCATTAGATTTCAAGATACAAATTCTAGGGTTTTGTGTGCACCTTGTAAAATCTAACATTGTGTGATGATTCCTAGGTTAAATTAAAAGTTTAAATGAGTTCCTCAAATCCCTAAGATGCTCCCCACATGCTTCCTCTTTCAAGAAAACAAAGAGAATTCCAAGGAGGCCAAGGAAGCCCTATGGCTCAGCCAAACAAGGTTGGGGTAGCTAGGGAGAGTTTTAAATTTTTCTAAGGCCATTCTTGAGTCATATTTGATGAATGAATATGAGGGAAGGCCTTGGAAAAAATTTGGAACTCATAGAAAGTGATTTGATGCTTTAGGTTCTATATTATAACCTAAACAAGCAACACGATGATAGGCCCTTTGTTTTAATTGTGTGATGACTCTAAGAGACTTAAAAGGAGTCAAGAATCATATTTAAAAGGAAAGAATGAAGCCTAGAAGTTTTTAAGGGGTGTTGCTTCATTAGGTACATCTATGGACCATAATGGGGTTTATAGAACAACTTAGTGTCTAAGCAAGTTGTGTGGCCTTAGAATTTGTTTCATGAACCTAATTGGCTTACATAAATTGTATCTAGGCCAAGAGAAACCATCTCCACAAGTTTGTGTGTGTGTGGCCAAGGTAAAGGAGGGAATTCCAAGAGAAAAAGTGTGTGATTGTGTGCAAGGTAGCTCTCTCCACCTTCTCTCATGCATGGATGTGTGTTTAGCTTATCTTAGAATGTGTGTATGTGTATTTTCAAGCCATGAAAAGTATGCTAGCATGATTTTATATGCCATGATTTCATAATAACACATTATGTTTTCAAATGATGCAATGATGTTTGTTTGAGTTTACTTGAGTGTGGAGAGCTTAAGAACTCTTAACCATGGTGAGGATGAGCTAAGAACCCTTGAGATTGGTTGAGACAAAGCAAAGAGTCTCCTAAAATCAAAGTGGGCTCCCAAGAGCATGGTTAAGTCCAAGAATCTCCTAAAGAATGGGCGAGGCAAGTCCAAAATCCATGAGGAAAAGGGTGAGACTAATCCAAACACTTGGTGAGCTCTTGAATGTCTTGTATGACTTGTTCACATGCCAAGCTTGCTTCTTGAATATTCATGACTTCCATGATATCCGTGCATGCATTTTCAAGACTTGCTTTGCATATATTATGTATGATTGAATGGGAGATGAGCTATTGGGATTCTTTGAATCTCATTCCCTCCTCTCCAATGATCTAATATGCTAGGTGGACCAAGTGGACATGGTAATGGGAGCCAACCACATTGAAGAAGAGAGATTGACACCAATATGCCTAGCTTTTGCCTTTTTAACGCCATAATGATGCTTAATGATGTATATTATTGTTGTAAATGGTCTATGACCCTTGAGACATATGTAATTATGATATTATATGATGTAGGAATGAAAGAATGTGTTATGAGAATGATGGAATATAAATTGAGTATGTTATGGCATTATAGTTTCATGAATGGCTTTATAGAAATATGCATAAGTGTGGATGAAATGGCCAAAATGAGAGGCATGGAGTTTGGGACCATTTGGACAGCTCACACAAGTCTTAAATGTTCTTTTAGATGTGCCCAAAAGGTGCCAAGATCAAGGGAAAACCATTTGGTCACTTTGGTACCCTATATGGAGCCAAAGATGACCATAATGGAACTTTATATCACTTTTTAGCCAAATGAGCTCTTCTTGATCTGAAATTTGGTAGTAATTTAGAGCTTTTTGAGAGATTTTTGGAAAGCTAAAGACCATAATTTTTAGAGGTCTACAGAATATTTGATGAATTTTCAAAGTTGACATTTTTTCTGATTTTGGTTTGCTACACTATTCATTTGGTTCGAAAATGAAATCTGTCACACAAGGCTCAAATGATGTCCAATTGCCACAAAATTTTATACAAAGAAACTAGGAATCTACAGTGACTTTTTCGAATATAAGCACCTCATTTGGAGGTCTAGAGTGGGAGATATGAATTTTTGAACATTCTGTCCAGTATCAAGAGTTTTGCTCGACCTGAGTTACTGTTCTATTAAATTTCAAGGTTTGGGCTCCTGAGCTGGTCTAAAAATATTTTTTCCCTCTATTTAACATCCATGGCTTTCCAAATTGATATCATTTGCATGGATTGAATTGTTTTATAATTAATTGGACATTTTTTAAGTTTGCTATAGAAATCAGTGACAGTATCAAAAGGAGTTTGACCTCTGGACCTTTTCGGATGTCAAACATCTTTTGTAGTAGATGTTATGGTCTAGAAATTTTTTTAGTATAAATTAGACATTTGTAGCTTTCCAAAATGACTAAGAATATATATTTTTTATTTTTCTAGAATTAGTTATGATTTTCCAAATTTGGTCAGAAAAGGGGCCAATTCTGGCCGAAAATACACATGGCTATTTTGAGCTCTCCCTTGAGTTCCTTGAGATGTGAGCCATATTTTATGATGAAAATGAGTTTTATCCATGTAATTAAATATGAAAATGTATAGTATGAACTCACACAGTCCACGTGACACCGATGGAAATTTTTATACTCGACGCAACGTGAAAATATTCATTATTTTTATGCTATTTCCTTGATTCTTCCATGAAATGTTAAATGGGAAGCATAAAGATAGCATGAAATGAGCTAAAAATTATGGTGTTACATTAGATTTCATTTAATCCTCAAATGACAAAGGAGAATAAACTAAAAATATGAACAATAATCATATCAGAGTAGAACAAATTTGACAATTTTAAAAATTCATAATTAATTATACAAAGCTCCAAATAATCTAGTCTTTAGCTTTCCAAAAATTTCTAGATGAGATTTATATACATGCCAAATTTCATGAGAAAATTTGTCCATTTGGTCAATTTGTGGCATAGAGTTCCAAAATGGCATTTTTCAAGCTTTATTAGGGGGTCAAAAGGGACCAAATTGGCTTCTAACATTTCTAAGGCCACTTGAGAATGTGGAAAGGAATCAAAATAGCCTATTAAACATGTCTCAAAAGTTCCAAAAATCCAAATTTCACAAACTCACTCTCCCACTTGATGATACACACAAGGCATACATAGGCAATTCTAGCCATTCAATGTCAAAAAACATGTCATTCCATTCATTTACTTCCAATTCTCAAATGTACATCATATATCCATATATTCATATATGTTCAAAAGTTTATGCATCATATATATTATTGAATTATATCTTGTGACAACAAAGTAGCTACAAAAGAGCAAAATAACACATTTCTTAGTCATTCTATCATCTTCCAACATGGTGGCTCTCATTTCTTTGCTCACTTGGTCCACTTAAACATGTTAGGTAATGGGGAGGAAAGAGTGAGATTCTAAGAATCTCAATAGCTCTTTTCCCTTTCAAGCACACATAATGAATACAAATTCCAAGTCTAAAAATGCATGCATGGCTATCTTAAATTCATAAACATACATGAAATATTTTCTTCATTCAAGAAGTCACATATAACATTCATAGGCTTTCCAAGATAATAGTTTAGCCTCACCCATTCTCTTTTGGCTTTTGGACTTGCATCACCCATTTTCTTAAGGGGTTTTTGACTAAGTCCCACTCTTTTAAAGACTTTTGACTTTGTCTCACCTATTTTTAAGGACTTTTGGCTCATTCTCACCCTAGCTAAGGGACTTTTAGCTTCACCATACTTAAGCAAGCCATTCATGTTCATAAAACATCATTCAAGTGCATAAGTAAAGCATCATGGTACCATGGCATATAAATACATGCTAGAAACATATTTCATGGCTTAAACATACACACACACATTCAAAGACAAGAAAACATCCAAAGATGTATGAGGGAAAGAAGAGAGAGCTACCTTGGAGCCAATACCACACACTTTTCTCTTAGTTTCTTTCTCCTTCTTTTTGGCTAAACCATGATACTTGGAGGCATTAGCTTCTTTTGGCCTAAACACATCAAAAGAGATATAAATTATTCATAGGAATAAGTCTTGGCATTACACATATATTATATGAAGCTACTTTGTTCCATGGCTCCATTATGCTTCCACACAAGACCTTATGAAGCAACTATAATGAATCATGATCTTGGCTCCCATTTCTCATTCATTCAGGGTCTCTTGACTCCCTTTAGACTCTTTGGAGTCATCACACATTTATTTTAAGGAGCCTAGCTATAAGTTACTTTATAATGTCACATTATAGAGCCTGCACCTCCATTTCACATTCTATGACTTCTAAATTTTTTCTAAGGCTTCCATTAATGTTCTTCTATCATATTTAGTCCCATTCTAGGCTTAGAAAAAATTAAAACACTCCTTAGATGCATGAAGTAGGTTAGGCCGAGACATGAAGAGCATTATGCACCCATAGAGTTTGCTTGCTTTCTTTTAGGGAATTTGCACTTATGAAGCTTCCTAGATGTCTTGAGAACTCATATATACTCTTAGACAACTTAAATTACTACTAGGAAGCTTCATCTTAGTCTAAGTGCAACCAAATCTCTAAATTCTATAACTTGCATTCTAAAGCTTCCTTTTCAATTCTAGTTGTATATTCTTAATCCTCACACTCCATAACCCTTGGTTCCATCAAGAACACATGAAGAAAAACTCTCCTCCTCACTTTCTCTCTCTAGATTGAAGCTTAAATGACTTAGAACATAAAATTTTGTAAGTATTTCAAGTAATATTTTACCTTAAAACGGACCTCTTTTCACGTAGATTATTTTCTACTAATTAGTTTCTTGAAAAGAGTTCCTTTTTGGTTTAGATCCGACTTGAATCTTCAAGTTTCAAGAAAGGAAAACCACTATTAGAGAGCTCTTTGAGAGAGGAACAACTTTCTTAACTGGTGCAGGATGAAACGGGGGTGTTTACTTACCTAAACAGAAGCTTGAACTTCTTCTCTCTCCCCCCTCTTAATGTCACGCCATGGCTACTCAAATTTCTAAAAATGAAATCTTAGAGAAGGTGATGAGATGTAATCTTACTTAAGAAGCCTTTTTTATAATTTTTCAAAATGACCATTTTGCCCCTACGAGCCTATTTGCTCCATTTTGGCTTATTTCAACTCCTTTTTTAGAATAGTCTTTTCTATCATAAAATCTAGGTCCTCTAATTCACAAAATGTCTTTGGAATCACTCAATTTAGAGCTAAAATCTTTCCGAACATAATGGTCAAAGTTTAGGTCAACTATCATTAGAACATATACACCGAAAGAGTTTTAACTATCTTGGGGCTTCCTATGATTTTTAGAGCCTCTAAGAATCCTGAAAAGCTCATATTTTCCATTTAAAAATCCCTCTTTGGTGTTTTCTAAAAACGTGCTCGAAATTATAAAAATGCCATTATGTTTCTTTGCATTTTCGTTAAATTTCGTCTGATTATTCTAACTCCTTTTTTAGGGCACCCTGGCTATGTATTCTCATTATTTGAGGTCTAAATTATTACTCTAATTTTATTGAACTTCAAATCATTCTATATGGGGGACTTCCTTTTGTATTCGATGAATTACGTATGTTTACAGAGAAACCGGGCGTTATATTTATCATTTTTACAGAGGTACTGGATGTTATAGTAATTAAGCTTAAATACGCTATCAATGATCATAAATCAAGGTCTAAACCATTTCAATTAATCAATTTAGGAAAATGTAAGAAAATTTAAACTTTGATATTATTAAAGTCATCAACCATATAATCACATAATTTTATACACATAAGTGAATCTAACCCTTCATCAAAAACCTTTAATTCATTTATCCATTAATTCCAACTCACAAAAAGCCTCTTACAAGTGTTTCTAAATCATTCCTTAGTATTGCCATAGGAAAAGCCAAGTTTTTAGGCTAAAAGTAGGAGTTTAGGAACCTTCGCTATGACTTGAAACCTTCTTGTTGCAACTAAGTTGGCTACTGGAACTTAAAAACTAAGTTTTGCATCTTGCATCACGACCTCAGATTTTTGTGCTGTTGCGAAGTTATTCTCGGGTTCACTTTTCACATTTTCGTAAATCACCACGATGAGTTAGACTCTCACTACAATGGACCTATGTGGCACCATGGCAGAAAACACATCCGGGAGCTACTATAGCAATTTTAATAACTTACACTGTGGCAGGCTATACTTGCGCCGTGGTGAGACTAGCTACTGGGACACTCTACTTGATTTACTTAACCTATGCCACGGCAAGGTTGCTCTTTGTTAGCCTCCTTGGATAACTTTTTATTTTGCATAGTGGCAAGACACCATACGCCACGATGCTCCTCACTTCTGTCACTCTCCCGATTGTAACTTAGCTCTTCTTGGCTGTAGCATGACTCTTTCTTGTGCCTATAGCTCCTAAATTTTGTCCCATGTACTCCAATTCTCGCTCTAGAACACTCTAGGACTACTCTCCCTCAATTTGTGAGGCTTTAATGGTATTAATCTAATTGATTTACCTAACATGCCCCTTATTACCAATTTAAGGCTTAGGTGTTAATTCCTACTCATCTAACTACCATATATCAGCAAGATTATGGATTAATGATAACAAGGATTCATAAACTAACAATATTATCATTCAAATATATATTCCATTAGAGGTTTCATATATCACTAGTTTAAGTCAACATTTAATATATCACATGATTACATTTCCAAATAGTAAACCAAATCATTGGATCCATAAGGTTCCATATCAAATAGTGTAAGTTCATACATCATATATTAGAATGTATATAGCTTAGCTCCCTAACAGGTACATCATAAGTTATAAAAATACAAAACTCCTACACTTGGCAATATGATTACATGATGATGCTATAAAAGAGAATAACAAAATTAGCATCTACCCTAAGCTAACTCAAACCAATCTAAATTTAGTATTTCCCACACATGGTTGGAGTTCATGGATGCTCATCCACTAGGTTCCCTTTATCCTTATCTGAAGAGCCTTCACCTAAAAGTATTATCTATGAAACAGGGTGAAATGAAAATCTCAGTAACCAAAGGAAAATTCCATTCATATATTCTAATTTAATTAACATATTTGCATGAATTAAAATGAGCATTAGAAATCATATCAGTCATATCAGCAAATGAAATAATTAGACTATTAGTGACTACTATCCAATATTAACAATCACAATTCCATATGTTAAAGGCCAATAATATCAAGAAAGGCTCGCCCATAGCACCAACTCGGCAATGAGTACAACCTGAGTTAAGTGCATTTAGGGGTCTAATCACAACCCAGTGCCCGATCAAAGCACAATGCACGGGTGATAGCCTTATCATAGCTTCACCATAGACTCATAAGGTTCAAACACAACATATCAAATAGCCAACCATTCATTATGCATTTCAAAATCATTCATGTACAACAAATATAAAATTAAAGTAGACATATGCATGGAATTTAACATTAACCCCAGTTACCTCACTTATAGACAATTTATAGAGAACCAACAACAATTCTACCTCAGCCTATAAGCATAAAATCAGACCATCACTATTCTTATTCATCAATTATAGCAGTAACCCAATACTCAAAGAATTATACCACCAATAAGCCACTACAAGAGTAAAATTCAAATTGGATGTTTCCTCTACTAGAAACTTCAAAGTATCACCCTAAATTCTAAGCAAATTTATACAAAATTAATACCCATACTACAAATCAACTATACAGGTCTTAAACCAGCAGAAAATACATTAAAATGAAGAGTTTATACTTACCCAATATCCTTCCTAGCCTCTACCTCTGAAAATCCTCTAAGAAAATATCAAATAATCTATATCAGATTTTGGGTGTGGTGAAAATTCTCCAAATGAGAAACCAATCAGGTCAGATTGAAGAGAAAGAGAAGAGAGTCAAGTTATATAACACTCACCTTAGCTGATTTTGATCCTAGAAGTGAGAAATGGTGGATTTATGCCAAGAACCCTAGCCTCTCTCCCTAACCTCCAAAAATGCTTTGTGTGTTTTGTGTTTCTATAGAATGGTGGGAGGAGCTAAAGGTGTGTAGGGTTTAGATGGGTTTAAGTTGGGTCCCAAATGGGTTATGGGCTAACCCAAAAGCCCAAATCTACATAGGTTCAGTTTTATACTTATTGGGCCATGGATTCTAGGATTTTAGTATGGTTTTGGCTCTTAACTCACTAAACCAGATTGGGCCATTACTTAGGTGGTCTCTCTTAGGCCAAGTCCCACAATAAGAAGTTGGGTTTGCACCTAAAATCATTAGGCCTCCATTAGTCTTTATCCATGACCTACTTGAATTAATTATGGGCCTAAATTAAGTTTTAATCCAATTGAATCTTAAACTTACATAATTTATTTATTTCTCCATAAACTCTTATTCACATAAGTTTGTCTAATTATTCTACAATAATTATTCTTAATTAGTCCAAATCTATGATTAATATCTTAATTAATTTTAGAGTGTTACACAAAGGCTCTAAAAATTATAAGAACCCCTACAATAGCTAAAACCCCTCTGGTATGCGATTTAGGCCATCAATTATTCAAAACGTTGGCCCAATGGTTTAGTAAAGTTTTAAATCCAATTTAGGTGAAATCAAAGACATTTTATGAATTAAAGGACCTAAATTTCATGATGAAAAATGTGGTTCTCAAAAAGGAGTTGAAATGAGCTCAAATGAAAAGAACTAAGTTAAGGGACAAAATTGGAATTTAGAAAATGTTGTAATTAGGCCTCCACCCCTTCTTAAATCATGCCCCACTTCTTTCCATCATTCTAACTAACTTTCTTCTAGCTAAAAATAGAACCAAGACCTGTTCAAAGTGGCACACCAAAAAGGGAGCAAAGGAGAAGGAAACCAAGCTTGAAAAGTGTAAGATTTTACCTACTTTTCATGTTCTTCCTTTCACTAATGTTCTTCTCCTCTTTCTCCTCTCTCTTCTTATGGTTTTAGTGTCTTAAATGGTGATATTTTGTGGTTAGTTTAGTCGAGGGAAGGGAGAATTTGGAGAAACTCTTGGAAGCTTAAAAAAGCTCTTTTGACAAGCTTTGAAACAAGGTAAATTCTCTATGGAAAACTTGCTCTCCTTAGCTCTTCTCTCTTTCTATCATTTTGGCCAGAACTAGGGGGTTAAGTAGAGGGTTTATTTTGACCTAAACTTGATAGGAAGTGAGGTTTTGAAGCCTAAGGAATCATATGGAAATAACAGAACTCAAAAAGAGGTTATAGATAACAAGTTATCAAAATTAGGATTTTGATTGCACCTAGGGATTTATGAAGCTTTCTAATGATAAATTAACTTATGTAAAAGTATGTTTGAGTTTATAAGAGACCTAGAAAGCTTTATAAGTTCCAATTCCCTAAGAAAAACAAATAAAACTCTATAGGTTCTCTAAAGAAGGCATGTCTTGACCAAGCATTAAGGGAGAGTTTTCCTTGATGCTAATGATAGATTTGGTCTATATATGAATAATGAACACTAAAGGAACCATTGATTTGAATTTAGAAACCATATTTTGAAAGTTGAAAGTTTAGGCATAAAGAAGCAATTTGATATTTAGCTTCTTGAATTGAGTTTGTGATGACTCTAATAAGTTTAAATGGAGTTATATGACTTAGATTGAGTGAGAAATTAGAGCTAAGATGATGAACTGTAGGAGTTGCTTCATTATACTCTTGTATGGAACCATATGCATGTCATAAGCTAGAAGTAGCTTGTAAAGAGTTTATATGAGACTAGAGATGGTTCCAATGATGCATTTATGTCTTATTTGATGGGTCTATGCCAAGCAAATCAAGCCTCCTCTAAGTGTATGTGTGAGGCCAAACCAAGGATCTAAGAATCAAAGGAAGAATTTATGCTTCTTGATCTAAGGTAGCTCTTCATCCATTCTTATATGTATTTCTTGGTATTTTGATTATTATTGATTGCTTGTATGTAAATTTGAATAATGAAACATGCCTCTAGCTATTAGTTTGATACTTTAACACCATTATGTTTCTTAAATTACCTTGAACATGTGAATTGGCCCTTGATGGATGAGGTTGTGCCAAAAGTCTTTTGAATTACGTGAAGTGAAGCCAAAAGTCTTTAAGTAAATGTGAGATAAGACTAAAAGTCTTATGCAATAAGGGAGGCTAAGTCAAAAGTCCTTAAAATAGGTGAAGCTAATCTAAAAGTCCCATATAATTGGGTGAGGCTAAACCAAAAGACCTTAGAGCTTGTTTTTGAACTTAATGAATCCATATGACTTTGAAAATATGAATATGTTTGGCATTTGGAAGCATTTAATGCATGCTTGCTTTCTTTGACATGATAACATGCCATATATGCATTCTTGAAAGGGTGAATGAGCTATTGAGATTCTTTAGATCGCACTCTCCCCCACTTTATGTCTAACCTTACATAAGTAACTCTCATAGAGCAAGGAATGAATGCCAAGAAGCTTAAGTTATGGCATTTTTGACAATGGAATAGAATTTGATGTAATTTAATGTCAAAGTGTGTATGTATATGATATTTATGAGATTTAACCTTTCACTCATATGTAAAAGTATGGAAATATGTTGAATGTCCCATATTTGGAGCCAAATATACGAGAACATAAAGTTTTGGTATGTGTGTGGCTTGCTAAGTGTGTGTATTAAGCCAAGTGAGGAAGTGGCTTTAAGTTTTAGGATAATTTGGATCTATTTTGATACCCATATATGTTAGGATTGAGGTTTTGGACGTAACGTCTGATTTTCATTAAACAACAAAAATGGATGCATTTTTAAAGCAAGTCCTCGGAACTGAATTAGTTAAGGTCCCAAAAAATTTAAGTAATATTCTAGACTCCTAAAAATGAGAATCTTAGGTTCAGACGGAAAGAAAAAAGAAGTTAGAATAAAGAAATAATTTCTTACGAAATGTAATGGCATTTTCATAAATTTTAGCAATTTTTGGAATTCATATAGGAGGGCTTTTTAAATGAAAGTTTCAAGTTCTCTAGGGTATTCAGAGGCCCTGAAAACCATGGGAAGCCCCGGGATAGTTAAATCCCCTCCGGTGGGCGTTTTCTCATGTCAGTGTACTCGAACGTTGATGGATTCGTTCGAGAAGGTTTTAGCTCTTATTTGAGTGATTCTAAAGGTATTTTACTAGATTAGAAACCTAAATTTTATAATGGAAGAGACGGTTTGCAAAAAGGAGTTAAAAAATAGTAGAAACAAAAATGCCAAAAAGAAGGACAAAATGAGAATTTTTGAAAAAGCTATTCTCCTCCACCTAAATATATGAGGCACCCTACTCTCCCATTCATTTAGTCTTATATTTTTCTGCCCCAAACTAGAGAAGAAACCTTAGGAGAGTGGCACACCAATTGAAGAAGAAGGAGAAGAGAAATCAAGGCTTGAAGGTAAGGAATTTTGCTAGTTTTTCATGCTTTCTTCCTTCCAAACCTCTTCTTCTCCATTCTCCTTTGTTTCCTATGATTATAATGAAGTTTGTAAACTTTTTTTAAGGGAGAAATTAAGGAAAAAATTTGGATTTGAAGAGAGGAGCCCAAAAAAGACAAGATCCAAGTGAGAAAACAAGAAAAACAAAGTAATTTCTTCTCCCATGGTTGCTACCCCTTACTCCCCTTCTTCCTATGTTTCACCCACTTAAGAAGACCTAGGAGGGCTTGGTTTTTAGGTAGAACCGAGGGTGATTCTTAGGAAAAATAGGTGTGGAGATCAAGAATATGTAAAGAGAATTAACAAATAACCATGGAAATCAAGATACAAATTCTAGAGTTTCAAGTGTTCCTTACAAAATCTAATTTGATCTCTTAATTCCTATGCCTAAATGAGAGTTTAAATGAGCTCCTAAGATCCCTAGAAGTCTCCCCATGTGCTTCCTTCATCAAGAAAACAAAGCAAAGTTCAAGGAGACCATAAAGCTTTCAAGTCTCAACCTAAGGGTGTTGGAGTACCTAGGGATAGTTTTAATTTGTTCCAAGTAGATTTTTGAGTCATATATGATGAGTGAAGATGAGTGGAGGCCTTGGGAAAAATTTAGAAATCATAGAAAGTGAGTTGGCCTTGTATGTTCCATAATATGACCTAAAGAAGCAACATGTAATTAGGCTATTTATTTTAATTGTGTGATGGCTCCAAGAGGCTTAAAAAGAGTCAAGAATTATATTTGAAAGGAAAGAATAGAGCCTAGAATTTATTTGATGGGTGTTGCTTCATTACGTGCATTTTTGGAACCATAAAGGGTTTTATAAGTTAAGCTAGAGTCTAAGCAAATTGTATGACCTTAAAATTAATTCCATGAACCTAATTAGCTTCTATAAATTGTATTTTGGCCAAGAGAAATCATTCCCACACCTTTATGTGTGTGCGGCTGAAAAAGGGAGAAGAAATCCAAGAGAAAAAGTGTATGGTTGCATCTAAGGTAGCTCACTCCTCCTTTCTCATGCATGATTATTTTCTTTATTTGTCTTTGAATGTGTGTATATGTATTTTAAGTTATGAAAAATGTTCTAGCATGAGCTCTTACTCCATGGTACCATGATGATGCATAATGTCTTTAAATGATGTTTATGATATTTGTTTTGGTTTGCTTGAGTGTGGTGATACCAAGAACCCTTAGCCATGGTGAGGATGAGCCAAGAACTCTCAAAATTAGTTAAGACAAAGTAAAGAGTATCCCAAAAGTGAGGTTGACTCCCAAGAGTAAGGTTGAGTTTAAGAACCTCTTAAGGAATGGGTGAGGCAAGTCCAAAATCCACAGGTGAATGAGTGAGGCAGATCTACATACTTGGCAGGCCTATATATGCCATATGTGACTCTTTCAAATGCCGAGATTGCTTCTTGAATGTTCATGTTACGAAATATGCCTATGCATTTTTTATATGGCTTGTTTTGCATCCTTTATGTATGATTGAATGAGAGATGGGCTATTGGGATTCTTTGAATCTCATTCCTTCCTCTCCAATGTTCTAACACACTAGGTGGACCAAAAGAGCAAGGGAATGAAAGCCAACCACATGAGAAATGAGAGCTTGACACCAAAAGTGCATGGATTTGGTTATTTTAAGGCTTTATGAATGATAATTAATGTAATCTATTATTGTATAAGACCCATGACCTCTTGAATATGTATAATTATGTTAGTATGTGATGTATAAATGAGAGATTATATTATGTGACCATTAGAATGTATATTAAGCTTATAATGGCAAATTTTTCTTCTTGAAAGTTTGATGCATTAGTGTATAAGTAGAAGTAAAATGTCCAAATTGAGATGCATGAGATCTAGGACCACTTAGGTAGCTCATAGAAGTCATATTCATACTTTTAGACTTGCCCAAGAGGTTCCAAACATCAAGGGAAACCATTTGGACATTTTGGTATCCTATATGGAGCATAAATTGACTATATTGGAAACTTATATCACTTTTTGTCCAAATGAGCTCTTCATGATGTTAGATTTTACGTGAAATTAGATCTTGTTGAGAGATTTTTGGAAAGCTGAAGAAAAGAATTTTTGAAGGTCTACAGAATATTTGATAAATTTTCAAAATTGGGAAAATTTCTTGTTTTGGTTTGATATACTATTCACTCAAGTCCAAAAATTATTTCTATCACTCAGGGATCAAATGGTGTCCAATTGCCACGAAATTTTATATGGAGAAGCTAGACATTCCTAGTGACTTATGCCAACTAGAATCACTTCATATGGATGTCTAGAGAGAGAGATATGAATTTTTAAAGATCCCACCTAGTATTAGGCACTCAAGATGACCTTAGGTATTGTTTGATTGAGTTTTGAGATCTGGGTAGGCCTAAACTAGTCTAGAGTTATTTTTTCCCTTTATCTAACATTTGTAGCTTTCTATATTGGTATCATTTACATGGATTTGATTTTTTTATAATTAATTAAATATTTTTAAAGTTTGCTACAGAAACCTGCGATAGTACTAGTAGACAGCCAGACCTCTGGACCTTTTCGAATGTCAAACGTCTTCTGTGTTGTATTTCATGGCCTAGATATATTTTTAGTATAATATAGACATGTGTAGCTTTCTATAATGGCTAAGAATTTATGATTTCAAGTTTATTTGAATTACTTATGATTTTTCAAAGTTTGTGACAGAGAAAGGGAAATTCTGGCCGAAAATGCATATATGAATTTTATGCTTCCCTTTGCTTTCCACGTGTTGTAGGCCACTTTTGGTGAGGGAAATGAGTTGTATCAATGTACTTAAATATGAGAATATGATACATGAGATCATATGGTCCACGTGACATCGAATGAAATTTTCATACGCGATGCAATGTTAAAATACTCATTATTTTAATACCATTATTTTGCCTCCGATGTGAGTTACATAACGTGAGGCATAGCTATAGTGTGAAATGAGCCAAGAAACTATGGTTTTATATTTATTGGTATCAGAGGAAAGGTTTAGGCTCTTGATGTGGGTTGTTGCTTGTGTTTATGAGTTGCCTAGATGTACATAAGCTTGTTTATGGATTAATTGAGTGTATTGATGGTGGAAGTATTCCCTTTTTCATGTTAAAGTTTGTTATAATGTTTTAGCAAAATGGTGAACACTAGGAGAGGTTGGCCCTCTAAAGAGGCTCATGCAGATGATAGAGCCGAGCCCAATGATTTAGTTGTTGGAACCCTACAATCTATCATGGCTCACCTAGATCAGCAGCACGGTGTTATTATGCAGTTACAAGAACGGCTTGTTGAGAGATAGCCAAGGCCCCACACCACCTCCTCCATAGCCACCTCACCACTCAGATCATCCTGAGCACTTAGGGGTCACTCACCCAAATCCACAGCCACATATCCAGATGGTTGCCCCTATTTGACCAGCTCTGACCTTTCCAGCTCAGGAGCAGCCTTCTACCAGAAAGATCATCACCTAGTTCAGAAAGTTCGAGCCTCCCACCTTTGATGGTGAGATGAATTCAAAAAAGCTGAGGCCTAGATTATGCAATTAAAGAAGATCTTTCAGGTGATGAAGTGCACGTCTAAGCAAAAAGCCAAGATGGCTACTTTTCAGTTGCAGAAAGAAGCAGATTATTAGTGGAAGGGCACCGAGCTTGTTCTAAGGGTGAAGAACCTTCTGATTACATAGGAGGTGTTCCTCTAGGTATTCCATAAGAAATATTTCCCCAGTTCAACTAGGGATGAGAAGGAGTCAAAATTTATTCTCCTGAAACAGATAGAGAGGATGTCTATGGACCAGTATGTGGCAAAATTTGTAGAGGTCTCCTGATATTCGTTTTATTTATAGAGACATGACGATGAACGATGGAGAGCAGATAGGCTAGAGAAAGGCTTACTCCCTAAGATCAAAGATAGGGTAGTGCTACAAAGATTCAAGCACTTTAATACCCCTAGTTGAGATTTGTAGAGTGACGAAGGCAAACCTTAGGATAATGTAGCCTACCTCCAGTGCCAGACCACCCCTCCCTGAGCCTAAGAGACCTAGAAAGGGATCATAAGCTGTAGTTATTAACAGGAGAGGTGGCAGAAGCCAATGGAGCCAAAAAGGCAAGAGATGGAGGACTCAGTCCAGTAGAGATAGCTTCACACCGATCATATGTCCCTAGTGTGGCAAGAATCATAGAACCAGACCATGCTATACAGGGCAGAATGTATGTTTCCGGTGTGGTAAGCTAGAAGACATGGCCAGGGATTGGACCTAGGCTCCTCCATAGATAACACAACAAAGGGAGATGGCTTCTCCTCCCAGACCTCAGACCCAAGGTAGAGTCTTTGCCTTGTCATAGCAAAAGGCTAGCCAATCCCCGTGTAACACCATGAATTCTAGCTCATTCTAACTGTATCTGATAGTAAAACACATGCTCACTAAGTCCAGTTATCATCACTCATAATAGCTGAGGCTAAACTCAGAAGTACATCATGCTCTTCAAGCGAAGTGGGCTCTGTGTGATCTCATTCTCTAGGATCCTATCATACTAATACTAGGGAGCATTTTCATTTTCATTCGTCGCTCCTCATAGGATCCTCAGATTCCCACTTCAGCCCCTTTTTCACTTGGGCTTTCTTTTCTTACTCTATTGAATTACTTACTTTTACATATGCTCGTTCTAGCCTTCCTCTCAAATCCTGCAGTTTCTGAGTTTGCTGGAGTGTGGAGAGGCCAAGAACTCTTCCCTTGGGTGAGGATGAGCCAAGAACCTTTGAGCTTGGTTGGGACAAAGTAAAGAGTCTCCCAAAAATAAAGTGGGCTCCCAAGAGTATGGTTGAGTCCAAAGTGCTCAAAGAATGGGTGAGGCAAGTCCAAAATCCATGAGGAGAAGTGTGAGGCCAATCCAAAAACTTAGTGAGCTCTTGAATGTCTTGTATGATTGATTCACATGCCAAGGTTACCTTTAAAATGTCTATGATTTCTATTTTCTTCATACATGCGTTTCTCCAAATTCAGACCCGTAGCTTACTACTTATCCTCATTCTTTTCTGAGCTTCTATTACTGGTTACTCATATTTACTTCTAGGTATTACCTATAAGGTACACCTTTCTAGGCCACTTGCTAGGTGCCTTATTACTAGTAATCTTATCTTATGTCATTTTGAGGCTACACTAATATTCTATCATTCAGTGTCCTACTAGGTAGCACTCTAGGTTGGAGTCAATGCCTCATAGGTGGTTCTCAACAACCTCATTAGCCCTGTGTCTAACTTCCTCTACATTGAGCTCTTTCCTCAGTCTCATTTACTAGGCCCATGGACTTCTTACTAATCTTTCATAATTATTCTTTTCCTCTACTTATACTAGGGGTGCCCATTCTTTGTGGGTTATCTAACCCCTTAGTAGTTCCTTTTTAAGTTAGCCTGAATATGACCAACAAGGCATTCATAGTGCCATTCGTCATGGCTAACACATCATTCACCGCGGCTAAAGACCTCTGATTGGCTTACTATTCTAGGGATTGGATTTTATCTTTAGCTACCAACCCGAGCCTCACCGCCTCTATAACCGGTTCGTCATCAAGCTAGAGGGTTCTACCTCTCACTTCATTAAGGCATAACTAGCTATCACCTTCGAACTGTCAGGCTCCAGGGTATAGCTTATAACTCAACCTTTGGCCTGAGGAGACTAACCTTTCGGGCTCTAATACTTATCTAGGCATTTGGGTGTTGTGGCAAGGGGGTGACTCTTTTTTCTCACTTCCCCTCTAGACTGGTTTGGTGCAGTCGCAGTCTCATCTCATACCGTACTGCATCATTACTTGTCTCTGCGTTACGTGAGACAGCTGGGAATGGCCTGAGTATAACTACCCAAGGGACTTAGGCCTCACATACTCTCTTTAACAAGCCTCTTCCTATCAACGAGATCATTCTCATTGTTCATATCTAGGGCTTGCCACTGATCTCGGTGAGCTGCCATATCTCATTAAGCTCTAGCCGTTGGATCCCTTAACTCTGCTCAAGCTACTTTAGAGGCCACTCTTCTCGGTGTCCACCAACTACTCTAAGACCATTCTACAACTTACTTATCATAAATAAAGCTACAAATTACTTTCACACACCCACAATGTCTCATAGAGGACATTTTATAGTCATACAAGCCTTTTACAAAGCCCAATGGCTACATCCTCAAGCCAAATCCAATCCGAGAGAGCTTGGAACTTTGCTCTTATCCCAATAAATGTAACATCATGAATTCTAGCTCATTCTAACTCATCAAGTGCCTTTACATAACTTAATATCATGAATCATGTGAGTTTTGCATGAAAAAGGTAATGAAATAATGCTCATTTTAGCATTGCACTGGGTCTTAAAATTCCATTCGGTATCACGTGGACCGTGTGAGCTCATACTATACTTTCTCATATTTAATTTCATCATTACAACTCATTCGCATCACAAAAACATGCTTACAACCCATGGAAACCGAAATGGGGCAAGGAAACTTAAAGATCATTCTCGGCCAGAATTGGTCCTTTTTCTGGGCAAATTTGAAAAATCATAACTAAATCTAAAAAAATCAAAACTATGTAATCTTAGTCATTATGGAAATATTAGGATGTCTACTTCACACTAAAAATACGTCCAGGTCACAATATCTATCACCCAGGACGTTTGACATCCAAAAAGCTATAGAGGTCCGACTAAAATCTGGAATTGTCATAGAATTCTGCAGAAAACTTTGAAAATGTCCAACTAATTCCAAAAAAATCTAATCCATGCAAATGATACCAATATGGAAATCTATGAATGTTAACTAGAGAGGAAAAATATCTCCAGATCAGTTCATCAAGCCCAGACTCCGAAATTCAATAGAATAGTACTTCTGGTCGAGCAATTTCACTGATACTGGACAAAAACTTCAAAACTTCATATCTCCCTCTCTAGACATCCAAATGAGGTGCTTCCCATTGGCACGAGTCACTGTGATTTCTTAGTTTCTGTGTATAAAATTTCATGGTAATTGGACATCATTTGGGTCTCGTGTGACAGAAAATAATTTCAGACCAAATGAATAGTGCAACAGACCAAACCCATAAAATTTGCCAATTTCAAAAAATCACCAAATATTCTATAGACCTCCAAAAATTATGATCTTTAGCTTCCCAGAGAGCTATCAATGAGATCTAATTGCATGCCAAATTTCAGATCAAGTGAGAAAAAGCAAGAAAACAAGGTAATTTCTCTTCATATGGTTGTCATTTTTTGTCCCCTTTTCTCTACCATTTCGCCCCACTTGAGAAAATCCTAAGAGGAGATGATTTTTAGGTAGAACCAAGCATGAATCTAAGGAAAAAGGGTGTGGAGATTAAGAATATGCAAAGGGAATTAACAAAAAATTATTAGATTTCAAGATGCAAGTTCTAGGGTTTCAATTGCATCTTATAAAATCTGATTTTGTATGATGATTCCTAAGCCTAAGTAAGAGTTTAAATGAGCTCCCAAGATCCCTAAGAGGCTCCCCATATGCTTCTTCCCTTGAGAAAACAAAGAAAGCTCCATGGAACCTAATATGCTTCATAGCCTCAGCCTAGATGGGTTCTCCTAGCTAGAGAGAGTTTTAAATTTTTCTAAGGCTATTATTGAGTCATATTTGATGAATGAAAGTGAGGGGAGGCCTTGGTGGAGATGGTTTCTCTTGGCCTAAATACAATATATGGGAGCTAATTAGGTTCATGAAATAATCTCTAAGACCAAACAACTTGCTTAAGTACTAGATTGCTCTATAACCCCCATTATGGTCTATATTGGCACCTAATGAAGCAACACCTCTCAAATGACTTCTAAGCCTCATTCTTTTCTTTCTAAGGGATGGTCTAGTTAAGAGCAGAGCAAGAGTATGAGTAAAAAGTAGACCCCCTTGATATTACAGAGAGTGATTAAATGGAGGAACCCTGGGAAAATGCAGGTGCTCTTGAGTGTAAAGAAACCTGAACTGGCAACAGAAATAGCCAGTAGTAGAATATCCTTTTACCTAAGTAAGAGGATAAGAAAAATAGAAAGAAAAGATGTGATAGTGTTCAAGCCGAGGACACATCAGATTGAAAATAAATATCACCCGACTATTTATACTTTAGGTAATATCATGCTAGAAGGGCATCTATGCCAAGGACAAGTGTGCTTTCTTAAGTACTCAAACACATTAACAAAATATAACATTCAAGAGCTCACTAAGTGTTTGGATTGGCCTCACACTTCTTTTCATGGATTTTGGACTTGCCTCACCCATTCTTCGAGCACTTTGGACTTAACCATACTCTTGGGAGCCCACTTTGCTTTTGGGAGACTCTTTACTTTATCTCAACCAAGCTCAAGGGTTCTTGGCTCATCCTCACCCAAGGGAAGAGTTCTTGGCCTCTCCACACTCAAGCAAACTCATATAAACATCATGTGCTCACTTGAAAACATAACATGGCATCATGGCATATAAAGGCATGCTAGCATACTTTTCAAAGCTTGAAAATACACATACACCCATTCTAAAACAAGCTAAACACACATCCATGCATGAAAGAAGATGGAGAGAGCTACCTTGTATACAAACACACACTTTTCCTTTAGGATTCAAGCCTCCTCTTTCGGCCACACACCCACAAATTGGTGGAGATGGTTTCTCTTGGCCTAAATACAATATATGGGAGCCAATTAGGTTCATGAAATAATCTCTAAGACCATACAACTTGCTTAAGTACTAGATTGCTCTATAACCCCCATTATGGTCTATATTAGAACCTAATGAAGCAACACCTCTCAAATGACTTCTTGGCCTCATTCTTTTCTTTCAAATATGATTCTTGACTCCTTTTAAGCCTCTTGGAGTCATCACACCATTAAAACAAAAGGCCTAGCACCATGTTGCTTCTTTAGGTCATAATATGGAACCTAAGACACCAAATCACTTTCTATGAGTTCTAAATTTTTTCCAAGGCCTCCCTTCACTTTCATTAATCAAATATGACTCAATAATAGCCTTAGAAAAATTTAAAACTCTCTCTAGCTAGGAGAAGCCATCTAGGGCGAGGCTATGAAGCATATTAGGTTCCATAGAGCTTTCTTTGTTTTCTCAAGGGAAGAAGCATATGGGGAGCCTCTTAGGGATCTTGGGAGCTCATTTAAACTCTTACTTAGGCCTAGGAATCATCATACAAAGTTAGATTTTACAAGGTGCAATTGAAACCCTGGAACTTGCATATTGAAATCTAATGATTTTTTGTTAATTCCTTTTATATATTCTTAATCTCCACACCCTTTTTCCTTAGATTCATGCTTGGTTCTACCTAAAAATCATCTCCTCCTAGGGTTTTCTCAAGTTGGGCGAAATGGTGGAGAAGGGGACCAAAAATGACAACTATAGGAAGAGAAATTACCTTATTTTCTTGATGTTTCTCACTTGAATCTTGTGTTCTTTAAGCTCCTCTCTTCAAATCCCAACTTTCTCCTCAATTTCTCCCTTAAAATAGATTTATAAACTTCATTATAATGGAAAAAATTTAGAACTCATAGAAAGTGATTTGGTGTCTTAGGTTCCATATTATGACTTAAAGAAGCAACATGGTGCTAGGCCTTTTGATTTAATGATGTGATGACTCCAAGAGGCTTAGAAGGAGTTAAGAATCATCTTAGGCTTTGACATCTCCCAGAGATGGATCGCAGTAGATCCCAACATAGCATAGCGGGTTGCAGTAGACCCTAGCAGGGCTCTGAGAGGTCGTAGTAGACCCAAGGGTCACAGTAGATCCCACATAGTTACAGAGAGCCCTAGCCACAGCATGATAGATCTCTGGTAGAGATGATAGCCTGAGATAGTTTTACAGAGCAATTAGTCTCAGAGACCAGTACAGTTTCAGCTAGCCTTTGTCTCAGAGACTGCAGATCTCCTGAGTCTAGTAGACCGTTGCTACAGAGATATGAAGGCTTTACTCAAACAGTTAGACCACTGACTAGCTCTCTTTCACCCCGAGTTTGATTCAAGGTACTATTAGAATAAATGATTTGTTTGTAACTGCATTATTTGATTCAAGTGCTAGCCATTCTTTCATATCATATGAATGTGCTAGGAGATTAGGTCTAAGTATGTAAACACACTCTTATATGATTTGCATGTATCTACCCCTACAGGAAGCCGAGCCATTACCTCTGATGCTTGTTTGAATTGTTTGATCCAGTTTAATCATTGCCTTACCACCCTTGATTTGATTTGTATGCCCCTTATTAATATTAATGTGATCATTGGCATGAACTGGATGTTTGCAAATGAAGTCACACTAGATTGTAGCCACAGATGTATTACTTTGCCTGAGTGTGGGACTGTGCCTAGTATGAGGACTGAGTTATTTATTATGACCACCTCCCAGGTTAAGAGATCTCCAGGGCATGGTTGTCAGAGGTACCTAGTTTTCTTTTCAGTCCAACCTGAGGTAGGAGAGAGTATAGATGAGATTCCAGTAGTGAGGGAGTTCCCAGAGGTATTTCTAAAAGAGATTAGCAGACTATCCCCAGAGAGAGAGGTCGAGTTTCCTATAGACATTATACTTGGGGTAGATCCAGTGTCTAAGGCCTCGTATAGGATGGCTCCCACCAAACTAGCAAAACTTAAGAAATAGATAGAAGATCTCTTAGAGAAGGGTTTCATCAGACCCAGTGTTTCGCTATAGAGAGCTCCATTCTTATTCGTAAAGAAGAAAGACGGGAGCCTTAGGCTATGTATAGATTACCGGGAACTCAATAAGATAACCATTAAGAATAAATACCCTCTCCCTCACATAGATGACCTCCTAGATTAGTTAGTAGGAGCGTCAGTATTTTCTAAGATAGACCTTAGGTTAGGATACTATCAGCTTAGAATAAAGGCTAGGGATATTCCCAAAACAGCATTTAGGACAAGATACGGACATTATGAATTTTTAATTATGCCCTTCGGATTGACAAATGCACTCGCAGTATTCATGGATTAGATGAACAAAGTATTCAGGCCATACTTAGACAAATGTGTAGTTGTCTTCATAGATGATATCCTCATCTACTCAAAAAGTAGAGAAGAACATAAGCAACACTTGAGATTAGCTTTGGAGACCCTGAGAGAGAGATAGTTGTATGCTAAACATAGTAAATGTGAGTTCTGGCTTACTGAAGTTCAATTTCTAAGTCATATGATCTCCCAAACAGGGGTCGTAATAGATCCCCATAAAGTAGAGGCAGTATTATAGTGGGAGAGACCTAGGATAGTGACAAAGATCAGGAGCTTCCTCGGTTTAGTGAGTAACTATAGGAGGTTCATTCAAGGCTTTTCTCAGATAACAATGCCACTGACTCAACTTACTAGAAAGAATGTACCATTTGTGTCGAATGAGAAATATGAGAATAGTTTTCAAGAGTTAAAGTACAAGTTAACCATGGCTACTGTTTTAGTACTCCCTGACCCCAGAGAGACTTTTATAGTCTATAATGATGCCTCAAAGAAAGGGTTAGAATATGTGCTTATGCAGAACGCCCGAGTGGTAGCTTATGGTTCTAGACAGTTGAAAAACCAGGAGGAAAACTACCCCACACATGACCTAGAGTAAGCCGTAGTGGTGTTTGCTTTGAAAATATAGAGACACTACTTGTATGGGGTAGCTATAGATATTTACAGTAACCACAAGAGCCTTAAATACTTATTTGAACAAAAAGAGCTGAATATGAGATAACAGAGATGGTTAGAATTTTTAAAAGACTATGATTTCACATTAAAATACCATCCCGGTAAGGCTAATGTGGTAGCTGATGCCTTAAGTAGAAAATCCATGCATATGGCTTGTATGATAATCCGAGAACAAGAATTGATTGAGAGATTCAGAAATATAAGTCTCTCTTGCGAGGTGTATTCGGGGAAACTATTAATGAGTGAAACCTAAATAGAAAATGACCTGAGGGATCAGATAAGAGAAGCTCAGCAAATAGATGACCATATAAATAAGATTAGAATCCAGATAGCCCAGGGTAGCATTCAAGAGTTCAATCTGTCTGAGGATGACATTGTAAGATACAAGGATAGGCTGTATATGCCTAGAAATATGAAAATCAAAGAGAAAATATTATATGAGGCACATAAGAACAAGTACACCATTTATTCGAGCAGTAATAAAATGTACCAAGATTTAAAGAAAATGTTCTGGTGGCCTAGAATGAAAACAAACATAGCAGAGTATGCCTCTCGATGTCTAGTATGCCAGAGAGTGAAAATAGAACATTAGAAACTAACTGGGTAACTTCAAACCCTAAATATCCCGAAGTGGAAATGTGATAGTATAGTAATGGATTTTGTCATGAGTTTACCCAAGACATCATCGGAGCATAATGCAATATGGGAAATAGTGGATAGGTTACAAAATCAACACACTTCTTAGCTATGAAAGCCACTTATACCCTAAATAAATTAGCCCAGCTGTACATCAGAGAGAAGTTAGATTGCATGGTATGCCTAACAGCATAGTTTCAGATAGAGATCCTAGATTCACATTGAATTTCTAGAGATCATTACAAGATGCTGTAGGTACTAGACTCAGATTTAGCACAGCCTATCACCCACAGACAGATGGATAGATGAAGAAAACCATCTAAACCTTAGAAGACATGTTGAGGGTGTGTGTTTTAAAGATGAAAGGAAATTGGGATACGTACTTACCTTTAGCGGAGTTTGCCTATAATAATATGTATTATACAAGTATACAAATGGCACCGTATGAGGCATTGTATGAGAGGAACTACAGGTCTCCGATGTATTGGGTTAAGCTAGGAGAGCAGAGCCTCATAGGCCCAGAATTAGTGGACTAGACTTCTAAACAGATTGAGACCATTAGAAAGAAACTCCTAACGACGTAGAGTAGACAAAAAAGTTATGCAAATAAACATAGATGGCTATTAGAGTTTGAGATTAAAGACTATGTCTTCATTAGAGTATCTCCAGTCACAGGGATAGGTTGGTCTATAAAATGTAAAAAGGTTAGTCTAAAATACATAGGTCCTTTTTAGATTCTTGATAAAATAGGACTTGTGGCCTACAAACTAGCCCTTCCCCTAAATTTAAGCCAAGTACACAATGTATTCCATGTTTCATAGCTCAAAAAGTATTAACCCAACCCCTCACATGTCATAGAATATGAGAATGTGCAGTTACAGGGTGATTTATCATACATTATATCACCAGACCAAATCACAGGTATTAGACTCAAGTAGTTACGGAATAAGACAATATCGCTGGTGAAAGTGGTTTGGAAGGGGTTATCTCCCAAAGAAACTACGTAAGAGTTAGAGGAAGATATGAGAAAGAAGCATCCAGAACTCTTCCCATGAGGTATGTCATCTAAATTTCAAGGATGAAATTTTTTAAAGGGGGGACAATTGTAATGTTCGATTTTCATTAAACGACGAAAATGAGCACGTTTTCAAAACAAGTCCCCCGAAATAAATTATTTAAGGTTCCAAAAATTTTGAGTAACAGTCTAGACTCCTAAAAATGAGAATCCTAGGTTTAGATGGAAAGAAAAATGGAGTTAGAATGAAGAAACAGTTTCTTATAAAAAACTTACGAAACATTATGGCATTTTCGTAAATTTCTACAAGTTTTGGAATTCAAATAGAAGGGCCTTTTAAATGAAATTTTGGAGTTCTCTAGGGTTCTCAGAGACCCTGAGAACCATGGGAAGCCCTAGGACAATTAAATCCCCTTCGATGAATGTTTTCTAATGTTAGTATACCTAAACTTTGACGGATTTGTTCGAGAAGGTTTTAGTTCTGATTTGAGTGATTCCAAAGGCATTTTACTAAATAGGGAACCTAAATTTTATAATGGAGGAGACGGTTCTAAGAAAGGAGCTAAAATAAAGTAGAAACAAAAATGCCCAAAACAAAGAGCAAAATGAGAATTTTTGAAAAAGTCATTCTCTTCCACCTATATATATGAAGCGCCCCACTCTCCGATTCATTTAGTCTCATATTTTTCTACCCCAAACCAGAGAAGAAACCCTAGGAGAGTGGCACACCAATGGAAGAAGAAGGAGAAAAGAAATCAAGGCTTGAAGGTAAGGAATTTTGCTAGTTTTTCATGCTTTCTTCCTTCCAAACCTCTTCTCCTCTATTCTCCTTTATTTCCTATGATTATAATGAAGTTTATAAATCTATTTTAAGGGAGAAATTAGGGAAAAAAAATCATATTTGAGGAGAGGAGCCTAAAGAAGACAAGATTCAAGTGAGAAAAATAAGAAAAATAAAGTAATTTCTTCTCCTATGGTTGCTACCCCTTGCTCCCCTTCTTCTTATGTTTCGCCCCACTTAAGAGGACCTAGGAGGGCTTGGTTTTTAGGTAGAACCAAGGGTGATTCTTTGGAAAAAGGGTGTGGAGATTAAGAACATGTAAAGAGAATTAACAAATAACTATGGAAATTCAAGATGAAAATTCTAAGGTTTCAAGTGTTCCTTACAAAATCTGATTTGATCTCTTAATTCCTATGCCTAAATGAGAGTTTAAATAAGCTCCTAAGATCCCTAGAAGTCTCCCTATGTGCTTTCTTCATCAAGAAAACAAAGCAAAGTTCAAGGAGACCACAAAGCTTTCAAGTCTCGACTTAAGGGTGTTGGAGTACCTAGGGATAGTTTTAATTTGTTCCAAGCCTATTTTGAGTCATATATGATGAGTGAAGATGAGTAGAGGCCTTGGGAAAACTTTAGAAACTATAGAAAGTGAGTTGGCCTTATATATTCCATAATATGACCTAAAGAAGTAACATGTAGTTAGGCTATTTATTTTAATTGTGTGTTGACTCCAAGAGGGTTAAAAGAAGTCAAGAATCATATTTGAAAGGAAAGAATAGAGCTTAGAATTTATTTGATGGGTGTTACTTCATTAAGTGCATTTTTGGAACCATAAAGGGGTTTATAGGTTAAGCTAGAGTCTAAGCAAATTGTGTGGCCTTAGAATTAATTCCATGAACCTAATTAGCTTCTATAAATTATGTTTAGGCCAAGAGAAATCATTCCCACATCTTTGTGTGTGTGAGGCCATAAAAGGAAGAAGAAATCCAAGAGAAAAAGTGTGTGGTTGCATCCAAGGTAGCTCACTTGTCCTTCTCTCATGCATGATTGTTTGCTTTACTTGTCTTTGAATGTGTTTATGTGTATTTTAAGCTATGAAAAATGTTTTAGCATGAGCTCTTACTCCATGATACCATGATAATGCATTATATCTTTAAATGATGTTTATGGTGTTTGTTTTGGTTTACTTGAGTGTGGTGAGGCCAAGAACCCTTAGCCATGGTGATGATGAGCTAAGAACCTTCAAAATTGGTTAAGACAAAGTAAAGAGTCTCCCAAAAGTGAGGTTGACTCTCAAGAGTAAGGTTGAGTCCAAGAACCTCTTAAAGAATGAGTGAGGCAAGTCCAAAATCTACAAGTGAATGGATGAGGCTAATCCACATACTTGACAAGCCTATGTATGCCATATATGACTCTTTTAAATGCCAAGATTGCTTCTTGAATGTTCATGTTATGAAACATGCCCATGTATGCATTTGTAAGTCTTATTTTGCATCCTCTAAGTATGATTGAATGGGAGATGAGCTATTGGAATTCTTTGAATCTCATTCCCTCCTCTCCAATATTCTAACATGCCAGGTGGACAAAGAGAGTAATGGAATAGAAGCTAACCACATGAGAAATGAGAGCTTGACACTAAAGTGCATGGATTTGGCTACTTTAAGGCTTTATGAATGATAATTAATGTAATCTATTATTGTATAAGACCTATGACCTCTTGAATATGTATAATTATGTTAGTATGTGATGTATAAATGAGAGATTATATTATATGACCATTAGAATGTATATTGAGCTTGTAATGTCAAATTTATCTTCTTCAAAGTTTGATGCATTCGTGTATAAGTAGAAGTGAAATGACCAAATTGAGATGCATGAAGTTTAGGACCACTTGGGCAGCTTATTAAAGTCATATTCATACTTTTAGACTTGCCCAAGAGGTTCCAAACATTAAGGAAAACCATTTGGACATTTTGGTATCCTATAGGGAGTATAAATTAACCATGTTGGAAACCTATACCACTTTTTGTCCAAATGAGCTCTTCTTGATCTGATATTTGGTATGAAATTAGAGCTTGTTGAGAGCTTTTTGGAAGCTAAAGAATAAGATTTTTGGATTTCTATAGAATATTTGATGAATTTTCAAAGTTAAAAAAATTTTTGGTTTTGGTCTAATGTACTGTTCACTCAGGTCTAAAAATGATTTCTATCACTCTGGGGCCAAATGATGTCCAATTATCACAAAATTTTATATAAAGAAACTATACATTACTAGAGACTTTTTCCAAATAGAAGCACCTTATTTGGATGTTTAGAGCAAGAGATATGGATTTTTAAAGATCTTGCCCAGTATCAGGCGCTCAAGCTGACCTCAAGTATTGTTTGATTAAGTTTCTAGGTCTAGGCATGCCTGAACTAGTTTAAAGTTATTTATTCCCTCTATTTAAAATCTGTATCATTCTAGATTGGTATCATTTGTATGGATTGGATTTTTTTAGAATTAATTGGACATTTTTGAAGATTGCTTCAGAAACTTGTGACAATACCAGTAGATAGCCAGACCTCTAGACCTTTTTTAATGTCAAACGTCTTATTTTTTATACTTCAAGGCCTAGATATATTTTTAGAATAAAGTAGACATGTGTAGATTTCTAGAATGGCCAAGAATGCATGATTTCAATTTTTCTTGAATTTGTTATGATTTTCCAAAAATTTGTGACAGAGAAAAGGAAATTCTGGCCAAAAATGCATACAAGAATTTTATGCTTCCCTTTGCTTTTTACGAGTTCTAGGCCTCTTTTGGTGAGGGAAATGAGTTGTATCAATGTAATTAATATATGAAAACATGATACAGAGCTCATATGGTCCATGTAACACCGAATGGAATTTTTATATGTGATGCAACATTAAAATATTTATTATTTTAATACCATTATTTTACCTCCTATGTGAGTTACATGATGTGAGGCATAGCTATAGTATGAAATGAGCTAAGAAGCTATGGTGTTACATTGGATATACTCAAATGGTCACATTGCATGTGAGAAGCCATTTTGGCACATTTGAAACCATTGGTGCACCATTTTGAGCCATAATCTTACCCTAAACCAAAACCAAACCAAATGGTCAAATTTTGGCATGAAATTTGGTAGGAATATAGATCTCATTTAGATATTTTCATAAATCCAAAGAACATAATTATGGAGCTCTATAAAATTTCTTATAGTTTTTTAAAATTGGCTGAATTATACAGAACTACCTGTACACTATTTATTTGGTTAGTCTAATTTTCCTATGTATTTGAGGGGCTAAATGAAGTTTGATGCCCATGAAATTTTGCAAGCATATAGTTGGCATCATAAGCTTTCCATATCTACTGAGATCACTTTATTTGGAGCTCTGTAACTCGAGATATAAATTTTTAAAGTTTTAGGTTTGCACTTGTGTGAAATTCTAATAGTGATACTATTCTATTAGAATTTTATAGAACAAATAACTTTTTTTTTATCTAAAATTTTTTATGTCCTAAGCTTTCCATAGAGTCCTAGTTTGTGTGATTTAGAGTTTTCTAGCTCAAGTTATGAAATTTTGAAGTTATGATAGAATTATGGAAGCTATGGAAATGGATGCATATTGTGCTATCTTAATGTTCATGGCTCAAACCCAAATTCAATGCTTCTTTTTGTGATGTTTCTGCATAAGTAATTATATTAAGGATGCAGAATGAGTTTGGTAAGTTGAAATTGTTCATTTAATTAGAAATAAATTAATTTGATATTTAATGTTAGTAAATTTTGCTACTAAAAGTATTGAAATTGCAAAAATAGACAATATAAGCACTTTGTGTTATGAATAAAGTGTTATCTACCTATGGTATTACATGTTGGATATGCTCAAATGGTCATAAGTCATGTAAGATGCCATTATGAACCATTTGGTATCCAAAATATATTATTTTAAGCCATGATCTACCTCTGAACCAAAATGACCAAATGAACTAATTTTGGTACGAAATTTAGTAGCTATTTAGATCTCATTTAGGGCTTTTCACAGAGCTAAAGAATACAAATTTTAGAGCTTTATAGAATTTGTTATAATTTTTCAAAGTTGGTTGAATTATACAGATTTGTCTGTGCACTGTTCATTTGGTCCGTTCTAGTTTTTTATGTATTTGAGTGGTCATTTATAGGTATATAACTAGTATTATAAGTTTTCCATAGCTACTGAGATAACTCAATTTAGAGTTGTACAGCTCAAGTTGTACATATCCAAAGTTTCAGGTTTGTATATGCATGAAAATTTGACAGTGGTATTGTTCCATTAGATTTTTATGGCTCAAAAGAATTTGTTTTGATTTGAAATTTTTATAGCATGTAGTTGATGTCATGAGCTTTCCAAAAAAGTCCTCATATGCATGATTTGGAGTTCTCTAGCTCATGATATGAATTTTTGAAGTTGGTAATAGCTGTGATGACCCTAACTTCTAATCGTAGTAATTAAGCTTAAACACATGGTCAAAAATCATAAACCAAGGCAAGAAATCATTTCAAATCATCAAATTAGGAAAAAGTGAGAAAATTTGAACCTTAATGCTGTTAGGGTCATTACCAATCAATCACAACCATTCATTAAGTGAGACAAATCCTCAATTAAAAGCCGTTAAATTTATTACCTATGAACTTCTAACTCCCAAGAATCCCTTACAAGTGCTTCTAAGTCAACCCTTGATGTTGCCATAGGAAAAACCAAGGTTTCTAGTTTAATATAATAGTTTGAGAACCTTCATCGCAGCTAAATGATTTTGCACCATGGCCAATTGCTCTCGGGTTCACTTCTTACATCTTCACAGCCATAATGAGTTGGAGCCTTCCTGTAATGAGAGGACCTCCTAGAACCTACCTCACTAGCCTCTCACTATTAGCGGGGCCAATTACCTTTTTTGCTGTAGCAAATTCCTCTCTAGAATACCACCAAATTTTCCCCTCGACTCTCACCACAGTGAATTCCATTTTGCACCGTGGCAAATCACTCTCTGTTACCCTCCCTGGGTAACTTTACCACTTTTTGCCACTGCTCAGCCTATTTTGGTTGAGGCGAAACCCCTTCTGTACCTACAACTCCCAAAATGTTGTCCTATACACTCCAACTCTCCCTCTAGTGACACTCTAGGACCACTCTCCCTCAATTTGTGAGACTGTAATGGCATTTATCTACTTCATTCACCCAGCTAATCTATCATTACCCATACAAAAGTTAAGTGTTGATTCCAACCCATTTATCTATCCTACAATCATAACTTCATGAATTAATCATAGCAACAATGTATAACTATCAACAATTGTCATTCTCATACATGTCATATAGGAGGTTTCGTGCATTACTAGTTTAAGACGGCATCAATACATCACATGATCACATTTACTAGAAAGTAAACCATATCATAGGATCCATGAAGTTCCATGTCAGATGTTATAAATTCATACATCAAATACCCATTTAATATAAGGCCTAACTCCTCAATAGATACATTATAAGTTATCAACATACAAACTCCTACACTTAGCAACATGATTACATGATAATGCTATATAAAAGAATAACAAAATTTGCATCTACTCTACTCAAATTAGCCTAAGTGTAGCCTCCTCCACACATGGTTAGAGCTCATAGATTTTCATCCACTTGCTTCTCCTTATCCTTACGCGAAGGACCTTTACCTGAAATAGTTAACCCATAAAATGGGGTGAGATGCAAATCTTAATAACTAAAGGAAAATTCCATCCATATATTCCAATTTGATTAACATATATGCATGATATTATATAAGCATCATAAAATGTACCAATTATATCAGTACATGAAATAATTAGGCTATCAATAATTACTATCCCATACTAGCAATCACATTTCCATATGTTTAACACCGGGAGAGGCCTGTCCACGGCACCTACTCCCCAATGAGTACAACCAAAGCTTAGTGCATCTGGGGTCTAATCATAACCTGATGCTCGATCGAAGCACATACACGGGTGGTAGCCGTACCACAGCTCCACCATGGACTCACAAGGTCCAATCACAATACAACAGATAGCCAAGCAATTCATTTAGCATTTCAAATCTTTCATGTGCAGCAAATATAAAATTAAAGTAGATATATGTATGAAATTACATAATTCCCAGTAACCTCACTTGTGGCCAATTCTTTAAGAGTCAACTGAATGCTACTTTAGCCTATGGATACAAAATCAAGCTATTACCAATTCTAATCATCATTGATGTTAGCAAGCCCATCACTCAAGGAGTTACACTACAAAGGACTACTCAGAAACACTTAACTGATTACCACAAGAACCAAATTCGGATTTGGTTGAGCCTACACCAGTAACCTCAGAACAACACCTCAAATTCTAAGTAAATTCACATAAAAACAATACCTCAAATTGACATTAGAATGATAATTAGAACATCTAAGAATGTGGATGAGAACCAAATGATAGCTAAAAAATAAAGCCAAAATGGCTGAATGAATTAAGAAATAATATAATGGCAAAATTGTAATTTTAGGCAATGTTTTGAAAACTTAAAGGAATATGTTTTTAATGGAAAAATTGAATTTTCTAGAGTTCTAAGAGGCCCTAAAAACCATAGGAATCCTTAGAATAGCCAAAACCCCTCCGGTGTACATTTTAGATCATCAGTTGATCAAAACTTTAACTGAAGCATTTATAATTGTTCTGAATCCAATTAAGGTGAAACCAGATGCATTTAATAAATTAGATTACCTAAATTTTATAATGGAAAAGACAATTTTCAAAAAGGATTTGAAATAAGCTCAAACAGAGAAACCAAAGTTTAAGGGACATAATTAGAATTTTCAAATTGTTATAATTAGTCTTCCTCCCTTCTTAAGACCATGCTGCCCTCTCTTTCTCATTACCACCAACTTACATCTACTCCAAAACAAAACCCAAACCTACTTGAAGAGGCACATAAGAAGGAGAAGAAAGGAGGAAGAAAACTAAGCAAAAAGGGTCAGAAAATGCCTATTTTTCATGCTCTTACTTTCTCTAATGTTTTTCTCCTTTTTCTCCTCTCTCTTCTCATGGTTTTAAAGTTCTGAATGGTGCTGATTTATGGTTGGTTCAATAGAAAGAAGGAAGAGTTTGGAGAAAACTTTGGAAACCTAAGAAAGCTCACTTGACAAGGAAGCAAACAAGGTAAGTTTTTCATAAAAATTTTGCTTTTATTGGTTCTTCTTTGCATCTCCCTTTCCAACCAGATCAAGAGCACCATGTAGGTGTTGGGAATCACGGAAGGCACACAGCAGAAACATTTAAAATTTTTAATATCGATTCCCACCAAGGATCCATCAAAATCGCTTAAACCAAATAGGTTCAGAGAATTACCTTTTTTGTCGATTGAGTTTGTTGTTTACTCTTCGTCTGGATCACAGGAACTAATCGTAGATCAGCTCCCTCTACTGGTATCCACACGAATGGGGTTCAGCAACTCGAACGGTGTGCTAGCACCTGTTCGTATGACGTCCGTACAGCTCCGTACAACGTCCATACACTGTCCCTCTTTCTAGGATTTTTAGAGGCAGCTCTAGAATTACTTTTCTGATATGAAAACCCTAATTATTATTTTTTTATTTTATAAACTAGGGTTTCAGATATATTTAATTAATTAAAATTAATTAAATATATCATTATATATATTTATTAGTTTAAATTCAAATTTATCCTATAGTTTAAATTTAAACTAACAATATCTAGAGCCTAATTTAAATTTAAATTATCTTATTAGTTTAAATTTAAATCTATCTAATATAATCAAATTTAAACTAATTCATATATATATAATATCAAATATAATATATATATATATATAATATATTTTGAATTTAATTACTTATATATATAAATAATTCCTCTATCCTAGATTTAAAAATTAAATTCATTGAATCTAGACACATTTCTGATTCAATGAATGTGGACATTTTAGCTCAAGTTGGTCCATTCTTGTGTACGACCCTGCAAGCCCATATGATGTTGGCAGTGGGCCAACTGCACTATTTGACTCACAAGTCATAAGCGGCCTCTAGCAAGACATTGTGACTACCTAAGTCATATAAGATTGGTGATCCGATGTAACCTATCTTACAACCCTATCATATCCCTTTTGTCACACGACATCTAGATCGAGTATGAGGCATGGAAATGTCATCCTCAACTTGTTTGATCATAACTTTCTCGATCTCCGAGCAGATTGATATAAGATGGAACCATTTCCATCTGAGCAAGGCCATGCATTTCTCAGTTACACTCATCGAGGGGCCCAGAGATATCTCTATTAATCAGAGGGACAAATTCCATCTTGACCACTCATCTTCCTCTGCATGGATTTTACTATACCCGATCATAGCCTTTATAATCACCCGGTTAAAGGTGACATTAGACTATGCCAAAGTACAGTGTCCTTCATGTAGGAATCTATGGTGATCTTAGGTCCAAGGGATCAATGACACGGTTATATATGAGATAAACTTATGACCTAATCCATGTAGCTTATCTCATGATGGTTCTATCTAGTGTCCTGTTCTCTAACACACGCCTATGATTTTGATTCATATCATCATACATGATTAACACTTAATCAATCAAAATTATACTAGTCTTAATTCATCGTTATTCCCACAAAAATGATTGACTAGGGACATTTTAGATAATCCAAAAAATGATTTATCCATGGATATTATATATATAAACATGCAAATAATATAATAATGTAATAAAAGAAAACTCTTATTTCTTAATAAAAACAATGTTCGCAATACAATGATTGGCCTAGGGCACAATCTCCAAAAGTAAGGAGTTTGATTTTCTTCCAAACTTGATAGAAAATGGGGTTTTGAAGCATGGAGAATCATGTGGAACTAATAGAACTTAAAAAGAAGCATTTGGTAATGTGTTATGGAAATTAGGGTTTTGATTGTACCTAGGAAAATATGAGCTTTTAAAATGGTAGTTTAGACCATGTAAGAATATGATTGAGTTAAGATGAGGCTAGGGAACTCATTTGAAATGATAGTTTAGACCATGTAAGAATATGATTGAGTTAAGATGAGGCTAAGGAACTCATATAAGTGTTAAATTCCCTAAAAAAGTGAACAAAACTCCTTGGGTGCTTTCTTTTATGTGTGTCTCAACTAAGCTCCAATTGAAGTACCTAGGGAGAGTTTTCTTTGATTCTAAGGATAAAAATGGTGTAGATATGAATTATGAATACTAAAGGAACCATTGGTTTGAATTTAGAAGCCTTTTTATGTAAGGTGAAAGTTTAAGGTTCAATTATGCATAAAGAAGTAACATAGTGCTAGGCTCCTTGATTTGAGTTTATGATGACTTTAATGAGTTTAAATGGAGTCATATGACTTAAATTGAATGAGAAATTGCAGCCAAGATGATAAATTATATGAGTTGCTTTATTATGCCATTAAATAGAGCCATGTGGAAGCCTACAAGTAGAAGTAGCTTGTGTAAAGCTTGTGTGAGGCTAGAAATAGTTCTATTGATGCATTTGTGTCTTGTTTGATGTGTCTAGGCCAAGCCTCTCCTAAGTGTGTGTGTGAGGCCAAGAAGAAAGACTAGGAAACTAAGGAAGAAAATTATGCTTCTTGAGGGAGGTAGCTCTTCATTCATTCTCATACGCTTATCTTGATTATTTGATTGTCATTAATTGTTTGTATATGTGTTTGGACTATGAAATATGTCTATTGCTATTAGTTTAATGATATGACATCATTATATTTCTTAGAATACATTTGAAATGTAAATGGCTCTTGGTGGGTTAAGTTGTGCCAAAATTCCCTTGACTTGGGTGAAGTGAAGCCAAAAGCCCCTAAGTAAGGGTGAGACAAGGCCAATAGTCTTAAGGAATGAGTAAGTTTAAGTAAAAAGTCCCTAAAATAGGTGAGGCTAATCCAAAAGTCCTAAATATTTAGGTGAGGCTAAATCAAAAGCCCTTAAAGCTTAATTTTGACTTTTATGGATCCATATGATTTCATAAACATGATTATGTTTGTTAATTGATTGCTTATGATGCATGCTTACTTTTTATGACATGATAACATGCCATATGAGTGTGCTTAAAGGGTGAACGAGCTATTAGGATTCTTGGAATCTCACTCTCCCCTATATTATTTCTAACCACGTCTAGGGAACTTCGAAGGAGCCAAGGATGGAAGCTGATAAGTGCTAATTTTCATATATTTTTATACATATTTATTATTATTTTTAATGATTAATTTGAGCTTAAATGGATTTATTATACAATATTTGAATTTTTGGTCAATTTTGAAAAATAAAATAATTTTGAATTAACTAAGAGAATTTTTGGATTCAAATTGTCAATATTTTATTTTCCATATTTCTTTGAGGGATTAAATTTTTCCAATCTCTAAAATGTTTATTAATTTTGTGCAGATTTTTTTAGGTAAATGAATTGAAATTAAAAATAGATCAAAGAAAAAAAATGGAGTAGAATTCTTGTTATTTTTATTATTTAGCTTGATGGCACTTTTGTAATTATCAATTTAGGTTTTGATTTCTTTTGTTTTTCTTTTGTGAGGATTCAGCTTTAGGAGGAAGGCGCTGAAAACAAAAGAGAGGGAGGCTACTGTTCACTCTTCTGGCCTCTGCATATACACACAGCGCCGAAATAGCTGAAGCAGGGAGGAAGGAGCTTGGCTACTGTTTCATTCACTTTCTTCGGCTGGCTTTGGTTCTAGACGTATAGAGGAGGGATGCTAGAACTAGAGGAGAGTGTGGCTGCTTCTTCATTCTGGATTACCTTCGGACTTCATTAGAGGGAGAGGCCGAAATACTGGAGGACGCTGGAGCTTCTGGACTTCACAACAGAACCATGTCTGGACCAGATTATCATTCATCACTCTCCTTCAGAATACATACAGAGACTGGACGCTGGACTAGAATTGGACAACAGAGGCACGCCTACAGTTGGAGAGGAATGCCTGGAGCTTGAGAAGACGCCAGCTAAACAAAGGGCAATTTCATTCATTCATCTCTGGACTGGACAGCAGGGAGGACGCACTTGGAGGCAGAGTCTGTGACGACCCTAGATTCTAATATCAGTGATTATAGCTAAATACACAATTAATAGATAATGATCAAGGTTTGGAGTCATCACAATTAATTACATTAAGAAAATATAGGGGAAATTTAAACCTTGATACTACTAGGATCATCAACTAACAACCATAACGGGAACATGCAAAAAAAAGGGGTTTGTACCATCATTAAAGGTTTAGGATTCATCCATTAATCAATTTCAACCAACAAAAATATCCCACCAATGTACTCAAACTATTCCCTAACATTATCCTTACTGAAATTAAGGTTTCTAGGTCAAATATAGGAGTTTGGGGACCTGCGCCGCGACTTGGAGCATTCCCGCCGCGGCTAAGTTAGGTTCTGGAGCTTGAAAACTGAGTTTTTAGACTTGCGCCGTGGCCAAGTTGCTCTCGGGAATTTTCCTGACTTTCACCGCGGCGAGTTGGATCTGCGCCGCGGCCAACCTATGTGGCGCCGCGGCGAGTTTTGCTACTGTAACCTCCCTAATTAATTTTCTCGACTCGCGCCGCGGCGAGACTTCTTGCGCCGCAGCGAGGTTACGTCCTGTCACCTCCTGGGCGATTATTTTCACTCCGCGCCGCGGCGTCCCTCGCCACTGTCACTTCCTAGGCCACGGCGAAGCCTCCCTGGCTGCGGCGTGATTCCCTTCTGTCACTAGTTTCACTATAATTCGCCCCCTACACTCCATTTCTCTTCTTAGGGACACTCTAAGGTCACTTCCTCTCATTTTATATAGCTCTAATGGCATTTATCTACCTTATTTACTTAGCTATTCTTCCATTACCAATTCAAAACTTATATGCCCATTTCCGTTCTCTAATCACCCTCTATTAGCAAGTTTATAAAATAGCAACAACAGAATATACATGAGTTACCAGCAACTATCCTTTAATACTCAATCAATAGGGGCTCCATACAATGGGGGTTCATACCAATATCTCAAGAGTTACATTTCCATTGACAACCATATTATAGGTCAACAAAGTTTACAGCAGATCATATGAATCCATACATCAAATACTAAGTCAAGAGGGGGTCTAACCCTTTAGTACATACATTCTCAATAAATCAAATGTTCAAGCCTACACTTGGCAATGCAGATACATGATGATGCTATACATTAAGGAATACAAAATTAGCATCTATACTAGCTAAGTCAGCCCAAGTGTAGCCATCTCCCCATAGGTTGAAGCTTATGGATTTTCATCCACTTGCTTACCCTTATCCTTACCCGAGGAACTTTCACCTGAAATATTGATCCCATAACATGGGGTGAGACATAACTCTCAGTAACCAAAATAATTCCATCATATAATCCAGTTTAATCAACATATATGCATGAATCAAAATCCATACCAGAATCATATCAGTCATTTCAGCAAATGAAACAATTAGGCTATCATGATTACTATCCCATACTAGCAATCATATAATTAACATGTTAAAGGCCATTAACACTGGGAGAGGCCCGTCCACGGCACCTACTCCCCATTGAGCACAACCAGGGCTCAGTGCATCTGGGGTTGATCATACCCGGTGCCCGATCGTGGCACATGCACGGGTGGCAGCCGCACCACAGCTCCACCATGGACTCACAAGGTCCAATCATAATACAACAGATAGCCAACCAATTCATTCAACATTTCAAATCATTCATATATAGCAAATATGAAATTAAATTAGATACATGCATGGAATTAATGTAAACCCCGGTTACCTCACTTGCAGACAATTGCAACAGCCACCACAAATCCCAAATTCGGATTCAAGTATCTCCCACTAGAATTCTCAATGTTTCACCCAAAATCCTAAGCAAATTCGTACCAAGTTAATACCCATAATATAAATAGGCTATGGGGGTCTCAAACCAACAAAGAAAGCATTAAAATGGGGGGTTTAAAGTCACCAAATACCAGCCCCAACCTCAACCTACGAATTTCATCAAGAAAACCCCTAACCACTCACTTTTCAGATTTTGGGTATAATGAAATCTCTCCAAATGAAAAACTAATCGGACCAAATTAAAGAGGAAGATGAGGGGATTAAGTTGTATAACTATTACCTTGGCCAAATCTTGCTCCAAATGTGAGAAAATGCAGAATTATGTCAAGAACCCTAGCCTCCTCTCCTCACCTCCGAAATTCTCTTCTATTTTTGTGTTTCAGCAAATGGGGGGAAAAGTGGCTGAAGCAATTAGGGTTTAGATGGGTTTAAGTTGGGTCAAGGGGTTGGGTCATGGGTTGCTCCAAGTCCAAATCCAATTGGGTTTCAGATTTTGCTTGTTGGGCCAGTTTTTAATTGTTGGGTTGCATAATTCTGTTGGGCCAGTTTTCACACATTGGGTTGCTAAAGTTTAATGGGATTTGGGCCTAATTTGATGAGCTCAAGGGCTTGGGTCTGCACAAGAGTAATTGGGCCACTTAATTGAGCCTACACAAGATAAATTTTGGGCCTCTATCTCATTAAATTAATTTGGGTCTACCTCTAGTTCATTGGGCCTCCATTAGCCTCTTAATAATGATTTAATTAATTTGGGCCTAGATGTAAATCTCTATCCTACATAAATCCTTAACCCATATTAACAATTTATCTCTCTAGAATACCTATTCACTAACTTGCCCAATTATGCTCTATTAATTATCCTTAATTAATCTTAATCCATAATTAACACCTTAATTAATTTCGGGGTGTTACAGAGTCAGCACAGAACTATCATCACTCTTTTCTCCTCTCACCAGCACGTTATGTAACACCTCAAGATTAATTAAGGTGTTAATCATAGATTTAGATTAATTAAGGATAATTAATATGGGATGATTGGGCAAGTTAAGTGAATGGGGATTTTTAGCGAGATAAATTATTAGCATAGGTTTGAGAATCATTTAGGATAGAGATTTACATTTAGGCCAAAATTAATGAATCATGAAAAGAAGCTAATGGAGGCCCAATGAATTAGGTGCAGACCCAAACCCTTGAACCCTTCAAACTTGGCCCAAACCCCATTAAACTTCAGCAACCCAATGCATAAAACTGGCCCAATAGAATTCTGCAGCCCACCAATTGAAAACTGGCCCAATAAGCAAAATCTAAAACCCAATTGGATGTGGACTTGGAGCAACCCATGACCCAGCCCCTTGACCCAACTTAAACCCACCTAAAACCCTAAAAGCTGACCAGCCACTTTCCCATTCAGCAAAACAGAAAAATACAAGAGAAATTCGGAGGTGAGGAGAAGAGGCTAGGGTTCTTGGCTTAATTCCACATTTCTCACATTTGGAGCAAGATTTAGCCAAGGTAATAGTTATACAACTTAATCCCCTCATCTTTCTCTTTAATTTGGCCCGATTAGTTTTTTATTTGGAGTATTTTCATCCTACCCAAAATCTGAAATGTGGGTGCTTGGGGATTTTCTTGGTGAAATTCGTAGGTTGAGGTTGGGGCTAGTATTAGGTGAGTTTAAACCCTCCATTTTGATGCTTTCTTTGTTGGTTTGAGACCCCCATAGCTTATTTATATTATGGGTATAAATTTTGTACGAATTTACTTAGGATTTTGGGTGGAATATTGAGATTTCTGGTGGATGACACTTTAATCCGAATTTAGGATTTGTGGTGGCTAGGTAAGTGTCCATTAGGTAGTTAGAAGCATTTAAATTCCTTGGGTACTTATTATGACTGTTAATGATGAATTAGAGTAGTAATTATTTGATGCTATGATTATAAGGATACTCTGTACCATTGGTGGCTGTTGCAAGTTGTCTACAAGTGAGGTAACCGGGGTTTATATCAATTCCATGCATGTATCTGTTTAATTTTGTATTTGCTGTATATGAATGATTTGAAATGTTGAATGAATTGGTTGGCTATCTATTGTATGATGATTGGACCTTGTGAGTCCATGGTGGAGCTGTGGTGTGGCTGCCACCCGTGCATGTGCTACGATCGAGCACTGGGTTATGATCAAACCCCAGATGCACTGAGCCCTGGTTGTGCTCAATAGGGAGTAGGTGCCGTGGATGGGCCTCTCTCGGTGTTAATGGCCTTTAACATGTTAAAATATGATTACTAGTATGGGATAGTAATCATGATAGCCTAATTATTTCATTTACTGAGATGACTGATATGATTCTGATGTTGATTTTGATTCATGCATATATGTTAATTAAACTGGATTATATGATGGAATTATCTTGGTTACTGAGATTTATATCTCACCCCGTTTTATGGGATTACAATTTCAGGTGAAGGTTCTTCGGGTAAGGATAAGGGTAAGCAAGTGGATGAACATCCATGAGCTGAGGCCCGGTGTGGGGGAGCTACACTTGGTCTGAGTAGAATAGGATAGATGCTGTTTTTTGTTAGGTCTTGTATAGCATCATCATGTATCTATATGGCCAAGTGTAGGAGTATGTATTTTGATGATATAATGTGTATCTATTGAAGAGTAGGTCTTACTTTAAATTGGTAATTGATGTATGGATTTGTGTTATCTACAATGAGCCTTGTTGAACTTTGATGTAGCTTATTATTGGAGATGTAATCTTAACATAAGTGATATCTAATGATAGTTCATGAACTCTTGTTATTGTCATTTTACAAATTGCGGATAAATGGACTTGCTGATATAGGGTAATTAGAGGAAAGAAAATGACCCTTGAATCTTGAATAAATAGAGGATAGATTAGTTGGATAAATTAGGCTAAGAAAAGCTATTTGAGCCCCACAATTAAGGTAGAGGGGCCCTAGGGTGAGATTGGAGGGAGAAAGGAGAGTATAAGTCTAGATTTTCGGAGTGTAGGACCAAAAGGTACTTTGCTACGGCTAAAATTGAGTTGGCCGCTGCCAATAGAGGCATAGTTGCCCAAGGAGAGTGCCAGAGAGGAATTCGCCGTGGCGAAATGTGAGAGGTCAAACTGGAAGTCATCCAGAGAGAAATTCGCCGGGGCGAATTATGGAATTGGTCGTGGCGAACTTTTAGGAAAATGTCTCCGGCATTCCAGAGAGGAATTGGCCACGGCGGAAGAAGGAATTGGCCACGGCCAATATCGAGAGGCGAGTGAGGAAGTTCCAGGAGGCTTCTTCGCCGCGGCGCCATGTAGGTTAGCCGCGGCGAAGGTCCAACTCGCCGTGGCGATAGTGATGAAGAAAGGAGTAAAACAGAAGGAAATTGGCCGCGGCTAACATGCTGAAACACTTATATTAACTAGAAAACCTTGGTTTTCCATATATTAACCATAAGAGATGATCTAGAGTCATTAGGATAAGTTATAATTGATGGGGAATGGAATCCAAGGCTTATAAATGGATGTTTAATTCCCTTATGAACATAAGTGTATGAAATCATATGATTGATGACTCTAATCACATTAAGGTTTAAATTTTTTTCATATTTTCATGACCTATAGTGATTAATCACGTGTTTAACCTTAATTATGATGATAAGAAATTAGGGTCGTCACACGTTACCCCTTCCAGTTCAGAATCGTCATTCACCCAACAATCTCTATTCTCCTTGACCATATCTTCATGGCATAATTGTTGAAGGAGTTTAGAGAAACTAAATTCATGGAAGCTTAATTAAAGGGATGGCACCAAGGTGGAGCAAGGAGGAAGATGGTTTGAGCTCTGAATTTTAAATGGATTGAAGACCATTGGGGAGTTTATTTTTCCTACCTTTTCCTATTTCAATTTCAAGAACTTAGAGATTTTCTAGTTTTAGGAATTTCTATGTGGATTTAACGTTGAGACCTAGTTTTAGGTTGGATAATAATTTTATCTTGAATTGTAATTAGAATTGGTATTATTTGGGACTGAAATTATATTTTGTGATTGCTGGAATTTTAGTTTTTAGACCTTATAATGTTGATTAGATTGATGTTAGAGTTCTCTTGCGTTAATTTGATTAATGTTATAATTTTAATTACATATCTTGGTCTCTTGCACTGCTTGATTGTTGAATTGGGTAGTATAATTGCTTAATTGTTCAATTAGGTAATTGAAACCAAAAATTCCAGAATTAATTGAATCTAATTGTTGAAAGATTTGATGAAGTTTAATTGGCTTAATTACTTGCAAATTGCTTGAATTAGCTATGGGTTTCCTAGTTAAGTCAAGTGATGGGCATTTGAGCTTAGGGTTTCTTATCCTCGGATTAAGTTAATTAAATTCATTGGTCTATTGTTTAATCACTTCTCTTGGTCTCAATCAATCTTTGGTGAGTAATGAGAGCCGAAATCCCCTTGCAAAACCTTGGTTGCCTCCTTATTAGTTTTTTTTTGCATTTCCACAATCAATTTTATTTCAATTTAGAGCATTCTAGTTTAATTACTTGTTTCATTTTTTTTCTCTTTAGTTGAAATTTGATTTCTCAATTTCAAACCCCCCATTTGCATCCACTTTTTAAGTATCAAATAAACACCTAAATTCAATCTTGCTAGCCCCTAAATTGCTCCTTGGGAAGAATGACCTAGGGTTGATCTATACTGCATTAAATCAATCTTAGTTTAATTGAGTGCCTAAGCGACTAAGGCAACATCAATTTTGGCGCTGTTGCCGGGGACCAATGGTTTAGGTTTGAGTTTTTAGGTGTTTTCTCTTATTTTCTTCATTTTGATTTTGTCATTTCAGTTGAATCAATCTTCATTTTGATTCTTGGAATCTCACTCTCTTCTATATTATTTCTAACCACGTCTAGGGAACTTCGAAGGAGCCAAGGATGGAAGCCGACAAGCATGAATTGTGTAACTTTGACAATTGTTTCAGTTTTCATGCAACACATTGTTAATGAGAATTTGTAGTTGATATTTTTGTAATGTAAATGCTCCAACATATGTAAAAGTATGAGATTATATTGTAAATGTCAATTTGAATTGTGGAAATGTAAGAAAATGTGTTTTGGGTATGTATATGCCATGGAAAGTGTGTGTATAATGCCAAGTGGGTGAGCCATTTTAATTTGTATGATGTTTGGGACTTGATGAGATGGTCTTACATGTTGTGTTTCATGTCTGAGACGTGCTCAAATGGTCACAAGTCTTGAAAGAGGCCATTTTGAACTATTAGGTACCTATGGTGTACCATTTTGAGCCATAAATTGTCCCTAAACCAAAATATGACCAAATGAATGAATTTTGGTATGAAATGTTGCAAGAGCTTTTAATAGAGCTAAAGAACACACTTTTTAGAGCTCTGTAGAATTTATTATGATTTTCAAAGTTGGTTGAAAAATACAGATTTGCTTAGGTATTGTCCATATGATCAGTTCTGATTTTTCATGTATTTGAAGTGCCACATGAACTCCAATACTCATGAAATTTTATAGGCATATAGTTGCCATTATAAGTTTCCATGGCCACTAAGATCACCTAATTTGGAACTGTGTAGCCAGAGATATGCATGCTCAAATTTTCAGGTCTAGGTTGGGTTTAAGATACTGATATGGCTACTATTTCGTTGGATTTTTATGGGCCAAATGAAATTTTTTTGACCTAAAATTTTTATAGCATGTAGTTCATGTCCTAAGATTTCCATGGAGTCATGATTTGCATTATTTGGAGCTCTCTATCTCAAGATATGAATTTTTTAAATTAGTAGCTACAATATGTATCAATATAAAACTATGGAAAAGTGTTAAAATGATGTGTATGACTTAGACCCCCAGATTTATAACTCTTTTTGTAATTTTTCTAGTTGAGCAAGTCTATCTAGGATGGATTTTGAGATTGGTAAGTTGAAATTGTGCATTTAAGCTAAAATGAAGAATTTACACCTTTAATGATGGTATTTTCCACCGCCAAAAGTGCTAAACATAAGGAAATTGATACTTTGAGCACATTAAAATGTAAATTTTGTGCTATTTCATTATGGTATGACACAATAGCTCTCCAATTCAAGCCATCTACACATTAACCTAACACTTTATTTTCAACAAACCATGCCAAATCAATTAATTAAACCACCATTACTAATTTTTTCCCGCTAAATTTATAAAAGAATAATTATAGAACCTAAAATTTACCTTAATTCAACTTCATTTTCACTTGGAAATTTTGTGACACCATATATTTATAGCTCATTCTATAACATTCTTAACCTTTACATTCATAATTTCCATGAAGGAGCAAGAAAAGAGAATTAAAATAATGCATTTTCTCGTTTTGCGTCGTGTATAAAAATTTCATTCAGTATCACGTGGGCCATGTGAGCTCATACAACATATTATCATATTTAATTACATAAATACAACTCATTTGAATCATCAAAAGTATCCCACACCTCAAGAAAACCAAAATGAAACATAAAAAATGGACATTCATTTTCAGCCAGATTTGGCCATTTTTTTACCAAATTTTAGAAATTCATAACTAATTTTAGAAAAATTAAAATCATGAATTCATGAATATTCTGGGAATCTACAGATGTCTACTTCATACTAAAAATATATCCAGACCATAACATCCATCATAGAGGACGTTTGACATCCGAAAAGGTCTAGAGATCAAACTGCCTCATAATGCTGTCACAGATTTTTACAGTAAATTTTGAAAATATTTAATTAATTTTACAAAAATCCAATCTATGCAAATGATACCAATAGAGAAATCTATGGATGTTAGCTATAGGGAAAAATATTTCTAGACAAGTTCAACACAACCAGACCTCGAAATTCAATAGAACAGTAACTGAGATCGGGTAAAACTCCTAATACTAGATAGAATTTTTAAAAATTCATATCTCCCTCTTTAGATCTCCAAATGAGATGTTTCTAGTTGATACAAGTCTCTATGAATGTTTAGTTTCTTTGTATAAATTTTCATGCCAATTGGACATCATTTGAGCCTTGTGTAATAGATTTCATTTTCGGACCAAATGAATAGTGTATCAGACCAAAATTAGAAAATTTGCCAACTTTGAAAATTCATCAAATATTCTATAGACCGCTAAAAATTATGTTATTTAGCTTCCCGAAAAGCTCTCAATAAGCTCTATTTTTGTACAAAATCTCAGATCAAGAAGAGTTCAATTGGAGAAAAAGTGCATAGGGTTTCGTTATGGTCAATTTTGACTCCATATGAGGTACCAAAGTAACCAAATGGCTTTCCCTAGGGTTTGGCACCTTTGGGGCAAGTCTAACAGCATGATTAAGACTTGTGTAAGTTTCCCAAATGGTCCCAAACTCCATGCATCTCATTTTGGCCATTTCATCCACACATATGCATAATTCCATCAAACTCTTAAGAAACATAATTTGGCATTCCATGCCCAAATTACATTCTAAGGTTCACACATCATATCTGTAACACCATACTTCTAGGACTCAATTCATGCAATTCCTATGCCTCATCTTATGTTTGTTCTATGGAAACAATCTAGTGGCATAGGGAGTTATGAATTAAAATGCATTTCTCTACTGGTAAAATTTTTCTTTCGGAGTCCCGTGGGCCATATGAATGCATTTATCACATTCTCATACTTAAATACATGAATATAGCTCATTTCCATCATCAAATTTGGTCTACAACTCGTGGAAAGCAAAGGAACACATTAAAATTCATGTTTGCATTTTCGTCCAGAATTTCCTCTTTTCTGTCACAAACTTTGGAAAATCATAACTAAATCTAGAAAATTCGAAATGATGTGTTCTTTGTCATTTTGGAAAGCTCAGGATGTCTACTTCACACTAAAAATACGTCCAAGTCACAAAATTCATCACACAGGGCGTTTAACATCCAAAAAGCTACAGACTCACTGGCTGCCTGGGCTGTGATTCAGGTTACTGATGCAAACTTCTGAAATTCATAACTAATTCTACAAAAATTTAAATCACACACCTTCAGTCATTCTGGGAAGCTACAAATGTTAACTTGACACTAAAAATAATTCTCGAATGAAACAGATACGTTTAGGTATCTGGAACTGATGGAACAGTGATTGAGCTCTGGAGTCACCATTGTTACTGACAGCAAATTTCAAAAATGCATAACTCTGTGCTCAGACCTCCAAATGAGGTGATCTCGGTGGCCACAGAAAGCTTATGACCTCTAGTTTATGCACATAAAATTGCATAAGCATTGGACGCCATTTGGCCATCGAGTGACACGAAAATCAAATCTGCCAGTATGAACAGTGCACATACCAGAAACCATAGAAAATCCCAACTTTGAAAATTCATCAAATATTCTCTAGGTCTCCGAAAATTATGATCTTTAGCTTCCCAGAAAGCTCTTAATAAAACCTAATTGTATGCCAAATTTCAGGGCAAGACTAACTCGTTTGGCCAAAAAGTAGTATAGGGTTCCATTATGGTCAATTTTGGCTCCATATTGGGTACCAAAATTGCCAAATGGATTTCCTTTGGTCTTGGCACCTTTTGGACAAGTTTAAAAGCATGTTTAAGACTTGGGGAAGCTGCCCAAATGGTCCCAAACCATTTGCATCTCATTTTGGCCTTTTCACCCTCACTTATACACATTTCCATCAAACTTTCAATTCTCATACTTTGGCATTAGATACTCAAAACATATGCTAGAGGTCATACATCATATTCATACATATAAACATCATAGAATGGTGTATTTATACATGCCTCAAGGGTCATGGTACATTTACAACATCATATACTTTGTGAAACCTCATTATAGGTTCAAGAAGAATGAAAGCTAGGCCTAGGCTTGTCAATCTCTTTCTTTCATGGTTGTTGGCTCCCTTCACCATAACTCCTTGGTCCACCTAGCATGTTAGAGCATTGGAGAGGAGGGAGTGAGATTCAAAGAATCCCAATAGCTCATCCCCCATTCAATCATACATAATATGTGCAAAGCAAGCTTCTCAAATGCATGCATGGAGGAAATATAAGTCATAGGCATTTTAAACGCAAACTTGGCATGTGAATCAATCATACAAGACATTCAAGAGCTCACTAAGTGTTTGGATTGGCCTCACACTTCTCCTCGTGGATTTTGGACTTGCCTCACCCATTCTTTGAGCACTTTAGACTCAACCATACTCTTGGGAGCCCACTTTGCTTTTGGGAGACTCTTTACTTTGTCTCAACCAAGCTCAAGGGTTCTTGGCTCATCCTCACCCAAGGGAAGAGTTCTTGGCCTCTCCACACTCAAGCAAACTCATACACACATCATGGGTTCATTTAAAAACATAACATGGCATCAAGCATCATGGCATATAAAGGCATGGTAGCATACTTTTCAAATCTTGAAAATACACATACACACATTCTAAAACAAGCTAAACACACATCCATGCATGAGAGAAGGTGGAGAGAGCTACCTTGTATACAAACACACACTTTTTCCTTAGCTTTCAAGCCTCCTCTTTTAGCCACACACCCACAATTTGGTGGAGATGGTTTCTCTTGGCCTAAATACAATTTTTGGGAGCCAATTAAGTTCATGAAACATTCTCTAAAGCCATACAACTTGCTTAAGTACTAGAGTGCTCTATAATCCCCATTATGGTCCATAAAGGCACCTAATGAAGCAACACCCCTCAAATGATTTCTAGGCCTCATTCTTTCTTTTCAAATATGATTCTTGACTCCTTTTAAGCCTCTTGGAGTCATCACATAATTAAAACAAAGGGCCTAACATTATGTTGCTTCCTTAGGTCACAATATGGAACCTAAAGCACCAACTCATTCTCTAAGCTTCCTAAATTTTTCCCAAGGTTTCCCCTCACATTCATTCATCATGTATGACTCAAAAATGGGCTTGAAACAATTTAAAACTCTCCCTAACTATGCCATCCCTACTTGGCCGAAAGTTAGAGCATAAATGGGATTTCATGGCTTCTTGATTTTTCCTTGATGGGGGAACCATTTAGGGAGGTTGTTAAGAGTTGTAGGAGGTCAAGGAAACACTTAAAAAACTAAGGGAACTTATAGATTAAATCAGTTTTTACAATCCCCTTAAGTGCTCTACACTTTTCTAACTTTTAGGTTTATGACTTTCCATGGGGTTTTGTTAATTTTATGGAGGAAGAGACATATGGGGGACCTCTTAGGGATCTTAGGAGCACATTTAAACATTCATTTAAGCCTAAGAACATTTATATAAAATCAGATTTGCAAGGGAGCATTTGGATCCCTAATGATTCCATTTTGTTTCCTAATGCTCCTTTCTTGATTCTATTGGTTCATTCTTAATCCTTGCCATCTAAAACCCCTAATCCCTCCATAAATTGGATAGAAAACAGCCCCTAAGAATTGGGCTCATGGTGGTCAAATTCGTGCAAGAGGAAGGGGGAGGGAGAAACTACCAAAGAATGGAAGTTTTACCTTGTTTTCTTGCTTCCTTTGGCTTATTCTTCCACTTGGTTGGCTTACTCCCTCAAGTTTCGAAATTCCCCTCTCTGTTCTGCCCCAAAAACAGCAATAAACTCTCCATTAAAACCATAGAAAGAAAGCTTGAGAGGAGAGGAGCAAGGTTCAAGAAGGAAGGATATGGAATTTCTTAAAGTTTCTTACCTTTTTCTTGAATTTCTTCCTCCAAAATCCTCCTCCTCTTGTGCGCCTAAGGAGCTGGAGTTCTCCTCTGAAAATGGACAGAAGCAAGTCGATTTAGAGAGGGGGAGGCAGAACGTGGCATATAAAGAAGAAGAAAGAAGCTTCCTTTAACACTTTAATGCCAATTTTGCCCTTCGTTCTTAGCATTTTCGTTTCTCCTTCGTTTTAGCTCCTTTTTGAGAACCGTCTTTTCCATCATAACAAAGAGGTTCCCAATTTAATAAAATGCCTTTGGAATCACTCAAATCGGAGCTAAAACCGTCCCGAACGAATCGGTCAAAGTTTGGGTCAACCGACATCGGAAAGAGTACACCAGAGGGGCTTTACTGGTCTCGGGGCTTCCCATGGTTTTTGGGGCTTTTGAGAACCCTGGGCAACTCAAAATTTCCATTTAAAAAGCCCTCCTAGGTGCTTTTCCAAAATTACACTTATTTACGAAAATGCCACTAGCCTTTCGGTAAATTTTTCAAATCGCTCCGACCCCGGTTTCTGGGCAACTCAAGGCTCAAATCCTCATTTTCTATTATTTAAAATTTTATCCAAATTTTATTTGGCCTTGAATCACTCATCTCAGGAGACTTGTTTTGAAAACGTGCCCATTTCCATCGTTTAATGAAAACGGGACATTACAATATCCATTCATTTATACATCATATATTACCATAATTACACATCTCTAAGAGGTCGTAAACCATATACATCATTGGATTACATCATTTGATACAATTATGGCCTTAAAGAACCAAAACTATGCATTTGGTTGTCAAACTCTTTTCTTCAAGGTGGTTGGCTTCCATTACCTTGTCCACTTGGTCCACCTAACATGTGAGATCATTGGAGAGGAGGGAATGAGATTCAAAGAATCCCAATAGCTCATCTCCCATTCAATCATACATAATATATGCAAAGCAAGTCTTGCAAATGCATGCATGGATATCATAGAAGTCATAAACAATCAAGAAGCAAGCTTGGCATGTGAACAAGTCATACAAGACATTCGAGAGCTCACCAAGTGGATGAATTGGCCTCACACTTTTCCTCATGGATTTTGGACTTGTCTCACCCATTCTTTAAGAGATTCTTGGACTCAACCATACTCTTCGGAGCCCACTTTGCTTTTGGGAGACTCTTTGCTTTATCTTAACTAATCTCAAGGGTTCTTGGCTCATCCTCACTATGGTTAAGAGTTCTTGGCCTCTCCACACTCAAGCAACTCAAACAAACATCATACATTCATTTGAAAACATAATATGTCATCATGAAATCATGACATATAAAATCATGCTAGCATCTTTTCATGGCTTGAAAATACACATACACATATTCTAAGACAATCTAAACACACATCCATGCATGAGAGAAGGTGGAGAGAGCTACCTTGCACACAATCACACACTTTTTCCTTTAAATCCAAGCTCCCCTTTTCAGCCACACACACACAAGAGAGTGGGGAAGGTTTCTCTTGGCCTAGACATAATTTATAGAAGCCAATTAAGTTCATGAACTTAATTCTAAGGCCATACAATTTGCTTAGACACTAGGTTGGCTTACAACCTCATTATGGTCCATAAATGCACCTAATGAAGCAACACCCCTCAAATAAATTCTAGGCTCTATTCTTTCCTTTCAAATATGATTCTTGACTCCTTTTAAGCCTCTTGAAGTCATCACACAATTAAAACTGAGAGCTAACTATATGTTGCTTCTTTAGGTCATAATATGGAACCTAAAGCACCAACTCACTTTCTATGAGTTCTAAATTTTTTCCACGGCCTCCTCTCTTTTTCATTCATCATATATGACTCAAGAATGGGCTTAGAAAAATTTAAAACTGTCCCTAGCTATGCTATCCTTGCTTGGCTGAGGCTATGGCAGAAATGGAGCTCCTTGGAGTTTACTTTGTTTTCTTAAGGGAAGAAGCATATGGGGAGCCCCTTAGGGATCTTAGGAGCTCATTTAAACTCTTATTTAGGCCTAAGAATCATCATACAAAATTAAATTTTACAAGGTGCAATTGAAACCCTAGAACTTGCATCTTGAAATCTAATAATTTTTTGTTAATTTCCTTTGCATATTCTTAATCTCCACACCTTTTTCCTTAGATTCACCCTTGGTTCTGCCTAAAAATCAAGTCCTCTTAGGTTTTTCTCAAGTGGGGCGAAATGGTGGAGAAGGAAACCAAAGATGACAACCATAGGAAGAGAAATTACCTTGTTTTCTTGCTTTTTCTCACTTGAATCTTATGTTCTTTGAGCTCCTCTCTTCAAATCCGAATTTTTACCTCAATTTCTCCTCTAAAATAGATCCATATACTTCATTATAATCATAGGAAATAAAGGAGAATGAAGGAGAAGAGGTTTGGAAGAGAAAGAGCATGAAAAACTATGAAAATCCATACCTTTCTACCTTGAATTTCTCCTCCTTTTCTTCCTCCTCTTGTGCACCTCATCTCCTAGAAGTTTCCTCTAGTTTTGGGTAAAACATGGTTGTGGATAATGAAGGGAGAAGAAGGGTGCATCATATATATAGGTAGAAATAAGTTACACTTTTCAAAAATCCCCATTTTGCCCTTTGTTCTTGGCATTTTCGTTTCTCCTTTGTTTTAGCTCCTTTTTTAGAACCGTCTTTTCCGTTATGAAATTTAGGTTCCCAATTTAGTAAAATGCCTTTGGAATAACTCAAATCAGAGTTAAAACCTTCCCAAATAAATCCGTCAAAGTTCAAGTATACTGATGTTGGAAAATGTCCACCGAAGGGGTTTTAGTTGTCCCGAGACTTTTCATGGTTTTCAGGGCCTCTGAGAACCCCAAAGAGCTCAAAAATTTCATTTAAAAAGCCCTCCTATGTGAATTCCAAAATTTGCTTAAAATTATGAAAATGCCATTATGTTTCATAAGTTTTTCCTAAGAAATTGTTTCTTCATTTTAGCTCTATTTTTCTTTCCGTCTGAGCCTGAGATTCTCATTTTTAGGAGTCTATAATACCTTTTAAAATTCTTAGAACCTTAACTACATCATTTTGGGAGTTTCCTTTTGTATCCGGTGAATTTCTTTTGTTGACAGAGAAATCATACGTTATGTTTCTCACGTTTTTCATTTACAGAGGACCAGATGTTATATTTCACCCCCTCTTAAATAAATTTCGTTCTTGAAATTTGGGGTACACTTTCTCTGACTCTTTTCTTTTCTAGCTAACTACTCTTTTCTTTCCCTTCTTCTTGGCTCTATACGCTTTCTTAGCGATTTCATTTTTTTGAATTTTCTTTTAGCCAGGGGATTTTTCATCGCTAGTTTTTAATAAAGGCTCTATTGCTATAAAATACTAGCTAGTTCTTTCTTATAAAGGAAAGAAATTTTTGACTCTGGAGGCCTATCTTGGGAGAGCTTACTAATCATATCGAGTTAATGTTAACCCGTTCGCAGGGATTAATATCTCTTTTAGTGGACTCTTTTACATATCTTGGGAGGTAATTTATTTCATGTCATATCTCCCATATCCTCTCTCAATGGCTTCTAATAACACGTCATCATCTTTTCTGATCATTACTGCCATGGGAGGTTTCTGTCTGTCTACTATTTTGAAGTATACTATCCACTGTTCATCTCTGCATTTTTTCTTACTAGCTCATCCTATGATTACAAATCACATTTCTTTCTATTATAGGCCTTATATCTCAATTGCTTACTGGGATTACAGCTCCCTTAAGGAGTTTTTGCTTTTAATGATCCTAACTTTTCTGTTTACTGCTACATCTATCTCTATAGGCTGGGACTTTTTTTTACTTTCTTTGCTCACTTATAGTGGCATTTATAGTGTCTCATTTCAATACTGATAAGCCTAATATGCGTCTCTCATACTGGCACCGAAGAGCTACTACCACTAACTACTACTAGGCTCTGATGGAATGCTAACTATTCTCATAGTTTTGCTCACTGGAGATATACTGTACCACATGCCTCATTTAAAATGGCACTTGACCCCTTTCTGTACACATAAGCTAGCATGTAGGGATTTTTCTATCCCTCGGTCAGGGCAAATGTTTGCTGGGTAGTGATTCATCTGGCTCTAACTTTGGAAAGTTAATTTCTTGCTTTCCTCATCCCATGCACTATGCTTATCTCTAGAGAGATATAGTTAGTGGTCTAACTGTCTGAGTAAAGCCTTCATATCTCTATGAAAATGGTCTACCAGACTTAAGAGATCTCTAGTCTTTGAGACAAAGGCTAGCTGAAACTGTACTGGTCTCTGAGACTAACTAGGCTAGCTAAAACTGTACTGGTCTCTGAGACTAACTACTATGTAAAAACTATCTTAAGTCGTCATCTCACCAGAGAACTATCATGCTATGGCTAGAACTCTCTATAACTCTGTGGGATCTACTGTGACCCCTGGGTCTACTGCGACCTCTCAGAGCCCTACTAAGGTCTGCTGTAACTCGCTGTGATATGGTAGGATCTACTGCGATCCATCTCGAGGAGACATCAAAGTCTAAGATCACTGTATCTAACAATGAAATACATACTCATCAAGTCTGATAACTATCACCCATAATAGCTGAGGCTAAACTCAAAGGTATATCGTGCTTTTTGTGTGAAGTAGGTTCTATGTAATTTGATTCTCTAGGATCCTGTCATACTAATACTAGAAAGCATTTAAATTTTCACTCATCACTCCTCACAGGATCCTCAGATTCCCACTTCAGCCCTTTTTTTTTTTTACTTGAGCATTCTTTTCTTACTCTATTGACTCGTTTTAGCCCTCCTCTCATATCCTGCATTTCTCACTATGCCCACATTCTGCTTTTAAGTGCTTTGGTACTAGGGCATCTCACACACTGAGTATGGTGAACATCTCTGGCAGGAGAGAGGCTAGAAATTAGTCCCTATTCATTTCATCTACATATACTATAAGGGACTTGGGTTGTGTATACTGAATTTGAACATTTTCTACTAGGGATTCCTTTCTGCATGCTTTTCTCATTATTCTAATATTACTAGAATCCCTTTACCTTTCTTTTCTGACTTATCTCATTATCTAGCTAACTAGGATACCTTTCGATTATCGGGATACTTTGATGATTGATGTCATCGTTTGCTACGCACTCAAGTCACATTACTACTAGGTTGGCCAGACCCAATATCATGTAACTATTGTTGCAAGCAAACCATAACATCAAACACTAATACACAAGTGCCTCATGACTGAGCTTAAAGCCACTATCGCTTGTATATTATAAGTTTCCCAATAATCTAAAGTACTCCTCTCTTACTTTTCTCTATCTGCCCTATTCTCTTAGAGTGCTCGGGGAAAGTATGATTCTTCCTTTACTACATCCTGAGATTTCTTTATATTGCCAGGCTATTTTTACTTTGGACACTATCATGCTAGAAGGGTGTCTATGCCAAGAACAGATATACCTTTTTGAGTATTCAAACACATTAACTAAATATCTATTCTCAATCTAATATGTCCTCATCATGAACACTGTCATATCTTCTCTTTCTACCTTTCTTATCCTCTTACTTAGATAAAAAGATTTCTACTACTGGCTATTTCTGTTGCCAGTTCAAGATTTTCCATGCTCAAGAGCACCTGCATTTTCCAAGGGTACTGACGGGCTTGTCGTGCAACCCTCAAAATAAAACTAGGTTGATCTAAAAATATAGCAAGTGGCACAACCTAGGTCATCTCCCTTGGAATTGGAATTCAATGTTCAATTAGGTTCTCTAAGTGTTCTAAGATCCTAGAACTATCTAGTTTGGGGGTTTTTGAATGAATTAAACTATCCTAAACTGAATTGAAACAAATTTCCTAAATACTACCTAATTGGATAAATTGTGATGAATGATGGGCTTGTGACTAGCTTAGGAATCATCTCTTGGTATCCACTATCCTTATCCTATTCCAATTGTGATTAATTATGGCCTAAGAATTCCTAATTATGTTCATTACAAGTTATCTTGAGTTACCACACAAGAATCAAGAGATTAACAATCTAATGTTGAATTGAGACCTCAATCCCGCATTAAACCATTAACTCTTGTCTTTAAGATCAATGAACATCCAATTTGATTGATTAACTAATTAATTATCTTCTGATTCATCATCCAAAAATGTTTAATTAACTAACTAAACACTAAGGAATTCTCAAATCAAACAATCAAGCACAAAATCTCACTCATGCAATTCATCGAACACCTTCGTGGCATACATGGGAGATTAAAGAGAATAATGAAAAATCAAATTCAAATCCAACCAATTAATCAACAAAAAGGGTTTCCTAATCAGTGTCTAACCAGCCACTAATTAATTACACAAATTCCTAATCAAACATAACTCAACCGAGATTATACAGAATAAGAAAAAGTGTAGGAAAAATAAGAAAATCTTAGCCAGAATTTATTGTTCATCCATGGATTCAAGCTTCAACTCAAGAGTTTCCTCCCTTGCTAGCCTCAAGATGGAGATTAGATCTTCATTCGGTGGATGGAGATGGAGATGGAATGGAGAGATGGATGTGTGGATGGAGGCGTGGGTGAATGGACGAATGAATAGTGGATGATGAGGCGTTGTGGGTGCATGACGGCGCTGGAGGCGAGGGTTTGTATATATAGACGTTCCGAAGACGTGAATGAATGGAATTGTGAGTTGAATGGGCCAAGCTTGAATCAGCGTTGTGAGAGGTCAATGTATACGCTGGATCCTCTCTCACGTGGCTTGCTTAATGATTTCACGTGCTCATTTATTCCGCTCGAATGCCTTCAGCTTGTACATGTTTACCCGAAGCTTTATTCTTCATTCTCACGTGGTTCTGCATGTGTATAAGTGTGGGCCCCATCTCATTTTCTTTATTATAATATTCTAATTCATGCAAACTTCCCACTTTTCATGTTCTGCTTCAGTTTCTTCTTTTTGATGTGGTTCTGGACAGCTCGTTGCTTCATGCGTTTATCCCTGGACTCGAGCATTCTGCTGTTCTGGAGCTACAAAACATGAGAGCACGTTCTGCTGGCTCGAAGCTTCTTCAACACATTCTGTAATCACGTTGCTGTCCAGCCTTTCCATGCAAGCTTTCTTCCTTCTTTCATCTCTGTTCAACCACTGCACTTCTCCAATCTCCAGCTCATTCTCTTTGTGCAGTTCCACGTTGCTTTCTTCCTCGTTCTGCAGCTGCTCGAGTTTGTTCAGCTCGTGCTCTTCTTTTTCTTCTCGTCTCAGAAGCAACTCGTGCCTCTCCTTTCCCACGTTGCTGCTCCTCATCATTTTCTCCTTGCAAGCTTCTTCTTTTACGTCGAAACCAAGTTCCAGCTCTAGCGTCTTTCACTAGCAACTCAACCTGCTTGCTTCTTGTATTTCTATTCCAGTAGCTCGAGTTCTCACGCTGGTTTCACGCTCTACCTCAGATCCAACGTATTCTGCCCCATGCTTCTCTTCGTCCTTGCTTCCTTTCCAGCCCTCGAGTTCAGCCTCTTCCTTTAACGTTAGCTCCTTGCTTATTTTCATGCAGCTCATTCCAGACTTCTTGTTACCTTCATCCATGCTTTGTTTCTGCTGGTGTAACTTGCATGTGTATTCTTTTTCAGCTCTAAGCCTATCGTGCTGTTTACTTGTTTCAACTGTAGCCATATTAGCAATCACGTCAGCTTTCTCTCCTTTACCCGTAGCTTTCCACGTTCTCGAGCTTCTGCATGTTTATTCTTCTATTCTGTTTCTCGTGGAACTTCAACTTGCTGAATGCTACTTGGATGGATCTGTTTTGCTTGAGTTTCTTCTCTTTGTGCCTACAACCTTTCTAGTTTGTGGCTTTTCTTCAAAGCTCAAATTGCCCAACAAAAATCTGCACAAAGAGTAGGGACAATTTAATAGAAAAAATTCACAAAATCATTTAAAAGGAATTCATGCATTAAAACTCAATGATTTTGCAAATTAATTCATAAGGTGCAAGAATAGCTACTAAAATCAATTATCCATCTAAGTAAATCTATTAAGACTTATTTAACTATTAAAATGATTAAGTTAGGAGAATTAAAACATATAAAAATCATAGTTATCAGGTACCTCCACTTATTTACTCTCTGCAATATCAAGGGGGTCTATTTTTCGCTCATACTCTTACTCTGCTCTTAGCTAGACCATCCCTTGGTAAGAAGGATTCTTTTTCATATAATCCCAGGAATTTCATTCTACAGCGCTCTCAGCTTGCATTCTTTCTCTGCATAAAACAAGGCTCGCCTTCTTAGGCAGTCTCTAGTTCCCTCGAGCTTCCCTGAGGGTACTAAGGCACTAACTGTTTGTCTCAGCTTATTTCTATGTTCGGATCAGAGCTAGGCTTTCTCTCCATTCAACCTCTTTAGCCTTATCCCCAATAGCACAATATACTATTTCTAGGGTTTTGCTAACCCAATCTGGAATATATACTCTCAATGTCCGAATTCCATCTCACTGAAAATTGATGCTTTACTGGGTGCTCTGATCACTTGTGTTCCTTAACCCTATATAATTCTTATATTAGGGAGCTTGTCTAACTAACTATTGACCTCCTATCTGTTTACCTCTTTGGCTTAATTTACTCATTTAATCATTACTAAAGTGAGGGTATCTTTTCTGTAACTAGTTTCTCTGCTCTTCCTCCCTTCCCTTATCACTATACTTTTTGACTCAGGGGGGGTCTATCTAGGGGAATTTTACTAACCACTACTAGGTGGTTTCCCTAACCTAGAATGTCTCATTTTTCATTTCTCGATCCAGGGAGAAATTTCACTAAACCTTTCATTTACATGTCTCAACTGGAATGATACTACTGGTCATCTCTCCTAGGCTTTAGCTTATACTCAGCCTAGGCTAGCCATCTTATCAGACTCGTAGCTTACTAATCATCCTCATTCTTTTCTGAGCTTCTATTACTGGGCTACTCATACTTACCTTTAGGTGTTACCTATGAGGTACACCTTTCTAGGCCACTTACTATGTGCCTTACTACTAGTAGTCTTATCTTACGTTATTTCGAGGCTACACTAACATTCTATCATTCAATGTCTTACAGGGTAGCACCCAAGGTTGAAGTCAATGCCTTAAAGGTAGGTCTCAACAACCTTATCATCCTTGTATCTAACTTTCTCTATGCTGAGCTCTTTTCTTAATCTCATTTGCTAGGCCCATGAATTTCTTACTAATCTTTCATAACTATTTAATACCCTTTTCTCTACTTATACTAGGGGTTCTCACTTTCTGTGGGTCGTCTAACCCTTATCAACTCTTTTCTCAAGTTAGCCTGAATATGACCAACAAGCATTCATGGTGTCATTCGCCACGACTAATCAACCTCAAGTTCACCCTATTTTTCCTATTTGAGTATTGGCCGTGGCGAAGAACTCTTTGGATTACCTCATTGCTTTTATGGAATAATTGGCCGCAGCTAACGGCCTCTAATTGGCTTACTTTTCCAAGGATTAGATCTTTATCTTTAGCTACCAACCCGAGCCTCATTTCCTCTATATTCAGTCCGTTATCAAGCTAGAGGGTTCTATCTCTTGCTTTATTCATGCATAACTACTTATCATCTCTAGGCTATGGGACACTAGGGTATAGCTTATAACTCAACCTCCTAGCTTGAGGGGATTAACCTTTTGGGTTCTAATACTTATCTAGACATTTGGGTGTTGTGGCTAGGGGGTGACTCTTTTTCTCACTTCCCCTCTAAACTGGTCCTGTGCAGCCGCAGTCTCATCTTATACTATGCTACATCATTACTTGTCTCTACATTAAGCAAGACATCTCGGAATAGCCTGAGTATGACTACTAGGGAGAATTAGACCTCACACACTCTCTCTAGCAAGCCTCTTCCTATCAACGAGATCATTTCTCATTGTTCATATATAGGGCTTGCTACTGATCCTGGTGAGCTATCATATCACATAGAGCTCCAACCGTTAGATTCCTTAGCTCTGCTCAAGCTACTCTAGAGGCCAACCTTTTGCGGTGTCCACTAACTACTCTAAGACCATCATACAATTACTTATCATGAATAAAGCCATAAGCTACTTTCACACACCCACAATATCTCATACAAGGTTCTACCTATTCATTCGAGCCTTTATATAGCTCTAATGCTACTTTCTCAAGCCAAATCCAATCTAAAAGAGCCTGAAACTTTCCCCTGATACCAATAAATGTAACACCATATATTTCTAGTTCATTTTATAACATTCTCATGCTTCATTCATAATTTTCCTGAAGGAGCAAGAAAAGAGAATTAAAATAATGTATTTTCTTACTTTGTGTCTTGTATAAAAATTTCATTCGCTATCACGTAGGCCATGTGAGCTCATACAACATATTATCATATTTAATTATATAAATACAACTCATTTAAATCATCAAAAAGTAGCCCACACCTCAAGAAAATCAAAATGAAACATAAAATATAGACATTCATTTTCGGCCAGATTTGGCTCCTTTTTTTACCAAACTTTGAAAATTTATAACTAATTCTAGAAAAATTGAAATCATGAATTATTGGCCATTCGAGAAGCTAAGAATGTCTACATTACACTAAAAATATGTCCACACTATAAAATATATCATAGAGGACGTTTGACATCCGAAAAGATCTAGAGGTCAAACTGCCTCCAAATGCTATCATAGATTTCTATAACAAAACATAAAAATGTTCAATTAATTCCACAAAAATACAATCCATACAAATGATACAAATTATGAAATCTACAGATGTTAGCTAGAGGGGAAAAATATTTCTAGACCAATTCAGCACACCTAGACCTCGGAATTAAATAGAAGAGTAACTGAGGTTGGGTAAAACTCCTGATACTGGATAGAATTTTTAAAAATTCATATCTCCCTCTCTAGACCTCCAAATAAGGTGCTTCTAATTGGAACAAGTCTTTGTGAATGTCTAGTTTCTCTGTATATATTTTCATGACAATTGGACATCATTTGGACCCTGTGTGACAGATTTCATTTTCAAACCAAATGAATAGTGCATTAGACCAAAACCAGAAAATTTGCCAACTTTGAAAATTGATCAAATATTATGTAAACTTCCAAAAATTATATTCTTTATCTTTCCAAAAATCTCTCAACAAGATCTATTTGTATGCCAAATCTCATATCAAGAAGAGCTCAATTGGATAAAAAGTGATATAGGATTCCATTATAGTCAATTTTGGCTCCATATGAGGTACCAAAGTAACCAAATGGCTTTCCCAAGGGTTTGGCACCTTTTGGGCAAATCTAAAAACATGATTAAGACTTGTGTAAGTTTCCTAAATGGTCCCAAACTTCATGCATCTCATTTTGGCTATTTCATCCACACATGTACATAATTCCATTAAACTCTCAAGAAACATAATTTGGCATTCCATGCCCAAATTATATTCTAGGGTTCACACATCATATCCATTCATTTATACATCATATGTTATCATAATTACACATGTATAAGAGGTCATAAACCATATACATCATTGGATTACACATCATTTGACACAATTATAGCCTTAAAGAACCAAAACTATGCATTTGGTTGTCAAACTCTTTTCTTTAAGGTGGTTGGCTTCCATTACCTTGTCCACTTGGTCCACCTAGCATGTAAGATCAATGGAGAGGAAGGAATGAGATTCGAAGAATCCCAATAGCTCATCTCCCATTCAATCATACATAATATATGCAAAGTAAGTCTTGCAAATGCATACATGGATATCATAGAAGTCATAAACATTCAAGAAGCAAGCTTGGCATGTGAACAAGTCATACAAGACATTCAAGAGCTCACCAAGTGGATGGATTAGCCTCACACTTTTTCTCATAGATTTTGGACATGTCTCATCCATTCTTTAAGAGATTCTTGGACTTAACCATACTCTTGGGAGCCCACCTTACTTTTGGGAGACTCTTTGCTTTGTCTCAACTAATCTCAAGGGTTCTTAGCTCATCCTCACCATGGTTAAGAGTTCTTGGCCACTCCACACTCAAGCAACTCAAACAAACATCATACATTCATTTGAAAACATAATATGTCATCATGAAATCATGACATATAAAATCATGCTAGCATCTTTTCATGGCTTGAAAATACACATACACACATTCTAAGACAAGCTAAACACACATCCATGCATGAGATGTTGGAGATTGTACCCTAGGCCAATCATTGTATTGCGAACATTATTTTTATTACGAAATAAGAGTTTTTTTTATTATATTATTATATTATTTGCATGTTTATATATAATAATATCCATGGACAAATTATTTTTTAGATTATCCAAAATGTCTCTAGTCAATCATCCTTGTGGGAACAACGATGAATTAAGACTAGTATAATTTTAATTGATTAAGTGTTAATCATGTATGATGATATGAATCAAAATCATAAGCGTGTGTTAGAGAACAAGACACTGGATGGACCCGTCATGAGATAAGCTACATGGATTAGGTCATAAGTTTATTTCATATATAACTGTGTCATTGATCTCTTGGACCTGAGATCACCATAGATTCTTACATGAAGGACACTGTACTTTGGCATAGTCTAATGTCACATTTAACCGGGTGATTATAAAGGCTATGATCGGGTATAGTGGAATCCATGCAGAGGAAAATGAGTGGTCAAGATGGAATTTGTCCCTCTGATTAATAGAGAGATATCTCTGGGCCCCTCGATGAGTATGATTGAGAAATGTATGGCCATGCTCAGATGGAAAGGGTTCCATCTTATATCAGTCTACTCGAAGATTGAGAAAGTTACGATCAAGTAAGTTGAGGATGACATTTCCATACCTCATACTCGATTTAGATGTCGTGTGACAAAAGGGATATGATAGGATTGTAAGATAGGTTACATCGAATCACCGATCTTGTATGATTTGGGTAGTCACAATATTTTGCTAGAGGCCGCTTGTGACTTATGGGTCAAACAATGCAGTTGGCCCACTGCCAATATCATATGGGCCTGCAGAGTCGTACACAAGAATGGACTAACTCGAGCTAAAATGTCCACATTCATTAAATCAAATATGTGTCTAGATTCAATGAATTTAATTTTTAAATCTAGGATGGAGGAATTATTTATATATATAAATAATTAAATTTGAAATATATTATATATATATATTATATTTGATATTATATATATATGTATATATATATATATGAATTATTTTAAATTTGATTTTATTAGATAGATTTAAATTTAAACTAATCAGATAATTTAAATTTAAATTAAACTCAAGATATTGTTAGTTTAAATTTAAACTATAGGATAGATTTGAATTTAAACTAATAAATATATCTAATGATATATTTAATTAATTTTAATTTATTAAATATATCTGAAACCCTTGTCTATAAATAAGGTTTCCATATCAGAAAGTTATTCTAGAGCTACCTCCAAAAATCCTAAAGAGAGGGACAGTGTATGGACGTTGAACAGAACTGTACGGACATTGTATGGGATTGTATGGATGCGTACGAACAGGTGTTGGCACACCGTTCAAGTTGCTGAATCCCGTTCTTATGGATACAGTTAGAGGAAGCCGATCTGCGATTAGTTCCTGTGATCCAGACGAAGAGTAAGTAGCAAACTCAATCGACAGAACAGGTAATTCTCTGAACCTATTCGGTTTAAGCGATTTTAACTGATCCTTAGTAGGAATCGAGATCAAAAATTTTAAATTGCACTGTGTGCCTCCCATGATTCCCAACATGAGAGAAGGTGGAGAGAGCTACCTTGCACACAATCACACACATTTTCCTTTGAATCCAAGCTCCCCTTTTCGGCCACGCACACACAAGAGAATGGGGAAGGTTTCTCTTGGTCTAGATAATTTATAGAAGCCAATTAGATTCATGAACTCAATTCTAAGGCCATACAATTTGCTTAGACACTAGGTTCGCTTATAACCTCGTTGTGGTCCATAAATGCACCTAATCAAGCAACACCCCTCAAATAAATTCTAAGCTCCATTCTTTCCTTTCAAATATAATTCTTGACTCCTTTTAAGCCTCTTGGAGTCATCACACAATTAAAATCGAAAGCTTAACTATATGTTGCTTCTTTAGGTCATAATATGGAACCTAAAGCACCAACTCACTTTCTATAAGTCTTAAATTTTTTCCAAGGCCTCCCCTCATTTTCATTCATCATATATGACTCAAGAATAAGCTTAGAAAAAATTAAAACTCTCCCTAGCTATGCTATCCTTACTTGGCTGAGGCTTTGGAAGAAATGGAGCTCCTTGGAGTTTGCTTTGTTTTCTCAAGGGAAGAAGCATATGGGGAGCCTCTTAGGGATCTTAGGAGCTCATTTAAACTCTTATTTAGGTCTAGGAATCATCATACAAAATCAGATTTTACAAGGTGCAATTGAAACCCTAGAACTTACATCTTGAAATTTAATGGTTTTTTGTTAATTCCCTTTGTATATTCTTAATCTCCACACCATTTTTCCTTAGATTCACCCTTAGTTCTACCTAAAAATCAATTCCTCTTAGGGTTTTCTCAAGTGAGGAAAAATGGTGGAGAAGGGAACCAAAGATGACAATCATAGGAAGAGAAATTACCTTATTTTTTTGCTTTTTCTCACTTGAATTTGTGTTCTTTGAGCTCCTCTCTTCAAATCCAAATTTTCCCCTCAATTTCTCCTCTAAAATAGATCCATATACTTCATTACAATCATAGGAAATAAAGGTGAATGAAGGAGAAGAGGTTTGGAAGAGAAAAAGCATGAAAAACTATGAAAATCCATACCTTTCTACCTTGAATTTCTCCTCCTTTTCTTCCTCTTCTTGTGCACCTCTTCCCCTAGGATTTTCCGCTGGTTTTGGGCAGAACATGGTCATGCATAATGAAGGGAGAAGAAGGGTGCATCATATATATAGGTGGGAATAAGTTACACTTTTCGAAAATCCTTATTTTGCCCTTCATTCTTGGCATTTTAGTTTCTCCTTCATTTTAGCTCCTTTTTTAGAACCATCTTTTCCATTATGAAATTTAGGTTCCCAATTTAGTAAAATGCCTTTGGAATCACTCAAATCAGAGCTAATACCTTCCTGAACGAATCTATCAAAGTTCTGGTACACTAACATTGGAAAACATCCATCGGAAGGGTTTTAGCTATCCTGGGCTTTTCATGATTTTTAAGGCCTCTAAGAACCCCAGAAGACTCAAAACTTTCATTGGTTCTTTATTTTAGCTCTGTTTTTCTTTCTATCTGAGCCTGGGATTCTCATTTTTAGGAGTCTAGAATGCTTTCCAAATTTTTTGGGACCTTAAGAAAACAAGCAAACTCCAAGGAGCTCCATTTCTGGTGAATTTCTGTTTTAATTTTTGTATCTGGTGAATTTCATTTGTTAACGAAGAAATCCTACATTACGTTTCTCATGTTTTCTTTTATTTACAGAGGACCGAATGTTACACATTTCATCAAACACTTAGTATCTGCCAAAATTAATTAACATAAATTCAATATCTAAACACTAATTAAATCCTTAGAAAATAACCATTAGATTAGGAATTACACCTTGAAAAGTCCAATAAACTACAGAAGGGAGTCACGCCGCGGCCAAGAAGGCTTCGCTGCGGCCTAGGGAGTGACAGAGGCGAGGGACGCCGCGGCGCAGAGCGAAAAAAATCACCCAGGAGGGTGACAGAATGTAACCTCGCCGCGGCGCAAGAAGTCCTGTCGCGGCGCGAGTCGAGGAAATTAATTAGGGAGGTTACAGTAGCAAAACTCGCTGCGGCGCAAATCTAACTCGCCGCGGTGAAGTCAGGAAATTTCCCGAGAGTAACTTGGCCATGGCACAAGAGGTCTGGGCCGCAGCGCAAGTTTAAAAACTTAGTTTTTGAGCTCTAGAACCTAACTTAGCCGCAGTGGGAAGGTTCCAGGTCACGGCGCAGGTCCCCAAACTCCTATATTTAACCTAGAAACCCTAATTTCAGTAAGGCTAATGTTAGGGAATAGCATGAGTACATTGGTGGGATGTTTTTGTGGGTTGAAATTGATTAATGGATGAATCCTAAACCTTAAATGATGGTACAAACCCTTTATGCATGTTCCCGTTATGGTTGTTAGTTGATGATCCTAGTAGTATCAAGGTTTAAATTTCTCCTATATTTTCTTAATGTAATTAATTGTAACGACTCCAAACCTTGATCATTATTTATTAATTGTGTATTTAGCTATAATCACTGATATTAGAATTTAGGGTCATCACATTGGGTGATTCCTTGCAAGATTTTTGAAGTTGGAGGTTAGAGGGATGATTAAGTAAGCACTTCCCTTCTATTTTGTATATTACTTTGCTGGAAAATGCCCCTATGGATGGATTATCATAATGGGTTCTGTTATTGTGCGAAATTACAAGGAGTTAATGGTGGAAAATTGAATTTTCTGGGCTTGATGACTGAAATGCGAATTTTGGTGCTTCCATGGTGGATTCTTGGAGGTTGAGGCTATGGGTGTTGTTAAGTGAGTATCTCCTTCCCATTTTGATGCATTTTCTGTTAGTTTGAGACCTCTATAGTTTACCTATGATATGGGCTTTGATTTCATGTGAAATTACGCAGAAATTAGAGTGAACTATAGCAGTTTCTGGTGTGGGAAAGTTAGAACCCGAAATTAAATCCCTTGGTAATTAAGTGAGTAACCTCTAGGTTGTCATTAGCAGTTCAACTCTTTGGATATCTGATTTATTGATTAGAAATGATGATAATTATGCTTATTATAGGCTTGATGTGCATTTGGATTATTATGGTAGCTAGGGGAAGAGTAATTGGCTTCATTGAGGTAGCTGGGGTTATTTTCCTAATTTCATGGATATGCTCATGTTAATATGATATTTGTTACACATGCTTGATTTTGAAATGCTAAATGATTGGTTGACTACTTGATTGTTATTATAATTGGACCTTGTGAGTCCATGGTGGAGCTGTGGTGCGGCTGCCACCAGTGCATGTGCTTCGATCAAGTACCGGGTTGTGATCAAATCCCAGATGCACTGAGCCCTAGTTGTGCTCATTATGGAGTAGGTGCCGTGGACGGACCTCTCCCAGTGTTATTGGTCATTAACATGTTGTGTATGATTACTGGTATGGGACAGTAGTCATTGGTAGCTTAACTAGTTCATTTGCAAATTGAATTGATGATTCTGGTATTGATGATATGAAATTGCATTGTATTGATTAATCTATACATATATATAGAATTTTCCTTTTGTTGTTGTGATTGTATATCTCACCCCGTTGTGGGCTAACATTTTCAGGGACTGAACCTCTTAGTGGCAAGGAGAAAGTTAATGGAAGCTTATTAAATGGTTTGGTAGCACATAGGTTTGGGAGCCTTGTCAAATTGTGTTGTAACTAGGTTGTTAGTTTTGTATCATTGCTGCATTGCATCATGAGTTGCCAAGTATAGGGACTGTATATGTAATTTAATTACCATAGGATTGAACATTTTGATTGTAATTGGCTAATAATGGATAAGTGATTTAATCTTGTATGAATATTAAGCATTAACCCCATGCACCTTGTGACCAGAATACACTTGCTATCATTGATCTATGAATTCACTGGTATAAGGTGGTTAGAGGGTTAAAGATCCACATTTAGGTTTTAAATGTGTAATGATAGATTAGGTAAAAGAAAGACATTAAATCTTCACAAACTAAGTTAAAGTGGTCTACAGGGTTACTAGAGGGGGAATTGGAGAGCATGAGATGAAATGTTGGGAGTTATAGGAATAGAAGGGAATTGGCTGAGCCAATATTTAATTGGCCTCGGCTAAATGGTAACAGAGAGGAATTGGCCGCGGCCAACATTTAATTAGCCTCAGCCAAATGTGGCGAACCTACCAGGAAAGAAAACAAAGAGAAATTGCCCGCGGCAAATAGTGAAGTTAGCTGCGACTAAGTCTGAGAAGCAAGTTTGGGGGTGTTCTAAAGGGTATTTGGCCGCAGTGAAAGGGGTATTTGGCCACGGCAAAATGCGTAAAATTTATGGAGGTGTAAGGAGTCTAACCCGAGAGTAATTGGCAAAAGAGAATTTAGCCGCGGCGAAGGTGCTCAATTTCTCATATTCACCTAGAAACCTTAGTTTCTTTTATGGTAATACTAAGAAATGATTTAGAAACACTTGTAAGAGGTTTTTATGATTTAGAATTGATGGATGGGAGAATTAAAGGCTCCTTATTAATGATTAAATTCATTTGTACATTTGAATAATTGTAGTTTCTAATTAATGACCCTAATAACATTAAGGTTCAAATTTTCTAACATTTTTCAAATATAATTAGTTGTAATGACTTTCAACCCTAATTTAAATTTTATGGCTATTAATCTCATACTTAACCTTAATTATGATGATTAAAAGTTAGGGTCGTTACATTCAAGCCATGTAACACCCCGAAATTAATTAAGGTGTTAATAATGTATTTAGACTAATTAAGAATAATTATCATGAAATAATTGGGTAAACTTTATGAATAAAAAATTTATAGAGAAATAAGTTATTAATATAGGTTTAAGATTTCATTTGGGTTAAAGCTTAATTAGGGCCTAAAATTTAATTTGAATAAGCCATGGATAAGGATTTATAGAGGTCCAATAATTTTGGGTGTAAGCCCAACTCCTTATCATGAGACTTGGACCAAGAGAGATTGCTAGCAATGGCCCAATCTGATTTAGTAGAATAGGGGCCTAAGACCCAATTTATGTGAGTTGGCCCAACGCACATTATGTAGGCCCAAATTAGATTGGCTCTTGAAATTTGGCCTGACCCAACTACAACTCTGAAGCCTAACTCATAAGATTCAGCCCAACTAACACCAACCTTTGAACCCACCAGAATTTGGGCCTTAAGGTCAGTATACTTTACTTAAACTCAAAGTGTTTTGTAGCCCACCTCACCAAACAAAGGCCCAACAAGTATAAAAATCTGAACCCACAAGGAATTGGGCTATTGGGTCAGCACATTCCACTTTTAGCTCTAAATTTTCTGCAACCCATTCATTAAACCATGGCCCAATCACTAGAGATGAGCCCAATTGGACCTTGGGCTGATGGGTCAACCATTTCTCATTAAAAACCCTAAAGGGTCAGCAGCCTCCCTCCCCATTCAATAGAAAACACAAGAGGCAAGGGAGAAAATTTAGAGGTTTAGGGGAGGCTAGGGTTCTACCAATATGGAAGCTCCATTTTTGACTCTTAGAGGATGATTTAGCCAAGGTGAGTTATATATAACTTGACCCTCTCATCCTCCTCTTCATTTTGGTTCGATTAATTTCTGATTTTAAGCATTTTTATCTTCTTCTTAAATCTGAAACTTGGTGTTGGGTGATTCCTTGCAAGATTTTCGGAGTTGGAGGTTAAAGGGATGATTAGGTAAGCATTTCCCTTCTATTTTGTGTATTACTTTGCTGGAAAATGCCCCTAAGGATGGATTATCATAATGGGTTCTGTTATTGTGCAAAATTACAAGGAATTAATGGTGGAAAACTGAATTTTCTGGGCTTGATGACTGAAATGCGAATTTTGGTATGGTGGATTTTCAGAGGTTGAGGCTATGGGTGTTCTTAAGTGAGTATCTCCCTCCCATTTTGATGCATTTTCTGTTAGTTTGAGACCCTTATAGTTGACCTATGATATGGGCTTTGATTTCATGTGAAATTACCTAGAAATTAGAGTGAACTATGGTAGTTTTTAGTGTGGTAAAGTTGGAACCCGAAATTAAATCCCTTGGTAATTAGGTGAGTAACCTCTAGGCTGTCATTAGCAATTCAACTCTTTGGTATCTGATTTGTTGATTAGAAATGACGATAATTATTCTTGTTATAGGTTTGATGTGCATTTGGATTATTATGGTAGCTAAGGGAAGAGTAATTGGCTTTATTGAGGTTACTGGGCTTATGTTCCTAATTCCATGTATATGCTCATGTTAATCTGGTATTTGTTACACATGCTTGATTTTGAAATGCTAAATGACTAGTTAATTACTTGATTGTTATTGTAATTGGACCTTGTGAGTCCATGGTGGAGCTGTGGTGCGGCTGCCACCCGTATATGTGCTTCGATTGAACACCAGGTTATGATCAAACCCCAGATGCACTGAGCCCTGGTGCTCATGATAGAGTATGTGCCATGGACAAACCTCTCTCGGTGTTATTAGTCGTTAACATGTTATGTATTACTACTGGTATGGGACAGTAGTTATTGGTAGTTCAACTAGTTCATTTGCAAATTGAATTGATGATTCTGGTATTGATGACATGAAATTGCATTGGATTGATTAACTTGTACATGTATATGGAAACTGCCCTTTTGTTACTGAGATTGTATATCTCACCTTGTTGTGGGATAACATTTTCAGGGACCAGACCTCATAGTGGCAAGGAAAAAATTTACGGAAGCTTATTAAATGGTTTGGTAGCACATAGGTTTGGGAGCCTTGTCAAATTGTATTGTAACTAGGTTGCTAGTTTTGTATCATTGCTGCATTGCATCATGAGTTACCAAGTATAGGGACTATATATGTAATTTGATTATCATGGGGTTGAGCATTATGATTGTAATTGGCTAACAATGGATAAGTGATCTGATCTTGTATGAGCATTAAGCATTGACCTCATGCACCTTGTGACCAAAATACATTTGCTGTCATTAATCAATAACCTCTAACGAAATGCATATAAGATGTTAATTGTTGATAGTATATGAATCCTTACTGTCATTAACCCATGAAAAGGCTGACATATGGTGGTTGGGTGAGTGAGAATTAGTACTCGAGTGTTGAGTTGGTAATGGTAGAATAGCTGGGTAAATAAGGTAGATAAGTACCATTAGAGCCATATAATATAAGGGTAAGTGGTCCTAGGGTATCCCTAAGAAGAAAACTGGAGTGTAGGGGATGAAATGTAGGAGATATAGCTACAAGAGGGAGTCACGCCACGGCTAGGAAGGCCTCGCCACGGCTTGAATAGTGACAGTGGCGAAGGACGCCGCGGCTTGAGAAATCTCGCCCCGGCGTAGAGCGAAAAGATCGCCCAGGAGGGTGACAAAATGAAACCTCACCATGGCACGATAGGATCTGCCGCAGCGCAATTCAAGAAAATTGGATAAGGAGAGTACAGTAGCAAAACTCACCGTGGCGCTACACAGGTTGGCCGCGGCACAGATCCAACTCGCCGTGGAAAAATCCAAGAAAATTATCCAGTGAGTCCCGAGAGCAACTTAGCTGCGGTGCAAAAGGTCTGGACCGCGGCGCAAGGTTAAAAACTTAGTTTTGGAGTTCCAGTACCTAACTTAGCCACGGCAGAAAGGTTCCAGGTCACGGCTCAGGTCCCCAAACTCTTACCTTTGACCTAGAAACCCTAATTTCTTTAATGCTAATGCTAGGAAATGATATGAGAACACTTGTGGGAGGTTTTTGGGTGTTGAAATTGATGGATAGATGAATCATAAACCCTTAATAATGGTACAAACCCTTTTATACATTTTCCTATTTATGGTTGTTTAAGTTGATGGCTCTAATAACATGAATGATCAAATTTCCCTATATTTGATTAAAGTAATTAATTGTAATAACTCCAAACCTTGATCATTAACTAATAACCATGTATTTAACCATAATTACCAGGATTAGAAGTTAAGGTCGTCATAAGCCATACCTAAACAGATTTGTAGTTGTCTTCATAGATGATGTCCTCATCTATTCTAAAAGTAGAAAAAAGTATGAGCAGTACCTAGGATTAACCCTAGAAACCCTGAGAGAGAGAGACAATTATATACTAAACTTAGTAAATGTGAGTTCTAGCTTACTGAGGTCCAATTCTTAAGCCATGTGATCTTTTAGACAGGGGTCACAGTAGATCCCCATAAGGTAGAGGCAATGTTGCAGTGGGAGAGATATAGGATAGTGACAAAGATCAAGAGCTTTCTAGGTTTTGTAGGTTATTACAGGAGGTTTATATAGGGCTTTTCTCAGATAGCAATGCCATTGACTAAGCTCACCAGAAAGAATGTCTCTGTTGTGTGGGATGAGAAATGTGAGAAGTGTTTCCAGGAACTGAAACATAAGTTAACCACGACCCCAGTTTTAGAACTTCCTGACCCCAAAGAGACCTTTGCAGTCTATAGTGATGCCTCTAAGAAAGGATTAGGATATGTGCTTATGCAGAAAGGCCGAAGGGTAGCTTATGCCTCTAGACAGCTAAAGCCTCACAAAGAGAATTACCCCACACACAATTTAGAGCTAGTAAGGGTGGTGTTTGCTCTGAAAATATAGGATACACTACTTGTATGGGGTAGCCATAGAGATTTATACTGACCATAAAAGCCTTAAATATTTATTTGAACAAAAAGAATTAAATATGAGACAGAGGAGATGGTTAGAATTCTTAAAAGATTATGATTTTATCCTGAAATACCATCCCAGCAAGGCTAATGTGGTAGCTAATGCCTAAGTAAGAAATCCATACATATGGCTTATATGATGATTAGAGAGTAGGAGTTAATTGAGAGGTTCAGGGATATGAATTTCTCATGTGAGTTGCATTCAAGGAAATTATTGATGAGTGAAACTCGAATAGAGAATGACCTGAGGAGTCAAATAAGAGAAGCCCAGTCTAAAGATGAGCATGTATGTAATACTGGGGCTTAGATGTCCTAGGGTAGCATTGCAGACATCAATCTATCTGAAGATGGGATAGTGAGATATAAGAATAGGCTGTATATGCCAAAGAATAAAATCAAAGAGAGAATACTAGATGAGGCATATAAGAGCAAATATACAATTCATTCAAGCAGTAATAAGATGTTTCATGATTTAAAAAATTCTGGTGGCCTGAGATGAAAGCAAACATAGTAGAGTACGTCTCTCGATGTCTAGTATGTCAGAAAGTTAAGATAGAACACCAGAAGCCAGCTGGGTTACTTCAACTCCTAGATATCCTTAAGTTGAAATGGGATAATATAGCTATGGATTTTTTCATAGGTTTACTTAGGACATCATTAGGGCATGATGCCCTATGGGTAATAGTGGATAGATTAATGAAATCAGCTCACCTCTTAGCAATGAAAGCCACTTATACTCTAGATAAATTAGCCTAGCTGCACATTTGTGAGATAGTGAGGTTACATGATGTGCTTAGGAGCATAATATCAGATAGAGATCCCAGGTCTACTTCAAACTTTTGGAGATCATTACAGGATACTCTAAGTACTAAGCTAAGATTTAGCACATCTTATCACCCTCAGACAGATGGCCAGACAGAGAGAACCATCTAAACCCTAAAGGACATGTTAAAGGCATATGTGTTATAGATGAAAGGAAAATAGGATACATACTTGCCTTTAGCAAAGTTTGCCTATAATAATAGTTATCATGCTAGTATTCAGATGGCATCGTATGAGGCATTATATGGGAGGAAGTGCAGGTCCCAAATGTGTTGGGTTGAGCTAGGAGAAAGAAGCCGAACAGGCCCAGAATTAGTGAACCAAACCTTTAAACAAATTGAGACCATAAGAAAGAAACTCCTAATCGCACAGAGTAGACAGAAGAGTTATGCTAATAGATGGAGAAGGCCATTAGAGTTTAAGGTTAAAAACCATGTTTTTATTATAGTGTCTCCAGTCACAAGGATAGGTAGGTCCATTAAGAGTAGAAAGCTCAGTCTAAAATATATAGGTCCATTCCAAATTCTAGATAAAGTAGAACCTGTAACCTACAGACTTGCCCTTCCCCTAAACTTGAGCCTAATACACAATGTGTTCCATGTATCCCAGCTTAAGAAATACCAGCCTGACCCTTCACATGTCATAAAATATGAAAATGTGCAGTTATAGGATAATTTGTCTTATACAGTGTCACCAGATCAAATCATGGATGTTAGACTCAAACAGTTACAGAATAAGATGATACCACTGGTGAAAGTGGTTTAGAAAGGGCTATCTCCTGAGGAAGCCCCCTGGGAACAGGAAGAAGAGATGACAAAGAAGCATCCAAAGTTATTCCTATAAGGTATGTTATTTAAATTTTGAGGATGAAATTTTATTTAAGGGGGGAGAAATGTAATGTCTAGATTTCGTAAAATGATGCAAATGAATACGTTTTAAAAGCATGTCCCCCAAAAAGGATGAGTTAAGATCCAAAAAAAAATAGGATAATAAACTAGACCCTAAATAATAAATTTAGGAAGCCTGAGGTGCCTTAAAACCGAAGTTAAAATAGGCAAATAAAATTTTTTGAAATAGTTGTGAAACATAATGGCACTTTCATAATTTTAGGCCATTTTTAGAATACTCACATGAGGGCTTTAGAAATGGAAAATTTGAGCTTTCTGGGGTTCTTAAAGGCCCTAAAAATCATGGGAAGCCTTAGGATAGTTAAAACCCCTCTGCTGTACAGTTTCTAATGATGATTGACCTGAACTTTGACCCTTTTATTCGACAAAGTTTTAGCTCTAAAATTGAGTAATTCCAAAGGCATTTTATAAGTTAGAGAATCTAAATTTTATAATGAAAAAGACAGTTATAAAAAAAGTGATAAAATGAACTCAAAACGAAAATGCTAAGACATGGGACATAACGAAAATTTTTAATGAATAAATCTTTAATTCTTCTTTTTATATTTGGATGCCTCATTCTTCCCCTCCCTAAACTAACTTTACTTTTGCCAAAAATAGAGAGGGAGACCTAAAGGGAAAGACGCACAAGAGAAGAGGAAAAAGGGAGAAAAAACTAAGTGAAAGGTATGGAAATTCATGAATTTTCTTAGTCTTCTCTTTAGTAAACTTGCACTCCTCCTTCTTTCCATAGTTATATTACAGTATTTGGTTCTATTTTGAGCTCAAACCAGAGAGGAGGAGTTCAAACTTGAGGAAGAGAGTCCAAGCAAAAGAAGAAGCATCCAAAGGAAGCTAGGAAATCAAGGTAGTTTGGTTATTTTCAAGCTTGCTCTTCCTTGCTCTTGTTCTTGTGTGTTTTGGCCAAGATAGGGATAGCCATGAGGGATTGAGTATTGAACCAAACTAAGTATGAATCTTAGGAATTATATTGTAGGAAGCAAGAATATACAAAGAAAACAAACAAACAACCATGAATTTGCAAGATAAAAAAGCTAGGAGTTTGAGAATATAACCAAAAATCTGATTTTATCCAAGAGTTCCTAAGCTAATGTAAATGTTTGTATGAACTCCTAAGACCCCTAGAGAGCCTCCCACATACATCTCCCATCAAAGAAAGCAAAACAACTCCATTGGTGTCCAAAGGAGGCATATTCTAGGCCAAGAACAGATGTGACACCTAGGGAGTATTTCAATTTCTTCTAAGCTTGGTTTTGCATCATATAGGATGGGAGAATATGAAGGGAAGCCTTGGGAAAAATTTATGAAGCCTAGAAAGTGTGATAGAGGTATAGGTTCCATATTGTAGCATAATAAAGCAACACCTAATTAGAATCCTTGAAATGAATCTGTGATGGCTCCAAAGAGTCTAAATATGGTCAAGAGTCATAGATTAAGAGAGAGAATGGAGCTAAGATCATGTTTTCCCAAGGTTGCTTCATTAGGTGCCTTATTGAACCATAATCAAACCATATAAGCCATCTAACTTTTCTAATGTATATGTGACATTATAATTTGTTCCAAGAGCATAACTAGATCCCATTTGATGTGTTTAGGCTAAAGGAATCAAGCTCCATCTTCTTGTGGGTGTTTGGTTGAGGGAGAAGAAAGAGTTCTAAGAGTAAAAGTGTGTTCTTGTGCACAAGGTAGCCCCCTTTCCTTTCTTTCACACATGCTTGGGTGTTTTCTTGTCTTTGAATGTGTGTGAGTATGTCTAAGCCATGAAAAATGTTTTTAGCAAGTATGTATATGCCATGGTACCATGATATTTGCTTATGTGCTTGAAAAATGCTTTATAAATATGTTTTGGTTTGCTTGAGCTTGGTGAAGCCAAAAGTCCCTAAAGATGGTGAGACAAAACCAAAAGTCTCTAGAAGGAGTGAGGCTTAGTCAAAGGTCCGTTGAAAGTGGGTGAGGCAAGTCCCAAAGTTCCAAAGAAAATGGATGAGGCTTAACCATGGTCTTGGCATCCCTATACATGATAAGTATGTCTTCTTGAATGTGAAACATGTTCCATGTATGTTTATGGATTCCAAGATAGCCATGCAAGAATTTTTAGACTTGAAATGGCATCCTTTATGTTTGTTTGAAAGGGAGAAGGGCTATTGAGATTCCTAGAATCTCACTCTTCCCTCCCCATAACCTAACATGTCTAGATAGACCAAGTGAGCAAAGTAATGGAAGCCACCAAGTTTAAAGGAAGAGGATTGACATAGAAATGTGTTATGTATTCACTTTGTAACCATTTTGATGGCATATAATATGGTTACTGTTCATATGGTTAGTCTCTTCTCCTATGTCATTCGAGGGTCAAATGGTGTCTAATGCTTATAAAATTTTGTAGGCATAAACTAGAATAATAAGCTTTCTATGGCCTCCAAGATTACCTCATTTGGATGTCTGAGCAGTGAGATATGAATTTTTGAAATTTGGAATCAGTACTAGTAGTGTAATAGTACCTTTGGTATTGTTCCATCGATTTCCAATAGCTAAACATTCCAGTTTTAGTCTGGACTTATTTTTACATAAATTTAACATCTGTATCTTTTTAGAATGGTATAGTATGCTTGATCTCAATTTTTCTTGACTTAGTTATAATTTTTTAAAGTTGCTACTAGAAATCTAGTAGCGAAACTCAAGGCTGGTTATGTTGTTTTGTGTATGTATGCTCCAAACTTCGGATTCTTGTGATATTTTAAGATGGTTTTGAGTTGTGTGAATGTATTTTAATTGGAGAATGATATGGGTGAGTTAATATGGTCCACAGAATACAAAAGGAAAAATTTAAGTGCTATGCAATGCAAAAATATTCTATTATTTTATTTGAGTTTTTCTTGAGAAGTTTCTATCCTAAGGGAATACGACTAGAATGGAGATGGGGAAAGGCTATATGATTATGGTATTATGCAAAATCCTTAAATTTTCACATATTAACACAACCTAACACAAAAATCAGTCATGAGGGCCAATTTTTAGCATATTAACACATTAACATGGATGGGAATACTTACCTAATAGTTCCTCTAGCCTGAAGCTCTGAATATCATGTATGAAAAACACCAAAACACCAAAACACCAATTTTCAAACTTAGTGTTTAGATGAAAATTCACCAAATGGAGAACCAACCGAACCAAAATGAAAAGAAAGATGAGAGGAACAACTTTCATATAACTTACCTTAGTCAAATCATCCTTTAAATGTGCAAATCAAGGCCCTAAGGTGAAGAACCCCTAGCTCCCTCTCTCTTATGCGATTTTCTTTTATGTTTCTGCTATCTAAAAATGCTTCAACTGAAATAATAAAGTGTGCAACTCCTCTTTTAGGGTTTTGAAGAAATGTGGCTAACCTAAGTGCATTTTTGTCTAGCTGGATTTATATCTAAGAGTTGGGCCCTAATCTAGTAAGTCTAATTAAGCAAGTCTCCATTCAAAATTAAATTGGGCTTCTACAAATTATTCTTAGCATAGTTAAATTAACTATAGAGCTCTCATTAAATTTATTATTTTCAAAAATTGCCAAATAATTATTATTTGACTCAAAATGTCCAAAATAATCATTTTCCTTGAAAATTTCTGTTTTTATAATTTTTTGAAATTCTCATGATAATTCCTTATTTTTTCTAAATTGAATCCTTAATTCTCCGTCATTCCACTTAATTAATTTCTACATTTTTCAATGTGTATTTAATGAAAAGTTCATGAAATTAAAGGTTTGGAAGAGTGAAGAATAAGAATATGCCATTAGATTAATCTAAAAACCAAGAAAATGCATGCTAGCTTCCCTTAAGGTATCAGTTTAGCCTTAAGTGCTTTAAAATCTTAAGAAGATTATTTAATCCCTATAATAACATAATTGAATTGGAAATGAATCACAAATATCCTAATAATCTTGAATTCCCTCTTAAATACACAAATTCTCAAGATTGGACTATATGAAAAAGCTATTGGCTTAAACAAGGAAATGGTACCTAGAGAAGGTTCTCATTTAGTCAAATGATTTAAAAGCTTAAGTGAGTGATATAAAGACTAGATGAACTATTAGTTTGAGAAAAAGAATGGGATTTCATGATTAGAGAACCATGGTTCCATATAAACCCTAATTTACCCTTGGAATGGAATAAGTGACATGGCTAAACTTTTAGACTTGTTTTAGCCATGAAAGTAATAATGAGATAGATGAATGATGAAATTGCTATATGAAATGTAGCAAATGGCATGAGGCACTTTAAAACACTTAAAATAACTTAAACCATACTTCAAGCCCTAAGTGCATGCATATTGGTAAAATGAGATTGGATATATCCTAATTGATTGTTTTATATCTTAATTGATGTGCCTAGGCCAAGCAAGTGGAACTACACTAGGGTATGTGTATGTGAGGCCATAGAACTAAGGGAAGGAGAATAAGGGAATTAATTTGGATTTTTCTTGATAAGGTAACTTTTCCTTCATTTTAGTATGTATATTTGGTTTGCTTAGGCCTCTGGTTGCTTGTTTGTTATTGTTTGCAATTGTTTGGCTTGTAGATTGTTTGAGTAACCTATGCAATTACATGAGACCTACTTGAATTTGTGAAAAGGGTGGCTCTAATGCTAGGTGAGCTAAGGAAGTGACCAAGATTTGCTCTACCTTCAAAAGTGTAATGTCCTAAAATTAATTAAGAGAATTAAAGAAAATTATCAAAAATAGGAATTTTCAAGGAAAAATATTTTTTTAGGCATTTTTAAAACAAATAATTATTATATGGCAATTTTTGGAGAAAAATAAAATATTATTATGGATTTGAATTTAATTGGGTTAGAAATTTAATTTAAACTCATGATTAATTTATTTATGCCATGAACTATTTATAGTAGCCCAACTTTATTTTTATGGAAGCCTAACCTACTTTGACCTATTTAAACCCATTTATCTATGGCCCAATGTGTAGATTATAGGCCTAATTGGACCATAGACTCTTGGCTCAACCCAATACTACCTACAACCTTAAGAGTAGGTTGCCATTCACTATTTTGTGTGCTAAAGAAAGAGTTGGGTACACAACATAAGAAATTCACATCTTAAGGGGGGGCTAGGGTTTTTTAGCATATTGTCTTCAATTTGCACTCTTAGAAGGAGATTTAGCCAAGGTAAACTATACAAAAAGATGACCCTCTCATCCTCCTCTTCATTTTGTTTCGATTAGTTTTTGGTTTGGTGGATTTTCATCTCCTTCTTAAATTTGAAAATGGATGTTTTGATAATTCCTTGTAAGATTTTCAGAGCTTGGAGTTAGTGGAACAATTGGCTAAATGTTTGCCTTCATTTTGTTGTGTAACCTTGCTTAAATTTCATATTATAAACTGACTTTGGTATATGGCTAGATGTATATGTGAAAATTCAAGTTTTAGGAATGGCCCATGGTGTGTTCTTAGTTGTTAAGGCTCAAATTAGTCCATTTAACCTTTTAGATGTATGGGTATGTGTTTCCTCTTTTTTGTGAAGTGTATATGCCAAATTTCCATTGTTTAGATTGAGTTTTTGTGCACGGCTATCATATGTGCGAAAATGAAGATGTTGGGAGTAACCCATTGTGAGTTCTTAGTGTTTTGACCTTAAATTGGTGCAATGGACTCTTTGGAAACTTGGGTAACTGATTTCTTAGTGTTTTGACGGTGCAATGGACTTTTTAGAAACTTAGGTAAGTGATTTTTAATGGATTCTTGATAAAACTGATCAATGGCTGTGAAACTCTTTTGCTAATGATGGTTAATAATGGTAAAAATGCTTTTCTTAGGCTTAGTGGGCCTTTAAGAACGTATAGGTAGCTAGAGAAATACTACTTAGGCTTCATTAAGGTAACTGAGGAATTTCTAATTTGATGGATATGTTCATCGTTAATCTGATATTTGCTGCATATATGTTTTTTTGTGCTAAATGATTGGTTGATTACTTGACTGTTGTTTAGGACTGTGAGTATGTCCACGATAGAGATATGGTCCAACTGCCACTTATGAATTGTGCTTTGATCAAGCATTGAGTTATAATTAGACTCATAAATATACCTAGCCGTGAGTGTACTCAATAGGGAATTGGTATCGTGGACGTGCCTTTCCCTCCGTTATTGGTCATTAACATGTTGTATGTAATTTTTAGTATAGGATAATAGTCACTGATAGTCCAACTAGTTCATTTGCTAATGATATTGATGCCTTCAATATATTTTTCTATATAAATGCATTATGTTGATTAATCTATATATATAGATATTGAAAATGTCATTATTTTTGCCAATGTATCCTTTTGTAGGTCCTCTATAATATTCTATTCGACTGCATTCTTCGAATTCTTTGCCATATTTCAATATTATTTTAGGTCTATGTGGGTCCCACTTAAGTTCTTTAGTTACATATTTTATTATTATTTATTTTCTTAATATTTTATTTTTTTGGGGTCCAAATGACTATTTTGCCCCCATGGATGGGTAACAAAACAAGCACCTTTGTTCATTTTTCACTTATATCTATGTTTCAACCTCACATCTTTGGATTTTGTCACCACCATCTAATAGGTCTTTCTATGCTAAATCTCCTAAGGCAACTAACTTAAGCTTCATGGCTAGTTCGTTTATGTATAAGCTTTTAATCGTTCGAGACCATTTTTGGTCCTAATGACTTCAAAATTTTACAGAACAAATTTTATAATTTTTTATGTATTATTTCCTAACTTATGATATATATATATATATATATCATGCCAGTTCTTAATTGTTTAGTCTTCTAAAAAATTATCAAAGTTCGTCCAACTGACAAATAATGATTTTGCCCCTGAACCCTTCTAGTCTAATAACGGGTTTTCTAGAAACTATACTAAAATTGACAAAATGAGATAGGATCATGCTAATGCCAAGCAAATTGAGGCTCATTGATATTAGAATGGTAATAAGAACATCTAAAAATATGATTAAGAACCTAAGGATAGCCCAAATTTGAAGCTAAAACGGTTGAATGAATTAAGAAATAACATAATGGCAAAATTGTAATTTTGGGAAATAAAAACTCAAAGGAGGGAGTTTTAAATGAAAAAATTGAGTTTTTCAGGGTTCTCAAAGACCCTAAAAAACTATAGGAACCCTTTAAATGGCCAAAAGGCTTCCGATGTACATTTTAAGTCGTCGATTGACTAAAACTTTGACTAAATCATTTAGGGTTATTTTGAATCTAATTAATCTGAAACCAAAAGCATTTTATGAATTAGAGACCTAAATTTTATAATGGAAAAAATAGTTCTCAAAAAGAATTTTAAATAAGCTCAAACAGAGAAACCAAAGTTTAAGGGACATAGTTGAAAATTTTAAATTATTATAATTAGTCTTCCTCCTTTCTAAAGACTACGCCACCCTCTCTTCCTCATTACTACTAACTTACATCTGCTCCAAAACAAAACCAAGACTAGCTTGAAAAGGCACATAAGAAGGAGAAGAAAAAAAGAAAGAAAATCAAGCAAAAAGGGTAAAAAAAAAATTCCTAATTTTCATGCTCTTCCTTTTTTTAATGTTCTTCTCCTTTCTCTTCTCATGGTTTTGAAGTTCTGAATGGTGGTGATTTATGATTGGTTCAATAAAGGGGAGAAAGATTTTGAAGAAAACATTGGACGCCTAAGAAAGCTTACTTGATAAGCTTTAAGAAAAAGTATGTAACCATGGCCAAAACTTGTTTCTCTTTGGTCTTCTTCTTGTGTGTGTGTTCAACTAGCCTAGGGGCACCATGTAGGGAGTTTGATTTTGGTCCAAACATAATAAAAAATCGGGTTTTGAAGTGTGGAGAATCATATGGAACCAAAAAAATTCAAAAGAGAACTATGGAAAGCAAGTTATGGGAATTAGGATTTTGATTGCACCTAGGAAAAAATGAGCTTTTAAAATGATGTTTTAGATCATGTAAGAGTATGATTTAGTTAAAAAGAGGCTAAGGAACTCATATAGGTGCCAAATTCCCTAGATGAATGAACAAAACTCCATGGGTGCTTTTTGGTTTGATTGTCTAGGCCAAGCTCCAATTGAAGTACCTAGGGAGAGTTTTCTTTGATTCTAAGGATAGAAATGACCTAGATATAAATTGTAAACACTAAAGGAACCATTTGCTTGAATTTAGAAGCCTTACTTTGTAAGGTAAAAGTTTACAGTTCCATTATGCATAAAGAAACAACTTAGTGCTAGGCTCCTTGATTTGAGTTTATGATGACTATAATGAGTTTAAATGTTAGTCATATAACTTAAATTGAGTGCAAAATTGGACCTAAGATGATGAATTATGTGAGTTTCTTCATTATGCCATTAAATGGAGCCATATGGATGCCTAAAGCTAGAATTGGCTTATGTGAAGCTTATGTGAGGCTAGATATGGTTCCATTGATACATTTGTGTCTTGTTTGATGTGTTTAGATCAAGCAAACCAAGCCTCTCCCAAGTGTATGTGTGAGACCAAAAAGAAAGACTAGGAAACCAAGGAAGAGAATTGTGCTTCTTGAGGAAGGTAGCTCTTCATCCATTCTTGTATGCTTATCTTATTGTTTGATTATCATTGCTTGCTTGTATGTGTGTTTGGACTATGAAATATTCCTATTACCATTGGTTTGATGATATGATATCATTGTGTTTCTTAGAATGCATTTGAAATGTAAACGGCTCTTAGTAGGTGAGGTTGTGCTAAAAATCCCTAAGTAAGGGTGAGGCAAGCCCAAAAGCCTTCAGGAATGAGTGATGCTAAGTCAAAAGTCCCTAAAATGGGTGAAGCTAATCCAAAAGTCCTAAATAATTAGGTGAGGTTAGATGAAAAGTCCCTAGAACTTGGTTTTGACATTCATGGATCCATATGGTTTCATACATATGATTATATTTGATGTTTGAATGCCTATAATGTATGCTTGTTTTCTTTGACATGATAACATGCCATATAAGTGTGCTTGAAGGGTGAGTGAGCTGTTAGAATTTTTAAAATCTTACTTTCCCCCATATTATTTCTAACCATGTCTAGGGAACCCTCAAAGAGCAAAGAATGGAGACCAACAAGCATGAATTGTGTAACTTTGACAATGGTTTCGATTTTTATGTAACAAATTATCAATGAGAATTTGTAGTTGATGTTTTTGTAACATAAATGCTCCAACATACATTAAAGTATAAGATTACGTTGTAAATGTCAATTTTAGTTGTGGAAATGCAAGAACATATGTTTTGGGTATGTATGTGCCATGGAAAGTGGGTGTATAATGCTAAGTGGGTGAGTCATTTTGAGTTGTATGATGTTTAAGATCTGATAAGATGGTCTTACATGCTGTCTTTCATGTTTGGGATGTGCTCAAATGGTTACAAGTCTTGAAAGAGGCCATTTTGAATCATTTGATACCTATGGTGCACCATTTTGAGCTATAAATTGCCCCTGAACCAAAATCTGACCAAATGAAACAATTTTGGCATGAAATTTTGCAAGGATTTAGATCTCATTTAGAACTTTTCATATAACTAAAGAACACAATTTTTAGAGCACTATAAAACTTATTATGATTTTTCAAAATTGGCTAAAAGATGTAGATTTGCCTATACACTCTTCATATGGTCCATTCTAGTTTTTCATGTATTTGAGAGGCCAAATAAACTCCAATACTCATAAAATATTACAAACATATAGTTGGCATTATAAGCTTTCCATAGCCACTAAGATCACCTAATTTGGAACTGTGTAGCCCAAGATATGCATGCTCAAATTTTAGGTCTAGGTTGAGTCTGTAATACTGATATAGTTACTGTTCCATTCGATTTTCATGGCCCAAAAAAACATTTTTTTTTTTGCAAAATTTTTAGATCATATAGGTCATGTCTTGAGCTTTCCATAGAGTCCTAATTTGCATGATTTGGAGCTCTCTAGCTCAAGATATGAATTTTTGAAGTTAATGGCTGCAATATGCATCAATGTAAAATTATGGAAAAGTGTTGAAATGATGTGCATGACTTAGAACCTGAGATTTATGACTCTTTTTGCAATGTTTCTGGTTGAGCCAGTCTATTTTGGATGGATTTTGAAATTGGTAAGTTGAAATTGTATATTTAAGCTAAATTGAAGAATTTGCACCTTTAATGATGATATTTTCCACTGTTAAAAGTGTTGAAAATAAGGAAATTGATGTTTTAAGCATGATAAAATGTAAAGTGTATGCTATCTCATTATGGTATAACATCTAGAACCTCAAATTTTTATAGGTCCCATTCGTCTTACTCTTCATATATGAAGTTATTTCATTCAAATTCATCTTATTAAAGTTTAATAAATTTAATTTGTAAAATACTAAATAATTAAAAAATCATAATTTTTAAGGATGTTACATTTCATCCCCTTTTAATAGAAATTTCGTCCACAAAATTTGAAATATGTACCTTAATTAAATAAATTTAGGTACTTTTATCACATTTCTTGCTCTATTTCCCGGTGGCTTCTTCAAGTGTTTTTCCTTCCCACACCACTTTCATTAAAGGAATCATCTTATTCCTCAGTTGTTCTTAGTTAGTATCCAAGATTAATATTGGCTTTATTGTATATGTTATATTCTCTCGAAGCTGTACCGATTCATTATCCAAGACATGTGAAGGATTAGGAATATACTTCCTCAATTAGGACACATGGAAAACATCATGAAAGTTAGACAAGTGAGGTGGTAAGGCTAGTCGGGAAGCTACTAAACAAACTTTTTTGAGAATTTGGTCAGGACCAATATAGTGAGGATTCATCTTTTTAGTTCGAATAGCTCTACTTATACCAGTGGTTGGAATGACTTTAAGAAAAACCTAATCTCCCTTGTTAAATTCTAAAGGTTTTCTTCTTTGATCAGAGTAAATCTTTGGCCTACTTTTGGCTATAAGTAACTTTTCTTTGATTTTCTTAAACTAATCTATGGTTTGTTAGACTAGCTCAGGTCCTAACACAAGTCCTTTCTCTAACCTCGTACTAATACAAAAAGGATCTACACTTTTATCTATACAAAGCTTCATGAGGAGCCATTCTAATGGTAGAATGATAACTGTTGTTATAGGCAAACTTTGCTAATGGTAAGTACCTATCCCAACTTCCCTTTTGTTCCATCACAGAAGCTCTAAGCATGTCCTCTCAAGTTTAAATGGTTCTTTTAGTTCGTCTGTCAATTTGATGGTGATAAGCTATACTAAGGCATAATCTAATCCCAAAAGTAGCCTAAAAGGATTTCTAAAATTAAGAAGTGAACTTAAGGTCCTTATCTGAAATAATGCTGGAAGGTATTCCATGTAGCCTTACAATTTAGGTAGCTTTAATGGGTAAAAAGTGAGCTGATTTGGTCAGCCTATATATAATAACCCAAATAGCATCATGTCCTAATTGTGTTCTAGCTAATCCCATCACAAAATCAATGGATATACTATCCCATTTCCATTCAGGGATTTTTAAAGGTTGCAGCAATCCTAAAGGCTTTTGGCATTCTATTTTCACTTTATGACATGCTAGACACCTAGACATAGATTTAGCTATTTCTTTCTTCATTATTGGCCCCCAATACAATTTCTTAAGATTATGATACATCTTTGTGAATCCTGGATGAATGGTGTATTTGTTCTTGTGTGCTTCTTCCAAAATTAGTTTCCTCAATTCTCCAACAGGCACACACAATCTACCTTAGAACATTATGGCTCCATCCTCAACTTTGGTGAATCTAGGTTGTCCAATTTGAACTTGTAAGGTAAGGTCTCAGATCCTTAGGCATCTCTAATCTAATTCCTCAAATCACAGGGGATTTCAAGCCTATTTAACCTATAACCCTCAAGTGATCTAATTTGAAGTGTAAGTAAATCTCTAATTTGTTCTATCAAATTCATCCCTCTTACCATTAGGGAGGATACGTGTAAAGATTACTCAAAGCATCTGTCACTACATTGACCTTTCTTGGGTGATATTTAGTTCAAAATCATAGTCTTTTAATAACTCCATCTACCTTCTTTTCCTCATATTGAGTTCCTTTTGCTCAAATAGGTATTTAAGGCTTTTATTGTAACAACCCTAATTCCTAATTACTATGATTAAGTTTAATTGAGTGGTTAATGAGCATAAATCAAGGCCAAAAGTCACTACAATTAATTAAAATAAGAAAAAGGTGGGAAATTTTGAACCTTGATATTATTAGGGTCATTAGCTAACCAACCAAAACCATTTGATCCTATAAGTAACTCTAATTTTAAGACATTTGGTTCACATTACCATTAATCCTAAGCATCATAAAATCCCCTTACAAATGCTTGCAAATCATTATATATCATGTTCATAGTAAAATCTAAGGTTTCTAAACAAAAATAAGAGTTTAAGGGACTTAAGCCACAATTTAGACCTTCCCCACTGTGACTAAGTTGGTTACTATAACATAAAATCAAAATTATGAACCTTCCATCATAACTTAGGCCTTCCACACTACGGCAAAGGTGGTCTTAGGACCTACTATTCACAATTTCACACCGCAGCAAGCCTATATGGCATTGCCATGAGAGAGCCTCCTAAAGCTCTCCAAGCTTACGTCCTAACGCTTATCACAGTGAGCTTCCCTTTTTCCATGACGAGTGTAATACCCGGTCCTCCTAAGACATGAGAAGACGCGACAAACATAACATTTGGTTTCTCTGTAAACTTACGAAACTCATCGGATACAAAAGAAAGTCTCCCAAAGAGAAGGATTTGAGGTCCAATAAAAATTATAATAATATTCTAGATTTCAAATAATGAAGATCCAAGGCCAGAGGTGCCATGAAACCGAAGTCAGAATAACCATACAGAATTTAACGAAAATGCAAGGGAACGTAATGGTTTTTTTTTTTTTTATTTTGGGCACATTTTGGAAAACTCATAGGAGAAATTTTTAAATGAGAAAAATGAGTTTTTTGGGGTTCTCAGAGGCCTTAAAAACTATAGGAACCCCCAGAACAGTTAAAACCCCTCCGATTTGCAATTTAAAATGTTAGTTAACCCAAACTTTGACCTTTTCATTCAAGAAGGTTTTAGTTCTAATGTGAGTGATTCCAAAGGCATTTTATAAGATTGAGGACCTAAATCTTATGAGAAAAGACAGTTCTCAAAAAAGAAGTAAAATGAACTAGAAACGAAAATGCCAAGATTAAGGGATATAAATGAATTTTTTTTAAATAAATTGCTCTTAAAGCTTCTATATGTTTCACGCCACTTCTTTTCCCTTCCCTACTGACTTCATTTCTATCCAAAAATTAGAGAAAACACAAGAGAGGGAGGCACACAAGAACAAAGGGAAAGAGGAGGAGAAAAGCCAAGAAAAAGGTAAGAAATTCATGGAAATTCTTGCTCTTCCTTTAGAAAACTTCTTCCTCTCCTTTCCTCCTTTCCTCCTATGGATCTAGTGAGATGTTTGGTTCTATTTTGAGTCCAAAATAAAGGGGGATAGTTCGGATTTTTGGAGGAGAGGCCAAGCAAGGAGAAGAGCATTCAAGGAAAGTCAAGAAAGCAAGGTAAATTGCTATGCTTTAAGCTTAATTTCTCTTGTTCTTCCTCTTGTATATTTTGCCTCATATAAGAACAGCCCTAAACGATTGAATTTATAGCCAAACCAAGAGTGAATCTTAGGAAAATGAGATAGAAGAACAAGAATATGTAAAGGAAACAATCAAACAATTATTAACTTTCAAGATAGCAAAGTTGGGGTTTCAAGTATTCCCTTAAATTTTTGTTTTGATACAAGAATTTCTAAGCTAAAATGAATGTTTATATGAGCTCTAGAGATCCCTAAGAAGCTTCCCATATGCATCCTCTATCGAGAAAACAAAGCAAACTCATTTTGTGCTCTTTTGGTCCACAGCCACAGCCTAGAGAGGATAAGGCACTAAGGGGTAGCTTTAATTCATTCCAAACTTGATTTTGAGTCATATATGATGGAAGAGGATAAGAGGAAGCCTAGGAAAAATTTTAGAAGTTATGGATAGTGAGATGGTATCATAGCTTCCATATTATGGCTTAAAGAAACAACACCTACTTAGGCTCCTTGAAATGAAAGTGTGATAGCTCCAAGAGACTTCAATGGATTTAAGAACCTTAAATGGATGGAAAGAATAAAGCCAAGATCATATTTTCCTAAGGTTACTTCATTAGGTGTATTATGAAACCATAAAAGAGTCATAAGAACCACCTAGCTTTTAAAATGAATATGTAGTTTTAGAATTTGTTCTAAGAGTGTAATTGGCTTCCATATTATGTGTCTAGGCTAAAGGAAACAAGTCCCACCTTCTTGTGAGTGTGTGGCCATGGGAGAGGAACCAAGTCCAAGGAAGAAAGTGTGCATTTGTGACAAAAGTAGCTCTCTTTTCTTTCGCTCATGCATGAGTGGATATTTATCTTGTCTTTGAATGTGTGTGTGTATGTTTTGAGCTATGAAAAATGTTTTAGCAAGTGTCTAAATGCCATGGTACCATGATGTTATGTTATGCATTCAAATGATGCCTTGTGAAATTGTTTTAGTTTGCTTGAGTGTGATGAAGCCAAAAGTCCCCTAGCTAGGGTGAGGATGAGCTAAAAATCCCCAAAAATGGTTGAAACAAGGACAAAAGTCTCCCAAAAGTAAGGTTTAGTTAAAAGTCTTTAAGAAAATGGGTAATGCAAGTCCAAAATCCCCCAAAGAGATTAAGTGAGGCTAAACCACTTGCTTGGCAAGCCTATGTATGTTTCATATGACTTCTTGAATGCTAGAAATATTCTATGAATAATTACATATTCCATGATATCCATGTATGCATTTTTAGACTTGGATTTGCATTCTTTATGTATGGTTGAAAGGGAGAAGAGCTATTAGGATTCCTAAAATCTCATTCCTTCCTCTCTATTTGCCTAACATGTCTAGGTGGACAAAGTGAGCTAAGGAATGGAAGCCACCAGGCATAAAAGAAGAAGATTGACATAGAAATGTGGAAATTGTCCATTTTGTAGCCATATGAATGGCATATATTGTAATTCAACGTTGTATATGATGTATGAACTTATGAACATATGTAATTATATGAATATTTGATGTATTAATGAGATTTGATGCCATATTTATTATATTACATGATTTGGACATTGAATGGCAAGAACTAGCTTATGTATTCTTGTGTATACCTTGGGATGAGAGTGTGAATTTGTGAAATCTGGATTTGTGCACCTTTGAGACATGTTTAGTAGACTATTTTGGTGCTTTTCCACGTGTTCAAGTGGCCATGGATATCTTAAAAGTTGTTTTGGACCATTTGAGACCCATTGAAGATACAAAAATGACCATTTTGAAACTCAAGGTTAAGATCTGACTAAATGAATGAATTTACCTATGAAATTTGGCATGCATATAGATCTCATTCATATCTTTTTGGGAAGCTAAAAATCATATTATTTGGAGCTCTGTGGAATTAATTATGATTTTTCAAAGTTGCCAAATTTTAGCTGTTCTGATATAGTTACTGTTCATATGGTCAATTTCTTCTTTTGTGTTATTCGAGGGTCAAATGGTGTCCAATGTAACACCATATTTATATAGCTCATCATCAACTATTTATAGGCTTATTTCCATGAAGCACATGACATTCTTAAAGAAAAGCCATTAAAAAATATAAATTACATTACGTCACAGATAAATACATAAGTACAACTCATAACAAGCTCAAGAAGCGGCTTAGCACTCGTGCAAATGGATGGTATACTCAAAAACATAGTGTGCAGCCTCAGATAGAATATTCAGATTCTGCGCCTGAATTTTGAAAAATCATAACTAATTCTAGAAAAATTCAAATTAGGCACACTATACCATTCTGGAAAGCTCTAAATGTCTACTATATTATAAAAAGTAATTTCAGGTCATGAAATATCAAGTGGAAGATGTTTGACATTCAAAAAGTACCCAAGGTCTCAGTTATATAAGCTACTATCACAAGTTACTGTCATAAATTTTGGAAATTCATAACTAATTATTAAAAAAAATCCAAATCATAGAAATTTAGTCATTCTAAGAAGCTACAGGTGTAAAATCTAAGGTAAAAATATTTCCAGACCATTCCAAGTTCATTTAGGAACTAAATTATGATGGAATAGTACAGGAGGTCGAGTGGCGCTACTAGTGCTGACACTAAACTTCAAAAATTCATAACTCTCTGCTCAGACCTCCAAATGAGGTGATCTTAGTGGCCACAAAAATTTTATGACCTCTAGTTTATTCTTGTAAAATTTTATGAGCATTGGACATAATTTGACTCTTAGATGACATAGAACACAAGACTGACCATATGAACAATACATGCACTAGAACAGCAGACAAATCCCAACTTTGAAAATTCATAATTAATTCTATAGAGCTCTAATTTTTCTGCATTTTATCTTTCTAAAAAGCTCTCAATGAGTTTTACATTTCTACCAAATTTTATGAGAAGATTCATCCATTTGGTCAGTTTGTACCATAGGATTCCAGTTTGGTCACTTTTATGGTTTTTACTAGCATCAAAGTTCCCAATTTTGCTTCCAAAGCTCGTGTGGCCACTTGAGCACGTAGAAATGTACCAAAATGACATTATAAACTTGTCTCAAAGGTGCAAAAATCCAAATTTCTCAAACTCACTCAACCACCCCATGATATATGTAACGTCTGGTTTTCATTAAACAATATAAACGAGTGCGTTTTTAAAGTAAGTCCCCTGAAATGAATTAGTTAAGATCCCAAAAAATTTGAGTAACATTTTAGACTCCTAAAAATGAGAATCCTAGCCTTAAACAAAAGGAAAAATAGAGCTAGAATGAAGAAACAAATTTTAACGAAAATCTTATGAAACATAATGGCATTTTATTTGAGCAAATTTTGAAATTTATATAGGAGGGCTTTTTAAATGAAATTTTTAAGTTCTTCAAGGTTCTCAAAGGCCCTGAGAACTATGGGAAATCCCAGGACAGTTAAATCTCTTTCGGTGGATGTTTTCTAATATCGGTATACTCAAACTTTGACTGATTTATTCAGGAAGGTTTTAGCTCCGATTTGAATGATTCCAAAGGTATTTTACTAAATTGGGAACTTAAATTTTATAATGGAAAAGACAGTTCTAAAAAATGAAGGAGAAACTAAAATGCTAAGAATGAAGGGCAAAATGAAAATTTTTGAAAAAGCCATTTTCCTGCACCTATAAATAGGTGGCGCCACCCTCCCTCACTCATTTAAACACAATTATTTCTGCCCAAATTTAGAGAAGAAGGCTAGGGTTTAGGCACACCAAGGGAAGAAGAAGGAGAAGAGAAATCAAGGTAAAAAAGGTATGATTTCTTGGTAGTTTTTCATACTTTCTTTCATCCAAACCTCTTTTTCTTCATTCTTCTTTGTTTCTTTTGATTAAAATGAAGTTTACAAATATGTTTTAAGGGAGAAACTTAGGGGAAAATTCGGATTTGAAGAGAGGAGCCTAGAGAAAGCAAGATTCATGTGAGAAAAAGCAAGAAAACAAGGTAATTTATTCTTCTATAATTGAAATCTCTTCCTTCCTTTCCTCCACCATTTCGCCCCACCTAAGATACCCTAGGAGAGTTTGATTTTTAGGTAGAACCAAGGGTGATTCTAAAGAAAAAGAGTGTGGAGATTAAAAATATGCAAAGGGAATTAACAAAAAATCATGGAATTTTAAGATGCAATTTTTAGTGTTTTAATTGCACTGTGTAAAATTTGATTTTGTACAATGATTCCTAGGCCTAAATAAGAGTTTAAATGACTTCCTAAGATCCCCAGAAGTTTCCTCATATGCATCTTCCCTTAAGAAAATAAAGAAAACTCTATGGAACCCATTATGCTCCATTGTCTCGGCCTAAGGGAGATAGCATAGCTCAGGAGAGTTTAAATTTTTCTAAGCCCATTTTTGAGTCATATATGATGAATGAATATGAGAGAAAGCCTTGGAAAAAATTTAGAAAGTATAGAAAGTGAGATGGTGCCTTATGTTCTATAATATGACCTAAAGAAGCAACATATAGTTAGGCTCTTAGTTTTGATTGTGTGATGACTTCAAGAGGCTTAAAAGGAGTCAATAATCATATTTGAAAGGAAAGAATGGAGCCTAAAATTTATTTGAAGGGTATTGTTTCATTAGGTCTAATTATGGAACCATAATGAGGTTTATAGATCAAGCTAGTATCTAAGCAAGTTGTGTGACCTTAGAATTAATTCCATGAACCTAATTGGCTTCCATAAACAGTGTTTAGGCCAAGAGAAATCGTCGCCACACTTTTGTGTGCATGTGGCCGAAAGAGGGAGCTTGGATTCAAGAGAAAAAGTGTGTAATTATATCTAAGGTAACTCACTCCTCCTTCTCTCATGCATGATTGTTTGCTTTAGTTGTTTTTGAATGTATGAATGTGTATTTTTAAGCCATGAAAAGTGTTTTAGCATGACTTTGATTCCATGGTGCCATGATATTACAATATGCTTTTATATGATGTTTATGATATATGCTTGGGTTTGTTTGAGTGTGGGGAGACCAAAAACCCTTAGCCATGGTAAGGATGAGCCAAGAACCCTTAAGATTGGTTGAGACAAAGTAAAGAGTCTCCCAAAAGTGAGGTTGACTCCTAAGTGTATAGTTAAGTCCAAGAACCTCTTAAAGAATGGATGAAGCAAGTCCAACATCCACAAGAAATTGGGTGAGGCCAATCTACTTGCTTGGCAAGCCTTTGTATACTATGTATGACTTTCTCAAATAATAAAAATGCTTCTTGAATGTTTGCACATATCAACTTGACCATACATGCATTTATGAGACTTGTTTTGCATTCATTATATGTGATTGAATGGGAGATAAGCTATTAGGATTCTTTGAATCTCATCCCCTCCGCTCCAATGATCTAACATGCTAGGTGGACCAAGTGGACAAGGTAATAGAAGCTAACCACCTTGAAGATGAGAGTATGACATCCAAGAATATGATTTTTGCTACTTTAAGGTCATACAAATGGCAAAAGATGTAACCAATGGATGTATATGTATTATGATGTTATGAACACATGTAATTGTGATAATATGTTATGTATAAATAGGAGAATGTATTATGTGATCACTAGAATGAAATTTAAGCATATTATGGCATTGTAGCTTCCTTAATGGTATTATAGAATTGTGTATAAGTGTGGGTGAGATGGCCAAAATGAGATACATAGATTTTGGGACCATTTGGGTAGTTCATACAAGTCCTATTTATGCTTTTAGACTTGCCCAGGAAGTGTCAAACTCCAAGGAAAGCCATTTGGATATTTTGGTATCCTATATGGAGCCAAAATTGACTATAATGGAACTCTATATTACTTTTTATCCAAATGAGCTCTTCGTGATCTGAGATTTGACTTAAAATTAGAGCTTGTTGAGAGATTTTTGGAAAGCTAAAGAACATAATTTTTAGAGGTCTATAGAATATTTGATGAATTTTCAAAGTTGGCAAATTTTCTGGTTTTGGTCATGTTACTATTCACTCAAGTCCAAAAATAGAATCTGTCACACAGGTCTCAAATGATGTCCAATTACCACAAAATTTTATACAGAGAAACTATACATTCCTAGTGACTTATGCCAACTAGAAGCACCTCATTTGGATATCTAGAGAGGGAGATATGAGTTTTCAAATAATCTATCCAGTATCAGGAACTTCAGCCGACCTTAGTTACTGTTTGATTGAGTTTCGAGGTCTAAGCATACTTGAACTGGTCTAGAGCTATTTTTTTCATCTATCTAACATCTAAAAATTTTCATATTGGTATCATTTACATAGATTGGTTTTTTTTTTAAAATTAATTGGACATTTTTAAAGCTTGCTGCAGAATTCTATGATAGCACCAATGGACAATCTAACCTCTAGACCATTTCTAATATCAAACGTCCTCTGTGTTGAATGTTATGGTCTGGACATATTTTTAGCATAAATTAGACATGAGTATCTTTCCATAATGGCCAAGAATACATGATGTTTATTTTTTTAGAATTAGTTATGATTTTTCAAAATTGTGACAGAAATGAGGACAAATTTGGCCAAAAATATATGTGTATTTTATGCTTCCCTTCAAGTTCCACGAAATGTAGGCCACTTTTAATGATGCAAATGAGTTGTATTCATGTAATTAAATATGAGAATATATTGTATGAGCTCACATGGCCCACATAACACTGAATGAAATTTTCATACTGGACGCAACGCAAAGAAATGCATTATTTTAATTCCTTTTTCTTACTCTTTCATGGAATCTATGAATGTAAAGCATGAGAATATTATGAAATGAGCTAGAAATATATGGTGTTCAATATACACAAGAATGCATATGTCTAGTCTCGCCATTCCATACCCAAATCATGCTATATCATGCATATAACATTAATTCTCATTCACACATCATATATATAAGTATTTACACATGTTAAAATGATTATACAACATTTCCATCATAGTATTACATCATATGCCATTGATATGGCTACAAAAAAGACAAAACTAGGCAATTCTAGATACTTTGTTGTTAATCTCCTACCTTCCAACTTGGTGGCTTCCATCACCTTGTTCATTTGCTCCACCTAGCATGTTAAGATATTGGAGAGGAGGAAATAAGATTCAAAGAATCCCAATAGCTCATCTCCCTTTCAATCACACATAAAGAATGCATTATAAGTCTTGAAAATGCATGCATAAACATAATGACATGTACAATCACTCAAAGGGCATTCTTAGCATTTGAACAAGTCATACAAAGTATATATAGGCTTGCTAAGTGGATTAGCCTCACCCATTCTCTTATGAATTTTGGACTTGCCTCACTAATTTCTCTAAGAGGTTTTGACTCAACCTCACTTTTGGGAGACTCTTTACTTTGTCTCAATCATTTCTAAGGGTTCTTGACTCATCCTTACCATAGCTAAAGGTTTTTGGCTTCACCACACTCAAGCAAACCCAAGAAAATATATTAGATATCATTTGAAAACATATTACATCATCATGGTACCATGGAATATAAACATATGCTAGAACACTTTTTATGGCTTAAAAAATACATACACACATTCAAAGACAAGATAAGCACATATTCATGTATAAGAGAAAGTGGAGAGAGCTACCTTTGATGCAACCACACACTTTTTCTCTTGGAATTGCACTCCCTTCCTTGGCCACACACTCACAATGGTGGAGATTATTTCTCTTGGCCTAGACACATCATATGGAAGCCAATTATACTCTTGAATCAAATTCTAAAGCCATACATTCACTAAAAAAGCTAGGTAGTTCATATGGCTCTTTTGTAGTTCCATAATACACTTAATGAAGCAACCTTAAGAAAACATCATCTTGGCTCCATTCTCTCCATTCATTTATGATTCTTGACTCCATTTAAATCTCTTGCAGTCATCACACAATTAAATCAAGGAGCCTTGCTAGATGTTGCTTTTTTAAGCCATAATATAGAACCTATGATACCATCTCACTATCCATGGCTTCTAAAACTTTTTCAAGGCTTCCTCTCATGCTCTCCCATCATACATGATGCAAAACTAAGCTTCAAAGGAATTAAAACACTCCATAAGTGTATGAACCCTCATTGGCCGAGGCTATGCTTCCATATGGCACCAATGGAGTTGTTTTAATTTTTTTGATGGGAAAAGCATGTAAGAGGCTCTCTTGGTGTCTTAGGAACTCATATATACTCTTAGACAACTTAATTACTACTAGGAAGTTTCATCTTAACCTAGGTGCAACCAAATCCCTAAATTCCATAACTTGCATTCTAAAGCTCCCTTTTCAATTCTAGTTGTATATTCTTAATCCTCACACTCTATAGCCTTTGGTTCTATCAAGAACACATAAAGAAAAACTCTCTTCCTCACTTTCTCTCTCTAGATCGAAACTTAAATGGCTTTGAAATACAAGATTTTACAAGTATTTCAAGTAAAGTCTTACCTTAAAACAGAGCTCTCTTTGCATAGATTATTTTTCACTAATTGATTTCTCCATAAGAGTTTCTTTTTCGCTTGGGTCAGACCTGAATCTTCAAGTTTTCAAAAAAAGAAACGATGATGAAATGAGTGGGGCCAATGAAACAACTTTCTTAACTGGTGAAGGATGAAACGAGATCGTTTACTTACCTAAACAGAAGCTTAAACTTCTTCTCTCTCTCCCCTCTTAATGTCACACCATGGCTGCTCATTTTTCTACAAAGGGAAGCTTGGAGAAGGTGATGAGGTGTAATCTTACTTAAGAAGCCTCTTTTACAATTTTTAAATGACTATTTTGCCCCTAAGCACCTATTTGTTCTGTTTAAGCTCATTTTAACTCCTTTTTTAGAATCATCTATTCCATCATAATATTTAGGTCTTTTAATTCATAAAATGCCTTTAGTTTCATCCAAATTAGATTTAAAACCCTCTCGAATGAACTAGTCAAAGTTTGGCTCAACCGACGGTGGAAAACATCAATTGGAGGGGTTTTAATTATTTCGAAGCTTCCTATAGTTTTTAGGGCCTCTGAGAACCCCGAAGAACTCAAAAGCTTCATTTAAAAAGCCCTCTTATGAGAATTCCAAAATTTGCTCAAAATTATGAAAATATCATTACGTTTTGTTAACCTTCTGTTCAAATTCATTTCTTCATTCTAGCTCCATTTTTCTTTCCATCTGAGTCTAGGATTCTCATTTTAAAAGTTTAGAATGCTACATAAATTTTTTGGGACCTCAAATCACTATATTTGGGCAACTTTCCTTTGTATTCATTGAATTTTGTACGTTTACAGAGAAACTGTATGTTATGTTTCTCACGTTTTCTCTCATTTTCAAAGAATGAGATATTACATCCAATGCTTATAAAATTTTATAAGCATAAACTAGACATGATAAGCTTTCTATAGCCACTAAGATCACCCCAATTAGATATTTGAGTAGGGAGATATGAATTTTTAAAGTTCTATGATAGTATCAATAGTGCTAACGACCTTGGTTACTGTTCCATTAATTTCCAATGGCTAGACATCCTTGTTGTGGTTTAGACTTATTTTTAGAATAAAGTAGACATCTGTGGCTTTTTAGAACAGTATAGTGTGCTTGATTTTGATTTTTCTAGAATTAGTTATGATTTTTCAAAGTTCATGATAGAAAGCTAGCACACGAACCCAAGGTGCACATGCAATTTTTGTGTATATGGTCCATGAGTTCAAGCTTTTGGCCACTTCTTGAGATGGTTCTAAGTTGTATTTGTGTATTTAAATATGAGAATATGATGGATGAGTTCATATGGTCCATGTGTGTAACACCATACTTATCTAGCTTTCCTCATGTCATTTCAAGGTTTTATTCCATGCATTTTGTAATGAAGCAAGAAAGATAGCATTTAAAATAATGAACATACTTGTATAATGTCACAGATAAATTTTTTCTTTGAAGTCCCGTGAGCCATATGGACTCATCCATCTCATCCTTATATTTAAATACTTAATTACAACTCATAAAAAGCTCAAAAAGTGGCCCATACCTCAAGCAAATGGAGCAAATACACAAAACATACTAGTGCAGCCTCAAATCAGTTTTCCAAATTCTGTGCCTAAATTTTGAAAAATCATAACTAATTTTTAAAAAATTAAAATTAGGCATACTATACTATTCTAGAATGTTACAGATATCTACTTTATGATAAAAATAAATTTAGACCACAACAAAGGCTACTAGTTATCAGAAACTGATGGAATAGTACCATAGGTTAGCTGTCATCCTCGGTACTAATCTCCAACTTCAAAAATTCATATCTCCCTGCTCAAAGGTCTAATTGGGATGATCTTGATGGCCATGTAAATATTATCATGTCTAGTTTATGATTATAAAATTTTATAAGTATTGTACATTATTTGGCCTATGAATGACACAGCCCAAGTTTCTAACCATATGAACAGTACCTGTATCAGTTCAGCAAAAAAATGGCAACTTTGAAAATTCATAATTAATTTTATAGAGTTCCAAATAATCTAATCTTTTACTTCCCAAAAAGATTTGGATAAGAGCTACATGTATTCCAAATTTCATAAGAAAATTCATTCATTTGGTTAGATCTTGACATTTGGTTGTAAAATGGCTCATTTAATGTTATATAAGGGGTTCAAATAGTCCATTTCAAGTTCTAAGGCAACCATGACCACTTGAACATGTGCGAATATACCAAAATGACTCTCTAAACTTGTCTTAAAGGCATATAAAACTAAATTTCTCAAACTCACACTCTCACCCCATGCCATACACAAGATTGCACATGTTAGCTCTTGCCATTCAATACCCAATTCATGTTATCTCATACATTTGGCAATAAATCTCATTCATACATCATACACTTGGGTAATTGCATGTGCTCATATGATTAGATAATAGTTTCATCATGAGATTACATCATATTCCATGCGTATGGTTACAAAAGAAATAAAACAAAATATTTTTATACACTTTGATGTCAATCTTCTTCTTCTTGACTTGTGGCTTCCATTACCTTGTTCAATTAATTCACCTAGCATGTTAAGACATTGGAGAGGGGGGATGAGATTCAAAGAATCCTAATAGCTCATCTCCCATTTAATCAAACATAAAGTATACAATACAAGCCTTGAAAATACATGTATGAGCATATTGACATATGTAAGCATTCATGAAACATTCTTGGCATTTGATCAAGTCATACATAGTATACATAAGCTTGCCAAGCAAGTGGACTAGCCTCACCTATTCACTTATACATTTTGGACTTGCCTCACCTATTTTCTCTAAGAGGTTTTGACTCAACCTCAGTCTTGGGAGTCAACCTCACTCTTGGGAGACTCTTTACTTTGTGTTAACCAAGCTCAAGGGTTCTTGGCTCATGCTCACCATGGCTAGAGGGTTTTTAGCTTCTCCACACTCAAGCAAACCAAGGCAAGTACATAAAATATCATTTGCATGCATAAAACATCATCATGGTACCATAGAATAAAAGCTCATACTAAAATACTTTTCATAGCTTGAAACATACATACACATATTCAAAGACAATGAAACACATAATTATGCATGAGAGAAGGTGGAGAAAGCTACCTTACTTATATTTACATGCTTTTTCCTTGAATCTTGAGTCCTCTCCCTTGACATTACACACTCAAAGAGGTGGAGATCATTTCTCTTAGCCTAGACACATTATATGGGAACCAATTATACTCTTGAATCACATTCTAAGGCCATACATTCACTAGAAAAGCTAGGTGGTTCATAAGGCTCTTTTATAGTTCCATAATGCACTTAATGAAGCAACCTTAAGAAAACATCACCTTGGCTCCATTCTCTTTATCTATTTATGATTCTTGACTCCATTTAAATCTCTTGGAGTCATCACATAATCAAATCAAGGAGCCTAGTTAGGTGTTGCTTCTTTAAGCCATAAGATGGAACCTATGATACCATCTCACTATCCATGATTTCTAAAATTTTTTCAAGGCCTCCTCTCATACTCTCCCCTTATACATGATGTAAAACTAAGTTTGAAAGGAATTAAAACACTCCCTAAGTGCATGAAATCTCATTGGCCAAAGCTATGCTTCCATATGGTACGAATGGAGTTGTTTTAATTTCTTTGACGGGGAAAGTTTGTGGGAGGCTCTCTTAGTGTCTTAGGAACCCATATATACTCTTAAACAACTTAAATTACTACCAGAAAGCTTCATCTTAGCCTAGATGCAACCAAATCCCTAAATTTCATAACTTGCATTCTAAAGCTCCCTTTTCAATTCTAGTTGTATATTCTTAATCCTCATACTCTATAACCTTTTGTTCCATTAAGAACACATAAAGAAAAACTCTCCTCCTCACTTTCTTTTTCTAGACTGAAGCTTAAATGGCTTGGAAACATAAGATCTTGTAAGTGTTTCAAGTAAAGTCTTACCTTAAAATGGAGCTTTCTTTACGTAGATTATTTTCCACTGATTGATTTCTTGACAAGAGTTCCTTTTTAGCATGGATCAGACCTGAATCTTCAAGTTTTCAAGAAATAAAACCACTATTAGAGAGCTCTTAGAGAAAGGAATAACTTTCCTAACTGGCGGGGGATGAAATGGGGCCATTTACTTACCTAAACAGAAGCTTAAACTTCTTCTCTCTCTCCCCTCTTAATGTCACACCATGGCTGCTCATTTTTCTACAAATGGAAGTTTAGAGAAGGTGATGAGGTATAATCTTACTTAAGAAGCCTTTTTTATAATTTTCAAAATGACCATCTTGCCCTTACGCACCTATTTGCTCTATTTAGGCTCATTTTAACTTCTTTTTGAGAACTATCTTTTCCATCATAAAATTTAGGTTCTCTAATTCATAAAATACCTTTAGTTTCATCCAAATTAGATTTAAAACTCTCCCAAATGAACTGGTCAAAGTTTAGGTCAAATTGACATTAGAAAACGTCCACCGGAAGGGTTTTAATTGTCCCGGGGCTTCCCATAGTTTTCAGGGCCTCTTAGAATCTCAGAGAACTCAAAACTTCCATTTAAAAAGCCCTCCTATGAGAATTCCAAATTTTACTCAAAATGACAAAAATGCCCTTACGTTTCGTCAACCTTTCTTTCAAATTTGTCTCTTCATCCTAGCTCTTTTTTTCTTTCTGTTTGAGCATGAAATTCTCATTTTTAAGAGTCTAGAATGCTTTCCAAAATTTTTTGGGACCTTAACTAAGTCATTTAAGGGGACTTCCTTTTGTATCTAATGAATTTCATACGTTGACGGAGAAACCGTATGTTACGTTTCTCATGTTTTCTCTCATTTTCAAAGAATCAAATATTACAATGGGACATGAAATAAAAAATGTATCCATGACATAACACAAAATAATCTATTATTTTTATTATTTTTTCTTGAGTAAGTGTGCTAGACCAAGGAAAGGCAAACTAGAATGACATGAGATGAGGTAAATAAATATGGTGTTACAACGAGTTTGCTCTCTATCACTCTCCCTGGACGAATTTCTCGTATTGCACCATGACGAGGCATCTCGCACCATGGTGCTTCTAGATTTTAGATCTCCTTTGGCTACAACTTAAGTAGTTTTTGTCATGGCTTAACCCCTACTACACCTAAACTCACTAAATTTCATCACATGCATACCATACCTCCTTCTAGCAACATTTTAGGGTCATTTTACCTTAATTTGTAAGACTTTAATGGCAACCAACTGTTGGGAATTTTTGGGATGCACAGTGAAAATTTAAAACCCCAAATCCCTTCTCATAGATCCATCAATGTTGTTTAAATCAAGTAGATCTAGAAATATTTACCTTTTCTATCGGATCTTAGGAATTGATCTATAGATCTACTCCCTCTACCGGTATCCACACGAATGGATACTCAACTCGAACGGCATGCTAGTGCCTTTTACCAACATCCATACACATTCTTGGTAGAGAAGACACTATCATCTTCCTCTCTCTCTCTCTCTAGGCGTCCGTACAGTGTAATATGCTTTCTTTCTCTAGGCGTCTGTACGCCATCCGTATGCTTTCTCTCTCTAGAGTTTTTTTTAGTTTTGTAGTTTTAGGAAACCTAAGCCTTCTATCTTTTTATAGAGGTATCTTATTAGGGTTTCAGATATATTTAATTACTTTAAAATATATTATTTTAAATCAAATCAAATTTGAATTAAATAGATTAGTTTAAATTTAAGTGTACTTAATAGATTTAAATTTTAACTAATTATTTGATATAAATCTAAAACTTAATTCAAATTTAATTTATCTCATAAATTAAATTTAAATTATAATATTAGTTTAAATTTAAATCTATCATATAGATTTGAATTTAAAACTAATTGATTTAAATTAATTAAAGAATATATATATATTTCGAATATATAAATATATATATTTCAAATTTTATAAATTATATACATATATATATATCAAATATGTATATTTATTTATTTATAAAATCCTTTCACCCTAGATTGAACGTGACATGACATTCATTGAATTTAGATGCAATTTCAAATTTAATGAATTTGGACATTTTAGCTCGAGTTGACTCGTTCTTGCGTGCAACCCTGTAGGCCCATATAATGTTGGCAGTGGGCTAATAACACTATTTGACCCACAAGTCACAAGCAGTCTCTAGTAAGATAATGTAACTATCGAAATCATATAGGGATCGGTGATCCGATGCAACCTGTCATATAACCTTATCACATTCTTTTTGTCACACGATATTTAGATCAAGTATAAGGTATGGAAATGTCATCCTTATCTTACTTGATCGTCACTTTCTCGATCTACATGCAGACTAATAGTACAAATGGAAACCCTTCCATTTGAGCACAACTATGCATTTCTTAGTCTCACTCATCGAGGGGCCCAGAGATATCTCTCTATTAATCAGAGGGACAAATCCTATCTTGACCACTCATCTTCTTCTACATGAGTTCCACTATACTCGATCATAGCTTTTATGATGACCTTGTTAAAGATGACTTTTGACTATGCCAAAAAATAGTGTTCCTCATGTTAGAAACTATAGTGATCTCAAGTCTAAGGGCTCGGTGACACAGTTATACATAAGATACGCTTATGACTTAATCCATGTAGCTATCTAATGGCAGGTTGATCCAGCATCTTGTTCCCTAACAATTGCCTATGATTTTGATTCTTATCTTTATACATGATTAACATATAATCATCAATCAAAATCATACTAGTCTTAGTTCATCATCATTCCCACAATGATGATCGACTAGGAATATTTAGGATAACTAACATGATTTATTCAAGGATATTATTATATAGAACATGCAACAATATAATAATGTAATAAAAGAAAACTCTTATTTCTTAATAAAGTATAATATTTGTAATACAATGATTGGCCTAGGGCACAATCTCCAATAACTCTCACTTACACTAGGCCCAATTATTAATGTGTCTAATACCCATTGACCTAACATGACGCTCATGCTTTGCCTGTGCAAGCAGTTTAGTAAGTGGATCAGCAACATTATCATCAGTTGGTACTTTGCATATCTTTATATCACCCCTATTAATGATTTCTCTGATAAGGTGATATCGCCTGAGTATGTGTTTAGTTCTTTAATGTGTCTCGGCTCTTTAGCTTATGCTATAGCACCATTATGGTCACAAAATAGATCTATTGGATTTGAGATGGTCGGCACCACTCCTAGTTCAATGATGAACTTTTTAATCCAAACGACTTCCTTAGCTGCATCTGACACTACTAGGTACTCAGCTTCTGTTGTAGAATCAGCTACTGTGTTTTGCTTGGAGCTTTTTCAACTAACTGCTCCACCATTCAAACAGAATACAAATCCTGATTGAGATCTAGAATCATCCTTGTCAGATTGGAAACTTGCATCTATGTAACTATTTACAACAAGCTCGTCTTCCAATCCTCCATAGACCAAGAATACATCCTTAGTTCTTCTTAAGTATTTCAGGATATTCTTGACAGCAGTGTAGTGACTCTCACCTAGATCTGACTAATATCTACTAGTTATACATAAGGCATATAAGACATATGATAGAGTGCACAATATAGCATACATGATAGATCCAATGGCCGAGGGATATAAAAATCTTGCTCATGCGATCTCGTTCATCATATGTACTAGGACACTGAGTCTTGCTAAGATTGATGCCATGAGACATGGGTATATAACCCCTTTTGAATCTTGTATATTCAACCTATGCAATACTTTATCTATGTAAGTGCTTTGACTTAGGCCAATTAGCCTCTTAGATCTATCTCTATAGATCCATATCCCTAGGATGTAAGTGGCTTCACCTAAGTCTTTCATTGAGAAACACTTTCCTAACCAAGTCTTGACATTTTGCACGGTAGGAATGTCATTTCCAATGAGTAGGATGTCATCAATATAAAACACTAGAAATACAATTGTGCTCCTACTAACCTTTTTGTAAATACAAGGTTCATCGATATTTTGGATAAATCCAAAATCTTTGACTACTTCATCAAAGTGATGATTCCAACTCTGAGATACTTATTGAAAACCATAAATGGATTTTTGAAGCTCACAAACCTTCTCAGAATCTCTAGATATACAAAACCTTCAGGTTGTGCCATGTACACATCCTCAAGCAACTTCCCATTAAGGAATGTTGTTTTGACATCCATCTGCCAAATCTCATAATCATAGTACATTGTAATGGCAATAAGGATCCTAATTGACTTAATCATGGAAACTAGCAAAAAGGTTTCATCATAGTCTATACCATGGGTTTTTTTGAATCATTTTGTAACCAATCATGCTTTGAAGGTATGCACTTGGCCATCCATGTCAATTTTCTTCTTAAAAACCCATTTATATCCAAAGGCTTTTCTACCTTCAGGTGGGTCAATCAAGGTCCATACCAGATTAACATATATGGATTGCATCTCACTAAGTCTTGTTGAGATTAATGCCATAAGACATGTGACGGGCTCTGTCGTACAACCCTCAAAATAAAACTAGGTTGAACTAAATATGTAGCTAGTGGCACAACCTAGATCATCTCCCTTAGAATTAGATTTCAATATTTAATTAGGTTTTCTAAGTGTTAAAAGACTCTAAAAATTTCTAAATTAAGGGGGTTTTGATCTAATTAAACTAAGTAGAATTAAATTGAAATAAAATTCCTAATTGCTACCTAATTATATGAATTGTGGGTGGAGGATGGTCTTGTGACTAGCTTTGGAATCGTCCTTTGGTATCCACTATTCTTATCCTAATCCAATTATGGTTAATTCTAGTCTAAGAGTCCCTAATTATGTTCACGGAAATTGTATCTTTAGTTACCACGCAAGATTCAAGAGATTAACGAAGTAATGTTGAATTGAGACCTCAATCCCGCATTAAATTATTAATTCTTATTTTTAAGATCAATGAACACCCAATTTGATTGATTAACTAATTAATTAGCCTCTGAATCATCACCCTAAAATGTTTAATTAACTAACTAAATACTAAAGAATCCTCAAATCAAACAATCAAGCACATAATCTTACTCATTCATTTTATCGAACACCTTCATGGCATACATGGGAGATTAGAGAGAAATGAAAAATTTAGTGTCCAATCCAACCAATTAATCAACAAAAAGCCTTCCTAATTAGTGTCTAACCAACCACTAATCATAATTACACAAATTCTCTATCAAATACAACTTAACCAAGACAATATATGAAAGAGAAAAAGTATAGGAAAATAGAAATCCTTAGCCAAAAATTCTGAGTTCTTCCTATAGATTCAAGCTTCTCCAAGGTCCTTCTTCCTTGCTAGTCACAGATTGAGGCTTAGAGCTTCATAGAGGTAGAAGAATGGAAAATGGAGAATGGAGGAAGTGGCATAGAGTGTGCTATGGATGAAAAGGGCGTGAGAGGTGAATGGACTGGATGGAAAAGACGAAGGGGGTGTATGTGGTATGACGTGAATGGAATGTAACGTCTGGAATGGATGAATGGCGTTAATGTGTCAATGACATATATTGTATGAATGGAATATAGCATGAAATGATAATGAAAATCAATCTTCGCTGATGCTGCCACGAGTGAAATTTTTAATCTTCTCACGTGTTTCATTTGTTTTTCACGTGACAGCCTCTCTTCCTTTATTGTCCGTAGCTTGCATACGATTATATGTATGAGAATGGGCCCTACTTCATTTTATTTTATTTTATTATATTCCACGTGAATTCCTTCTCCACGTGATTCCTTCTTATGTTGCTTCATTCCTCTGTTCCAACAGCTTCATTTTGTGGCTTCATATTTCTTTCCACATGGCTCGAGTTCACTTCATTTCTCGCTCCTTTTTACGTGCTTGCAGGCCTACATGATTTTCTTCTTCCTTTGTGTGTCTTAGCCCAGGCTTCCTTGACTCGATGCTTCTTCTTTGCATTTTTCCTCACACATTATACATGTTGCTTGCTTCCAGCTCCAACTCGTGGCTTTTTGTACATGTTTCTTCTACATTACATCAAGCACCCAAGCTCGAACTTCTCATATGGCTGCTTTTGTACGTGAAAGCTCTTCTTTGTTCAGCTCTCTTTCTTAATAAACCTATAACTTGTTCATCTTTCTTTTCCTTCATACAACTTGCCTTTGACGTTAGCTACTACTCACTTTGGAGCTGTTTCTACTCTGTTTCAGCTCGCCCTATTCATGTTGCTGTCCAGCCTTAAGCTATTCTCCATGCAAGCTTCTTTTGTGTAGCATTTCGCATGTTCTGGATAGCTCGTGCTCCCTCATTCTTTTTCCACGTTGGTCTTCATGCAGCTCATTCTTCCTTCTCTCAAGAAATTCTTCTCCTCTATTTTGCTCATATGTTTCATGTAGAACTCAAGCTGCTTCTACTCTAGTCTCACGTGGCTATTCTTTCTTCATTCTGTCTCTGCGCTTCATCTCTCAAGAATGTGTAGTAGCTCTCTTAATCGCTTAGCTTGGTTCAAATTTATTTCCTCTTGCATCCTTACACTCTTCATGCTACTCTTCGAATGCAATTCATTCTCTCCTCCCATAACCCATGCATGCTACCTCTTCTCCAAACCAACCTCCATTCAAGCTCCAATTGCTAATTGAAAAATCTGCACAAAAAGAATGGAAGAGATGAAATAGAAAAATTCAAAAAATTCATTTAAAATGATTTATGCATTTAAAATCAATTATTTTGCTAATTAATTCATAAAGTGCAGAGAATGGCTACTAAAACAAAATTTCATCTAATTAAACCCCTAAAGCCATATTTGGACATTAAAATGCTTAAGATAAGGAGAATAAAATATATATAAATCATGCTTATCAAATTCTCCCACACTTAAACCTTTGCACTCCTAGGCAAAGCTCAAAATCATAAAGAAAGCTAGTGGAATGGTAAGTGGAAAATGAAAATGGAAAAGAAAGTATAAAAATCACAAGCTAGAGACTAATCACAACTCTTCATCACTTCAACAATCCAAGTTCACTTCACTTGCATCAAGAAATCAAATTCCATGGCAATTTCATTTGAAAAGAATGAATTGAAATGCATAGCCCCTCACACAAGTTTGTGTTTACTCTCAACTCTCAAGTGTTTAGGCAATGCAATTCACTCAAGTTCCACCTATCAAAATTCACTACCATAGGCTTGTCAAGCTTCTAAATCTCCACCGCCCATGCCAAATGCAAAGCATAAATTAATTAGGACTTTATTCAAGGTTGTAATGGGGCTAAGGAAATGAAATGAATGAATAACAAGAACAAGGGGAAAAACAAATGGGTACCTTAGAACCTCAAGAGTAATCAATGGAGATTTAGGATAGAGAAGAGTGTGCATTCAAGGCCTTATTTCTAACCAGTATAAGCAACTATAAACTCAACTAAAAACACTTGTTTCTTTTGATTTTCTGTTGCTTTTCTCTTGTTTTGTTTTTTTTTTCATTGCTTTTCTTTAGCTTTTCCATCTCTTCTTTTCTTTTGTAATTTTTTTTTCAAGACAATTTCCTCAACTTTGAATAACAATGGCCTAAATGGATGTAAGATATACATTCATCATCTTAATTAGATGTAATGCTCTTTAGAGTCCTTAAGGCATCTTAAAACAAGGTGGAAAACATTTTTAAATGGCTATAGGTTCAACAAGAAAATAAAATACAAGTCCAAAGTGGCTAAACAATGGATAAAATGAATGTAGGTTAGCTTTTTGGCTAACTAGCTACAAAAGAAATGAATGCCTTATCACTTTCATGCATGCAAATGCAAATGTGGTCTCAACAAAGAATCATGACAAGTTCTAGAGTGAATGCCTGATAGGTGAATACACACTAGAAATGAACAATTAAGGCTCAAATTCTCACCAGCTAATGGCTATCAAATAATTCATTGAAATCAAATTCATTGCCACTTCACTTGAATCAAGACACAAGATCCATCACTTATCATGTCTAAGTGAATCCAAGTTACAATCATCTTAACTTGCAACTTTCATAGAAAATTGAAAAAAAATCACCCTATTTTTCAAAAACAAGGAAAAACAAAATTGGAATGGAATAGATGGAATGGAATGAAATGACTGACTCCCCCCCCCCCATACTTAAATATTGCATTGTCCTCAATGTCAGCACACAATTCAGTCAACAGATAAACACAATATAAAGAGAGTGAAGGGAGAGAATACAACTAAATCAACTTGAAAATGGAGATCTCAAGGTGGCTCAGATTTCCTTTGTAGCTGGTTAGTAATCTTTTATTACCTACAAAACAAAAACAAAACAACCAGTAGTACGGAAAAGAAAAGAAAACTAAATCCTAAACTAAAGAGAACACTATAAAAGACCAGCTAATCATAAGTATCAAAAACCAAAATCAAAACTACTTTATTCCTCTTTAGTTCAACAAATTTAAGTCTCACTACTTTAAAACATTTTGATTGATCATGCAGTGTTGACTCATGGAATTCCTCAACCATCAATAGTTTAGGAAAGTCATATTCAGCAAATTCAAAAGCAGGAAAAGAAGAAAAATCAAAATTAGGACATTTCAAGCCAAAGAAAGAAAATTTAAAATCAAATTTAAAAACACTAGACTTTAGACTCTCTAACTATCTATCAAAACCAATGAAATCTACTAGACTCTCATCAGTAAAAGTCACTACATCAACAGAAGAATTAAATTGCAACTTCTCACAGCCTTTTGAGTTCAAGTCCTCCAAGGTATCTGGCAGTTGCTTTTTCTCAGTTGGGAGAGTGAATGGATTATTATGAACTAGCTCAACAACTTCAGGAATCTGTTCAGGACTCTCAACAAGAGAAGTAGCATCTTCCCTGACCAAAGAGACATCAGTAGGCTCATAATATTCTAAACAATGATCTACAATAGAATCCAATCTCTCACTAGTATCAATAACAGCACAAGAATCAACAAGATGTTCAATATCAGCACTATCACTATGCATGCCCTCATCAATACTAGTATGATCATAAGAATCAGTCTTATCAATAATTTCAGTGCATGGATTCAACAGACTTATCAGACTCCAGAAACTCATTAATCTCAACACATATAGGACATGTATGCAATTCATCACATAAGCATTGCAAATTAGAGTCTGAATTATCAATAAGCTGTCCAACAATTTCACTATCTATATCCTTTTCATATGCTACATCTATTATTTCAGTAGCCATACCACCACAGGCTAGTGAGGAATCATGTTAATCAAAATATGTGAGGAACTCACTAGTCTCAATGAAAGAATTAATTTGGGAGCATCTATCACATATAGTGGATCTAGCACAAACACAATCAACAGAGTCATTCAAAACAACTATGTCACATGGTCTAGATGGCATGTTGTCCCTAAACTCAGAAGATGCATCAATAACAGGCTTATCAACCAATCCTAGACTAGGAATAGCATGATCATCACATTCTAAGTTACCCTCACACTTAACTACTACCCTAGACTCCAGAGATTCATCATTAACAGGTTCAGAAATAGAATTATCACTAAGCTTACAGCTAGGTATAGAAAAACCAAGTGCATCAGTACACAAGGGTTCATGAACATCAACAAATGTATCAATTTTGCTTAATGCATTACCACAATCAACCATATCAGGAGATTCAACAACAATTTCTTCATCAACAACATCTTCATGCAATTCAGAATCAACAACATTATATGCATCAGGAATCACAGCGCTATCAAGCAAACTAGATTCAGTTCTTACAAATTGCAAAGTATTAGAAGATGGAAGGATATTACCCAATGAATAGGACTCTTCCTTCTCTATACATTCCCTTATGATTTGCTCTTCAATCAATTCAGTAGCACTTGAAGTTGGTTGATTCATCTGAAATCCTAAATCCTTCATGAGGTTATTAATCTTTTGTTAAGTTTCAAGATACCATCGTTCATATTCTTGTTTGAATTGAAGATGGTCGGCATCCCTTTGTTGGATTCAAAGATCAAGGGTTTCTATTAGCTACATCATCCTCTCTTCCAAACTTGGTCCCTCTGAGGCTCTTGTTGCATGTATTCCTTATGGTAGTTGTAAGGATGATATTTTGGCTCTTGCCTATGGAAGTTATGGTGTGGTTCATAATGATGGTGGTAATTTGGGTGAATCTCATATGGATGGTGGTGATAAGGTTCAGGGTAACTGGGGTGAACTTCACAAGAATGATGGTGTGGTTGGTAGCATGGTAGTTGGAATTGTTGGTATTGTTGGCTTTGTTGCTCTTGTCTTTGTTGTTCAAGAAAGCCTTGAACCATTGTTTGAAGATCATCCAACTGCCTGAAAATCCCATCATTTGCATAAGAATTATAAACACCTTGATTAGAATAATGATATGGATTCATTTAAAGCCAATAAAAAGAGAAGTGCAATCAAATTTAGTACAAGAAAAATGACTAGCAAATTATAACTAAAATTAACTCAAAATCAAGAAAATAAAATTTAAATGAAGCTAAGACTTACTTAACTATGAAAAACACTCCTAAACAAAGGTTAATGACACAAAACAAACTCACAAAAAATAAAGATATTAAATCTAAAAAAATTGAAAAATTCCTAATAAATACTAAAAAAATTCGAAAAAGTGCCTCAAACGTTGGAATTTGGCCAAAAAAATGGTGTACCTAATAGCTTTTCTATTACTTTTGCTTAAAACACCCAAAAACCTTGGAAAACAAAGTTTGAGAATTTTCTGGGCACCTTAAACAAAAAATTCCAGCAACCAGACAAGTTAATGTGTAACACCGAAATGATCCAAATCCAAGCTTAAAATAGAACAAAAATCAAATCAAAACAAAACCAAAACAGAGCTAAAATAGAACTAAAACACTTAGAAAACTTTTTCAAACAATTGAGAATCCAAATTCCCTGGCAACGGCGCCAAATTTTGATGGGCTCTGTCGTACAACCCTTAAAATAAAACTAGGTTGAACTAAATATGTAGCTAGTGGCACAACCTAGATCATCTCCCTTAGAATTAGAGTTCAATATTTAATTAGGTTTTCTAAGTGTTAAAAGACTCTAAAAATTTCTAAATTAAGGGGGTTTTGATCTAATTAAACTAAGTAGAATTAAATTGAAATAAAATTCCTAATTGCTACCTAATTATATGAATTGTGGGTGGAGGATGGTCTTGTGACTAGCTTTGGAATCGTCCTTTGGTATCCACTATTCTTATTCTAATCCAATTATGGTTAATTCTAGTCTAAGAGTCCCTAATTGTGTTCATGGAAATTGTATCTTGAGTTACCACGCAAGATTCAAGAGATTAACGAAGTAATGTTGAATTGAGACCTCAATCCCGCATTAAATTATTAATTCTTGCTTTTAAGATCAATGAACACCCAATTTGATTGATTAACTAATTAATTAGCCTCTGAATCATCACCCTAAAATGTTTAATTAACTAACTAAATACTAAAGAATCCTCAAATCAAACAATCAAGCACATAATCTTACTCATTCATTTTATCGAACACCTTCATGGCATACATGGGAGATGAGAGAGAAATGAAAAATTTAGTGTCCAATCCAACCAATTAATCAACAAAAAGCCTTCCTAATTAGTGTCTAACTAACCACTAATCATAATTACACAAATTCTCTATCAAATACAACTTAACCAAGACAATATATGAAAGAGAAAAAGTGTAGGAAAATAGAAATCCTTAGCCAAAAATTCTGAGTTCTTCCTATAGATTCAAGCTTCTCCAAGGTCCTTCTTCCTTGCTAGTCATAGATGGAGGCTTAGAGCTTCATAGAGGTGGAAGAATGGAAAATGGAGAATGGAGGAAGTGGCATGGAGTGTGCTGTGGATGAAAAGGGCGTGAGAGGTGAATGGACTGGATGGAAAAGACGAAGGGGGTGTATGTGGTATGACGTGAATGGAATGTAACGTCTGGAATGGATGAATGGCGTTAATGTGTCAATGACATATATTGTATGAATGGAATATAGCATGAAATGATAATGAAAATCAATCTTCGCTGATGCTGCCACGAGTGAAATTTTTAATCTTCTCACGTGTTTCATTTGTTTTTCACGTGACAGCCTCTCTTCCTTCATTGTCCGTAGCTTGTATACGATTATATGTATGAGAGTGGGCCCTACTTCATTTTATTTTATTATATTCCACGTTAGTTCCTTCTCCACGTGATTGCTTCTTGTGTTGCTTCATTCCTCTGTTCCAGCAGCTTCATTTCGTGGCTTCATATTTCTTTCCACATGGCTCGAGTTCACTTCATTTCTCGCTCATTTTTACGTGTTTGCTTTATTTGTCTCAGCCCAGGCTTTCTTGACTCAATGCTTCTTCTTTGCATTTTTCTTCACACGTTCTGCATGTTGCTTGCTTCCAACTCTAACTCGTGGCTTTTTGTACATGTTTCTTCTACGTTGCATCAAGCACCCAAGCTCGAACTTCTCATGTGGCTGCTCTTGTACGTGAAAGCTCTTCTTTGTTTAGCTTGCTTTCTTAATGAACCGGTAGCTTGTTCATCTTTCTTCTCCTCCACATAACTTGCCTTTGACGTTAGCTACTGCTTTCTTTGGAGTTGTTTCTACTCTATTTCAGCTCGCTTTATTCATGTTATTGTCCAGCCTTAAGCTATTCTCCATGCAAGCTTCTTTTGTGTAGCATTTCGCGTATTCTGGACAGCTCATGCTACTCATTCTTTTTCCATATTGGCCTTCATGCAGCTCATTCTTCCTTCTCTCAAGAAATTCTTCTCCTCTGTTTTGCTCACATGTTTCACGTAAAACTTGAGCTGCTTCTACTCTAGTCTCACATGGCTATTCTTTCTTCATTCTATCTCTGCACTTCATCTCTCAAGAATGTGTAGTAGCTCTTCTTAATCGCTTAGCTTGGTTTAAATTTATTTCCTCCTGTAGCCTTACACTCTTCATGCTACCCTTCGAATGCAATTCATTCTCTCCTCCCATAACCCATACATGCTACCTCTTCTCCAAACCAACCTCCATTCAAGCTCCGATTGCCAATTGAAAAATCTACACAAAAAGAATGGAAGAGATGAAATAGAAAAATTCACAAAATTCATTTAAAATGATTTATGCATTTAAAATCAATTATTTTGCCAATTAATTCATAAAGTGCAGAGAATGGCTACTAAAACAAAATTCCATCTAATTAAACCCCTAAAGCCATATTTGGACATTAAAATGCTTAAGATAAGGAGAATAAAATATATATAAATCATGCTATCAACATGGGTATATAACCCCTTTTTGAATCTTGCATATTCAACCTATGCAATACTTTGTCTATGTAAGTGCTCTGACTTAGGCCGATTAGCTTCTTGGATCTACCTCTATAGATCCTTATCGCTAGGATGTAAGTGGCTTCACCTAAGTCTTTCATTGAGAAACACTTTCTTAATCAAGTCTTGACATTTTGCAAGGTAGGAATGTCATTTCCAATGAGTAGGATGTCATCAACATAAAACACTAGAAATACAATTGTGCTCCCACTAACCTTTTTGTAAACACAAGGTTCATCAATATTTTGGATAAATCCAAAATCTTTGACTACTTCGTCAAAGCGATGATTTTAACTCTGAGATGCTTGTTTCAACTTATAAATAGATTTTTGAAGCTCGTAAATCTTCTCAAAATCCTCTGGATGTACAAAACCTTCAGATTGTGTCATGTACACATCTTCAAGCAACTTGCTATTAAGGAATGTTGTTTTGACGTCCATCTACCAAATCTCGTAATCATAGTACATTGCAATGGCAAGAAGGATCCTAATTGATTTAATCATGGCGACTGGCAAAAAGGTTTCATCATAGTCTATACCATGGGTTTGTTTGAATCCTTTTGCAACTAGTTGTGCTTTGAAGGCATGCACTTGGCCATCCATGTCAATTTTCTTCTTAAAATCCCATTTGCACCCAATGGTTTTTATACCTTCAGGTGGGTCAATCAAGGTCCATATTTAATTATCATACATGGATTGCATCTCACTGAGTCTTGCTGAGATTGATGCCATGAGACATGGGTATATAACTCCTTTTTGAATCTTGCATATTCGACTTATGCAATACTTTGTCTATGTAAGTGCTCTGACTTAGACCGATTAGCCTCTTGGATCTATCTCTATAGATCTTATCCCTAGGATGTAAGTGGCTTCACCTAAGTCTTTCATTGAGAAACACTTTCCTAATCAAGTCTTGACATTTTGCAAGGTAGGAATGTCATTTTCAATGAGTAGGATGTCATTAATATAAAGCACTAGCAATACAATTATGCTCCCACTAACCTTTTTGTAAACACAAGGTTCATCGATATTTTGGATAAATCTAAAATCTTTGACACTTCGTCAAAGTGATGATTCTAACTCTAAGATGCTTGTTTCAACCTATAAATAGATTTTTGAAGCTTGCAAACCTTCTTAGAATCCTCTGGACATACAAAAACTTCAGGTTGTGTCATGTATGCATCTTCAAGTAACTTTCTATTAAGGAATGCTGTTTTGACATCCGTCTACCAAATCTCGTAGTCATAGTATGCTGCAATGTCAAGAAGGATCCAAATTGATTTAATCATGGCGACTGGCAAAAAGGTTTCATCATAGTCTACACCATAGGTTTGTTTGAATCCTTTTGCAACCAATCGTTCTTTGAAGGTATGAACTTGGCCATCCATGTCAATTTTCTTCTTAAAAACCTATTTGCACCTAATGGTTTTTATACCTTCAGGTGGGTCAATCAAGGTCCATATCTGATTATCACACATGGATTGCATCTCAAACTTCACGGCTTCTAGTCATGTCTTAGAGTCTGATCCCACTACAGCTTCTTGATAGGTAGTTAGCTCCTCTTGATTAACGAGCAACACATCACAACTTTCAGTTAAAAGAAATCTATATCTTTGAGGCTGATGTCATGTCTTATCAGACCTTCGTGGGTCTTATGTTACTTGAGTAGGATCAACAACTTGTTGTGAGTCTTCTTGTATTTCCATCTCTAGCTCAATACAATTTTATGGCTCTCGAACTTTTTTGAGATGTATCTTACTCCCACTAGTTCTTTTAGAGGTAAATTCTCCTTCTAGAAAGATACCATTTTGAGTAATAAATAGTTTATTCTCATTGGGATTGTAGAAGTAGTATCCTTTAGTTTCTTTAGGATACCCTACAAAAAGGCATTTTATAGATTTGGGTGCTAACTTATCTGAGGCTTGTTGTTTAACATATGCCTCACATCTCCAAATCTTAAGAAAAGCTAAAGTGGGCTTCTTCCCAGTCCATATCTCTTATGGGGTCTTTTTAACCACCTTAGATAAGACACGGTTTAGTGTGAACACAGCTGTTTCTAATGCATAGCCCTAAAAGGATGGTGAAAGATCTATTTGACTCATCATAGATCAAACCATATCTAATAGTGTTCGATTCCTTCGTTCAAAAACACTATTCCATTGTGCTGTTCCTAGTGGGGTCAATTGTGAGACATTTCCACAATTTCTAAGATGGTCAATAAATTCTTGGCTCAAATATTCACCACCTCCATCAGATCGAAGTGCTTTAATAGATTTGCCAAGCTGATTTTGTACCTCATTTTGGAAGATTTTGAACATTTCAAAAGATTCAGATTTGTGTCTTATTAAATAGATGTATCCATATCTACTATAGTCATCTATAAAAGTAATAAAGTACAAGTGACCACCTCTGGCAGTGGTACTTAGTGGACCACATATATCAGTATGTATTAAGCCCAATGGGTCAATAGCCCTCTCACTATGCCCAGTAAAAGTTGCCTTAGTCATCTTTCCTAATAAACAAGATTTGTAGGTGTCAAATGATTCAAAATCAAATGAGTTAAGTAGTCCATCTTGATAGAGCTTTAAAATGCATTTCTCATTTATGTGGTCTAGATGACTGTGCCATAGGTAGGTCGGATTCAAATCGTTTGACTTGATCCTCTTGGTAGTTTTGTTATAAATATTTTCATTATTGGGAATTTCAAGGTTCAAGTAATAATGGCCACCATGAAAATCACCATCCGCATAAAAGATGTCATTAAAATAAATAGAACATTTAATGTGTGACGACCCTAATTTCTACACATTGTAATTAAGGTTTAATACGTGATTAGAAATCATAGGTTAGGGTTACAAGGCATTACAACTAATTGCATTATGAAAATACGGGGAAATTTGAACCTTAATGTGATTAGAGTCATCAATCATACAATTACAAGCACATATGTTCATAAGGGAAATAACCATTTATTTATAAGTCTTTGATTCTATTCCCATCAATTATAACTCATCCCAATATCTCTAAATCATCCCTTGAGGTTACCATATGAGAAACCAAGGTTTTCTACTTAATATAAGTGTTTCAGGATGTTCGCCACGGCCAAATCCTTTTTGTTTTACCCCTTACTCCATCACTAGTTTCGCCACCAACCTACATGGCGCCGCGGCGAAGAAGCCTCCCAGAACTCACCTCGTTCGCCTCTCGATATTGGCCGCAGCCAATACCTCCTTTTGTCGCGGCCAATTCCTTTCTGAAATGCCTGGCTCCTTTTCGCAAAAGTTCACCGCGGTGAATTTCCCTCTGGACGATTCCTAGTTTAGCCTCTCACATTTTGCCATAGCCAATTATACATTTCGCCGCGATGAATTCCTCTCTGACACTTTCCCTGGGCAACTTCGCCTCTATTGGCTGCGGCTAACTCCATTTTAGCCGCGACGAAGTGCCTTCTGGTCCTACACTCTGAAAATCTGGTCTCATACTCTCCATTCTCCCTCCAATATCACTCTAGGGCCATTCTACTTTAATTTATGCAACTCTAATGGCAATCATATACCTTAATTACCCAGCAAATCTATCATCACTAGTTCAAGACTTAAGTGTCCATTTCTTTTCTCTAATTACCCTCTATCAACAAGTTTGTAAAGTAACAGTAATAGGAATTCATGAACTATTAGCAATTATCATTTGATACACAGTCAGTGGGGTTTCCATACATTAGGGGTTCATATCAATATCTCAAAGATTACATTTCCAATAGTAAGCTATATCAGAGTTCAACAAGTCTCACAGCAGATATCACAAATCTATACATTAAATACTAAACTAAAATGAGGTCTAACCCCTCAATAAATACATCTTAAGTAATCAAAATATGAAAGCCTACACTTGGCAATATAGATACATGATGATGCTATACATAGGTTAACAAAATTTAGCATCTACCTAATTCTACTCAGACCAAGTGTAGCTCCCCACACTAGGCCTCAGCTCATGGATGTTCATCCACTTGTTTGCCCTTATCCTTACCCGAGGAACCTTCACCTAAAATTGTAATCCCATAAAATGAGGTGAGATATGAATCTCAATAACCAAGGCAATTCCATCATATAATCCAGTTTAATTAACATATATGCATGAATCAAAATCAACATCAGAATCATATCGTCATATCAGTAAATGAAATAATTAGGCTATCATGATTACTATCTCATGCTAGCAATCATATTTTCACATGTTAAAGGCCAATAACATTGGGAGAGGCCAGTCCACGGCACCTACTCCCCATTGAGCATAACCAGGGCTCAGTGCATCTAGGGTTTGATCATAACCCGGTGCTCAATCGTAGCACATGCATGGGTGGCAGCCGCACCACAGCTCCACCATGGACTCACAAGGTCCAATCACAATACAATAGATATCCAACCAATTCATTCAACATTTCAAATCATTCACATACAATAAATATGAAATTTAAACTAACATATGCATAGAATTAATGTAAATTCCGGTTACCTCACTTGTAGACAATTGCAACAGCCACCACAGGTACAAAATCTCCCTATAACCATAACATCAGAGAATTACTACTCTAATTCATCATTAACAGTTACAGCAAGTACCCAAAGAATTTAAAATGCTAATGACTACCTAGGGAACACTTACCCAGCCACTATAAGTCCCAAATTCGAATTGAAGTGTCCTCTACCAGAAACCTCAATATTTCACCTAAAATCCTAAGCAAATTCATACAAAATTAATACCCATATGATAAATTAGCTATGGGGGTCTCAAATTAGCAAAGAAAGCATCAAAATGGATATACTTATCTAATGTCAGCCCTAACCTCAACCTACGAATTTCACCAAGAAAATCCCAAACAACCACATTTCAGATTTTTGGGTAGGGTGAAAATGCTCCAAATGAAAAACTAATCGGGCCAAATTAAAGAGAAAGATGAGGGGATTAAGTTGTATAGCTATTACCTTGGCTGAATCTTGCTCCAAATGTAAGAAAATGTGGAATTATGTCAAGAACCCTAGCCTCTCCTTCATACCTCCGAATTTTCTTTTTTGTCTTTGTGTTTTGCAAAAAGGGGGAGGTGGCTGGTCAATTTTTTTAGGGTTTTAGTTGGGTCTAAGATGGGTCATGGGTTGCTCCAAGGTCCAACTCCAAATGGGCTTCAGTTTTGAGCTTGTTAGGCTAGTTTTAATGTGTTGGACTACAGAATTTTATTGGGCCAGACTTAGTTTTAAGAACTCCATAGTCTTGGGTCTGAACAAGATTTATTGGGCCACTTATAAGAGCCTATACAAGGTGGATCTTGGACCTCTATCACATTAAATTGGATTGGGTCTGCACCTAACTCATTAGGCCTCCATTAGCCTCTTATCATGATTCATTAATTTGGGCCTAAATGAAATTTATATCCTAATTAATTTTCAAACCCATATTAATAATTTATCTCTCTAAAATCTCCATTCACTTAACTTGCCCAATTATCCTATATTAATTATTCCTAATTAATCTAAATCCATGATTAACACCTTAATTAATTTTGGGGTGTTACATATTGTAATGTCCAATTTTCGTTAAACAACGGAAACGGGCATGTTTTCAAAGCAAGTCCCCCGAAATGAATTAGTTAAGGTTCTAAAAAATTTGAGTAACATTCTAGCCTCCTAAAAATGAGAATTGTAGCCTTAGATGGAAGGAAAAATGGAGTTAGAATGGAGAAATAAATTTTGACAGAACCATTACGAAACATAATGGCATTTTCGTAATTTCGGGTAATTTTTGGAATTCACACAGGAGGGCTTTTAAATCAAATTTTTAACTTCTCCAAGGTTCTCAGCGGCCCTGAAAACCATGGGAAGCCCTGGGACAGTTAAATCTTCTCCGGTGGACATTTTCCAACGTCGGTGTACCCGAACTTTGATGGATCCGTTCAAGAAGGTTTTAGCTCCGATTTGAGTGATTCCAAAGGCATTTTTCTTAATTAGGAACCTAAATTTTATAATGGAAAAATAGTTCTAAAAAAGGAGCTAAAACGAAGGAGAAACGAAAATGCAAAGTACGAAGGGAAAAATTAGAATTTTTGAAAAAGTCACTTTTCCCTATCTATATATAGATGGCGCCCCACTTTCCTCCCCATTTGGAATCAGAAAATTTTGAATAATTTTAGAAAGGAGAGCTAGGGTTTCAGGGGCACCAAGAGAGAAGGAGAAGAAGAAGAATTTCCAAGCTTAAGGTATGTTTTTATGGTTGTTTTCCATGCTTTTCTCCATCTCCACCACCTCTCCTTCATCCTCCTTTATTTCCTTGGATTAAAATGAAGTTTAAAAATCTGATTCAAGGGAGAAATTCAAGGGAAAGTTCGGATTTGAAGAGAAGAGCTTGGAAAAATCAAGATTTAAGCCAAACTAAGCAAGGAAACAAGGTAAAAATGCATCTTATGGTTGGTACCTTCCATTACTCTTCTTCTCCATTTCGACCTACACTAAGAACCCTAGGAAGATCTAATTTTCATGCCCAACCAAGCATGATTCTTAGGTATTTGATGGATAGGAATAAGAATATGTAAAGGAAACCATGAAATAGGCATTAGAATGCAAGATGCAAAACCTAGGGTTTCTAGTGCACCTTTCAAATTCTGAATTTATATGATACTTCCTAGGTCTAATTTAAAGTATAAATGAATTCTTGAGACATCAAAGATACTCCCTACAAGCTTCTTCCTTCAAGAAAACAAAGAAAACTCCATATGGCCCAAATGGTGTCTATGTCTCAGCCAAAAGGGGATTTTGTAGGTGGGGGGAGTTTAAATTTTTCTAAGGCCATTCTTGAGTCATATTTGATGAATGAAAATGAAGGGAGGCCTTGGAAAAATTTTAGAACTCATGGAAAGTGATTTGGTGTCTTAAGTTCTATATTATGACCTAAAGAAGCAACATGGTGCTAGGCCTTTTGTTTTAATGATATGATGACTCCAAGAGGCTTAAAAGGAGTCAAGAATCATATTTGAAAGGAAAGAATGAGGTCTAGAAATTATTTGAGGGATGTTGCTTCATTAGGTGCCTTTATAGACCATAATGGGGATTGTAGAGCAATCTAGTGTTTCACCTAGCTATGTGACCTTAAAATGTGTTTCATGAACCTAATTGGCTCCCATAAATTGTATCTAGGCCAAGAGAAATCATTTCCACCAAATTATAGGTGTGTGTCCAAAAGGGGAGGCTTGAATTTCAAGGAAAAAGTGTGTGAGTGTACACAAGGTAGCTCTCTCCACCTTCTCTCATGTATGGATGTATGTTTAGCTAGTTTTAAAATGTGTGTATGTGTATTTTCAAGCTATGAAAAGTATGCTAGCATGCCTTTATATGCCATGATTCTTGATGCTGTGTTATGTTTCTAAATTAGTACATAATGTTTGTTTAAGTTTGCTTGAGTATGGAGAGGCCAAGAATTCTTCCCTTTGGTGAGGGTGAGCTAAGAACCCTTGAGCTTGGTTAAGACAAAGCAAAGAGTCTCCCAAAAGCAAAGTGGGCTCCCAAGAGTATGGTTGAGTCTAAAGTTTTTAAAGAATGGGTGAGGCAAGTCCAAAATCCATCAGGAGAAATGTGAGGCTAATCTAAACACTTGGTGAGCTCTTGAATGTCTTATATGATTTGTTCGTATGCCAAGTTTGCTTTTAAAATATCCATGACTTCCATTTTCTCCATGCATGCATTTAAAAAGCTTGCTTTACACATATTATGTATAATTGAATAGGAGATGAGCTATTGGGATTCTTTGAATCTCATCTCCTCCTCTCCAATGATCTAACATGCTAGGTGGACCAAGTGGATATGCCAATGAGAGCCAATTAACAATGAGGAAGAGAGATTGACAAGCTTATGCCTTATTTTGTCCATTTTGGAACCATAATGGTGGTTCATAATGTATATGATGTTGTAAATGTACTATGAACCTTGAGACATGTATAAATACGCTATTATGTGATGTTTATAACTATGGATCTGATGTATGAGCTTTAGAATACAATTTGAGTTTGTAATGTCCAAATATGCAATGTGGAAGTATGATGTAAATATGCGTAAGTGTGGGTTGAATGGCCAAAATGAGATGTATGAGATTTAGGACCCTTTGATCAGCTTGTACAAGTCTTAAATATGCTTTTAGACTTGCCCAAAAGGTGCCAACACCAAGGGAAGGCCATTTGGCAAGTTTGGTACCTCATATGGAGCCAAATTTCACTATAATGGAACCCTATATCACTTTTTAGCCAAATGAGTTAGTATTGATCTAAAATTTGGCATGAAATTAGGTCTCATTGAGAGATTTTTGGGAAGCTAAAGATCATAATTTTTGGAGGTGTACAGAATATTTGATGATTTTTCAAAGTTAACAACATTTATGGTTTTGGTCTACTACACTATTCATTTAGTCCGAAATTGTTTTCTATCACACGAGGCTCAAATGATATCCAATTGCCATGAAATTTTACACAGAGAAACTAGACAATCACACTGACTCATTTCAACTAAAAGCATCTCATTTAGAGGTCTAGAGAGGGAGATATGAATTTTTAAAATTTCTATCTAGTATCAGTAAATTTGCCCGACCAGAAGTATTGTTCCATTGAATTCCGAAGTCTGGGCTTGGTAAAATGATCTAGAGATACTTTTCCTCTCTATTTAACATCTACAAATTTCTATATTGATATCATTTCCATGAATTGGATTTTTTTAGAATTAATTAGATATTTTTAAAGTTTTCTGCAGAATTCTGTGATAGTTCCAGATTGCAGTCGAACCTTTGGACTATTTCGGATGTCAAACATCCTCCATGATGCATGTTATGGTCTGGGCCTATTTTTAGTGTAAATTAGATATCATAAGATTTTTAGAATGACCAAGATTTCATGATTTTCATTTTTTTAGATTTAGTTATGATTTTTCAAATTTTGCCCAAAACAGAGGCCAATTCGGGCTGAGAATGAATTTCCATTTTCCATGCTCTCATTCGGTTTCCATGAGTTGTGGGTATGATTTTGTGATGCAATTGAGTTATAATGATGTAATTAAATATGAGAATATATAGTATGAGCTCACACAGTCCACATGACACCGAATGGAATTCTTAGACCTAACGCAACGCAAAAATGAACATTATTTCCTTGCCCTTTTCATGCAAAACTCACATGATTCATGATATTAAGTTATGTAAAAGCATGAGATGAGCTAGAATTTATGGTATTGCATTTATTATTTCTAATAACTAAAGTAAAACCTTCCTTATCTAAATAAGAAAGTGAAACAATGTTTCTACTCAAAGCAGAAACATAATAGCAATTGTTCAAAACTAACAAAAGCCCATTGGGCAAAACTAATTCATAAGTGCCTACGGCTAAAGCAGTAACTCTTACTCTGTTTCCAACTTGTAGGTCTATTTCACCTTTTTTTAGCTTTCTACTCCTTTTAAGACCCTGCACATTTGTACAAATGTGAGTTCTACATGCAGTATCTAATACTCATATAGAAAAAGTAGAAAGATTAATTTCTATAACATAAATACCTGAAGTAATAGCCCTACTATTCTTCTTACTCTTTAGATCTTCTAGGTAGAACTTATAGTTTCTCTTCCAATGATTGGGCTCATTACAAAAGAAACAAAGTCCTTTCTTGGGAGGCTTTACCTTCTTGGCTTCAAGCTTGGGTTTGGACTTAAGCTTATTTTGGTCCTTGGACTTATTGTCTGAGCCCTTTCTCTTTCCCTTATTTTTGCCTTTCTTTTTCATTCCTTTTTCCTTTCTGAACCATTATAACAGTGCTTTGCTTTTTCTTGATATTTTACTCAATAGTTTTAAGCATCGAATGCAGTTCAGAAATTGATTTCTCCATGTTGTTCATATTATAGTTCATGACGAATTAGTCATAACTTTTCAGGAGTCAGTTTAAGATCAATATGTAGCTAACTCCTAGCTCATGGGAAATCTAAGCCTTTCAAGGTGATCAATGTAGCCTTTCATCTGTAAGACATGAGCATTAACTGATACACCTTCAGCCATTTTGCAGGAATGTAAGGCCTTGGTAGTTTCATACCTTTCTTACCTTGCCTGTTGTTGGAACATTTCCTTGAGATGCACAATCATCTCATAAGCCTCCATGTGTTCCAAATCTCTTTAAAGTTCTGGGATCATGGTGACTAGCATCAAGCATGCTACATTCACAAAGTCATTAAGATGCTTAGTGCAGGCATCCTTTTGGGCTCTTGGAGCATTGGCTATAGGCTCCTTAAGAATGGGTTAATCTAGGACATATGACTTTCTCTCCTACTTGAGAACAATTCTCAAGTTCCTAAACTAGTCAAGAAAGTTGGTCCCATTGAGTTTATCCTTCTCAAGGACAGATTGCAATGATAGTGTAATAGAATTATTTGTCGACATTTTTCTACAACAAAATATGCAAAGTCAAGTTAATAATCTCCTACTAAAAATTAACCCTCAATTTAATTTAGCAGGCTAAGACTCATATTTCACTCAATTGTAAGTTTGTTTTGGTAAGATGCTTAAAATTAAGTTATTTAGGTAAGTAACTTGTTTACAAATTACATCACATGTAACTCTTAGATTTTTATAGGATTCCATCATCATATGATCCGACATGTTTAATCTCATCTAATGCCTTGAGACCCAAAATCGTTTTGATAGTCCCAATTAAGTCAAACCATTATGAACCTTATGAGTATCACCGTTACCCAAGCTACCTCACTTAGATGACCTAAGTGTATCCACTTTGATGGAACATATTCAAAATGGGTGGCATATAAACTTAAATTTTGATTCGAGGGATTTTATTGTTATTATTTCATTGTGATTCAAATATTCAATCATCGCATGATAATATACTACAATAGCATCTCATACATACATATGATCTTATCATGAAGTATAAAATAAATGTGTCACAATATGGTCCCATCTAACCTATCTCCTCCCAAGCCAATGAGAGGATTCTTCTAAGATAAAACCTACAAAGAGAAACCTCAATTGAACATTTGAAGGGAGTGAGATGAGAAGAGAATGTACATCTAGAATAAATAGAGAGAGACATGACAGGCAGACCGTATTTTTAAAAATTGCAAACCATAAAAACCTAGGGCCATATTATGTACCATACCCATCCAATTCAAACAAACATAATTTATACATAAAGTTACAAACATCTCATCTCATAAGAAAGGTTGTAAGCATTATGATCTTAGTGTTAAATCAGATTAGATTACGCTAAACACGTTTTCATATATACATATCTGAGATTCATGTATCACATACATATATTATAGATTTAAATATATCCTGTCAACGCGTCTGGTTTCTTCATCATATGCAAATCATATATTCAATATCATATTTACATACATATACGAATATAGATTGTTCATTCATATCATGAAAGCATGTTCGTAATATATATAAATATATATGTACAGAATAACATGTAATATACAAAAACATGAACAGACTTGTTAAACAAATTTGTAAACATCAGAATTGAACAATTTATAGTCCGAATTAAACAGATTTAGAATCAGATTCCAAATCAAATTCAAACCTCTTTGTAATTCACACACATATGTCGCATATAATATTGAATTGTAGAGTTCAAATATCACTTATATGAAATCAAATTTAAAATTGATTTGAACATATAATACATATATGAATGCCAGATTCAAACACTAATCATGTGAGCCCTAAGTTCACATACTTATATCACATTACAACATATTGCATCACATATAGGCCATGCAAAATCACAACAAAGGTAAAATTCATGGAACTTCACACAAAAACTCAATTTAAACAACCATTGACATAGCTCTGATACCACTGTTGGGAATTTTCGGGATGCGCAGTGAAAAATTAAAACCTCGAATCCCTTCTTACTAATCCATCAATGTTATTTAAATCGAGTAGATCTAGAAATATTTACATTTTCTGTTAGATCTTAGGAATTGATCTACAAATCTGCTCCCTCTACTGGTATCCATACGAATGGATGCTCAACTCGAACGGCGAGCTAGCGTCGTTTACCAACATCCGTACACATTCTTGGTAGAGAAGATGTTCTCTTCTTCCTCTTTCTCTCTCTAGGCGTCCGTACAGTGTTAGTACACTTTCTCTCTCAAGGCGTCCGTACGCTGTCCGTATGCTTTCTCTCTCTAGGGTTTTTCTTTAGTTCTGTAGTTCTAGGAAACCTAAGCCTTCTACCTTTTTATAGAGGTATCTTATTAGGGTTTCAGATATATTTGATTAATTTAAAATACATTATTTTAAATCAAATCAATTTTGAATTAAATAGATTAGTTTAAATTTAAGTCTATCTAATAGATTTAAATTTTAACTAATTATTTAATATAAATCTAGAACTTAATTCAAATTTAATTTATCTCATTAATGAAATTTAAATTATCATATTAGTTTAAATTTAAATATATCATATATATTTGAATTTAAAACTAATTGATTTAAATTAATTAAAGGATATATATATTTTGAATTTTATAAAATATATATATATATATATATCAAATATGTATATTTATTTATTTATAAAATTCTTCCACCCTAGATTGAATGTAACATTCATTGAATCTAGACGCAATTTTAAATTCAATGAATTTCGAGATTTTAGCTCGAGTTGACTCGTTCTTATGTGCGACTCTGTAGACCCATATGATGTTGGCAGTGGGCTAATAACACTATTTGACCCACAAGTCACAAATAGTCTCTAGTAAGACATTGTGACTATCCAAATCATATAGGGATCGGTGATCCGATACAACCTATCATATAACCTTATCACATCCTTTTTGTCATATGATATCTAGATCAAGTATGAGGCATAAAAATGTCATCCTTATCTTACTTGATTGTCACTTTCTCTATCTACGTGTAGACTGATAGTACAAATGAAAACCCTTCCATTCGAGCATGGCCATGCATTTCTCAGTCTCACTCATCAAGGGGTCCAGAGATATCTCTCTGTTAATCAGAAGGACAAATCCTATCTTGACTATTCATCTTCTTCTACATGAATTCCACTATACCCGATTATAGCCTTTATGATCACCTGGTTAAAGATGACTTTTGACTATGCCAAAAAATAGTGTTTCTTATGTTGGAAACTATGGTGATCTCAAGTCTAAGGGCTCGGTGACATGATTATACATAAGATATGCTTATGACTTAATCCATATAGCTCTCTAATGGCGGGTCGATCCAGCTTCTTGTCCCTAACAATTGCCTATGATTTTGATTTGTATCTTTATACATGATTAACACATAAACATCAATCAAAATCATATTAGTCTTAATTCATCATCATTCTCACAATGATGATCGACTAAGGATATTTAGGATAATCAATATGATTTATCCAAGGATATTATTATATAGAACATGCAAAAATATAATAATGTAATAAAAGAAAACTCTTATTTCTTAATAAAGTACAATGTTTGCAATACAAGGATTGGCCTAGGGCACAATCTCTAACACCAACTAACTAAACTACCTACTATGCCCTCACATCCACTTAGAGACTAGAGTATTGATTTCAAATCTCTCTAACAATCATACATCAGTAAATTCACAAATTATTAACAACAACAAGATTCATAAACCACTAACATGATCATTCATAGTGATACAATAACATACTTCAAGTGATGAGTCTTATATCCATACTAATAAGGTTCCAAATCGGATATAAATGAGTGCATACATCAAGTTCCAAATTTGTATAAGGCCTAACTCCTTATTAGATACATCATAGGTCACCAAAACATGAAACTCCTATACTTCGTAATATGATTACATGATGATACTACACAAAGAATAACAAATATTAGCATCAATTTTAAGTTAGATTAACCCCAAGTGCAGCATTCCCTACACAGGGTCTCAACTCATGGATGTTCATCGACTTGTTTCCCTTTATCCTTACCCGAAGAGCTTTCACCTAAAATATTTAGCCCATAAAATAGGGTGAGGTGTAAATCTCAGTAACCAAAGGTAAATTTCATTCATATGCTTCAAATTTAATCAACATATATGCATTAAATATATAAGTATCAGAAACATCATAATATCAACAAAATGTAATAGTTGAGCTACTAGTGATCATTATCCCATACTAGCAATTACACACAATATGTTAAAGACCAATAACACTAAGAGAAGCCCATCCACAGCACCGACTCCCTAATGAGTACAACCTAGGCTCAGTGCATTCAAAAGTCTGATCATAACACAGTGCCCGATCAAGGCACGATGCACAGGTGGCAGCCACACCACAGCTCTACTATGAACTCATAATGTCCAATCACAACATATCAAATAGCCAACTATTCATTTAACATTTAAAATCATACATGTGTAGCAGATATAAGCTTAAATTAAAGATATGCAAAGAATAAAAATTAACCCCGATTACCTCACTTGGTTGACAATTCTTTGAGCCAACAACAATGCTACTTTAGCCTATGTACATAGAACTAGACCGTTACTACTACTCATCATTTATAGTAGCAAACCAAATACTCAAAGAATTAAACTATCAAAGACTACCTAGAAAACACTTACCTAACCACTACAAGCTCTAAATTCGAATTTGGTATTTCTCACATAAGAAACCTCAAGATACCTCTCAATTTTTTGGGTAAATTCACACAAAATTAATGCCTATATTATAAATCAACCATAAGGATCTTAAACCAGCAAAAACTACCTTAATATAGGAAGAAAACACTTACCTAACAACACCCCTAGCCTTAACCTCCAAAAGTCCACCATAGAAACACCAAACAATAAGTTTTATTTTTGAGTGAAAGATGAAAATGCTCTAAATAAGAAACCAATTAGTTTAAATTGAAGAGGAAGAAGAAAGGATTAATTTTTATAAATGTTACCTTAGCTGATTTTGACTCTAGGAGTGGGAAATGATGGAATTATGTCAAGAACTCCAACCTCTCTCCAAGGCCTCTAAATTTTCTCTTGTGTCTCTTGTGTTTCTATACAATAGGGAGGGGTTTATATGAGTTTTAGCTTTTAGTTAGATTATGGGCTGACCCAAAGGCCCAAATTCTAATGGATTCAGATTTTGGCTTGTTAGGCTAAACCTATATGGGTCCATTTAAGTTGGGTTTATAAATGTTGAGCCTCTAAGAAATAGGATTAGATCTCTTAAGGGCTAAAATTAGGCTTCTACATTTAGCCCAAAGCATAATTAAATTGTTCATATGGCCCAAATTAATGTCCACCTTTCTTAATTGATTTTTCTAATTAAACCCATATTAATTCCTAATTTATCATAATTATCCTTAGTTAATCTCAGGGTGTTACATTTATGGTTACTAAAGATTTAGAAACTTGCCCCATATAGGTAATGTCTCCAAATTTTTAAGGTAAATACTATAGCTCCTAATTCTAGATCATAAGTAGGATAATTCTCTTTATAAGGTCTCAACTGCCTAAAAGTATAGGCCACTACTCTCTTATCTTGTATTAGCACACATCCTAACCTTTCTTTGATGCATCATTATATACCTCAAAGTTTCTTAAAGGATCAAGTATGACTAACACTAGAGCAATGGTTAACATTTCTTTTAAAGTTTGGAAACTCTGCTTACACTCAGTAGTCCAAGCAAAAGGACTTCCTTTCCTAGTCAATTTGGTCAAAGGTGAAGCTTTTCAGGAGAAATCTTTTATAAATCTACAGTAATACCTAGCTAATCCTAAGAAACTTCTAATTTTAGTGACAATCTTTAGTCTTTCCCACTTAAGCACAGCTTCTACTTTATTAGGGTCAACTGACACCCCTTGATTAGAGATCACATGTCCTAAGAATTTCACTTCAAATAACCAAAATTCACACTTTTCTAGTTTAGAATGTAATTGTTTTTCTTTAAAGATTTACAAAACTATTCTTAAGTGATTTTCATGCTCTTCTCTACTTCTTAAATACACCAAGATATAATCTATAAATACTATCACAAATTGATCTAGATAAGGTTAAAAAATCTTATTCATGTGGTCCATAAATGTAACATCTGGTTCTTTGAAAACCAGAGAAAACATAAGAAACGTAACATATAATTTCTCTGTAAACGAATGAAATTCACCGAATACAAAAAGAGGTCCTCCAAAATGAGATAATTAAGGTCCCAAAAAATTTGGGAAGCATTTTAGACTCCTAAAAATGAGAATCTCAGGCTCAGACAGAAAGAAAAATGGAGCTAGAATGAAGAAATAATTTCTTACGAAAAGCTTATGAAACATAATGGCATTTTCGTAAATTTGAGCAAATTTTGGAATTCACACAAGAGGACTTTTAAATGAAATTTTTGAGTTCTCCAGGGTTCTCAGAGGCCCTAAAAACCATGGAAAGCCCCGAGACAGCTAAAACCCCTCCGATGGACGTTTTCTAATGTTGGTGTACCTGAACTTTGACGGATTTGTTTGAGAGGGTCTTAGCTCCAATTTGAGTAATTTCAAAGGCATTTTACTAAATTAGAAATCTAGATTTCATAATAGAAAAGATGGTTCTCAAAAAGGAGCTAAAACAAAGGAGAAACGAAAATGCCAAGAACGAATGGCAAAATAGAAATTTTTGAAAAAGCTATTCTCCTCCACATATATATATGAGGTGCCCCACTCTTTCCTTCATTTAGTTTCAGATTGTTCTACCCAAAAGTAGAAGAAAAACCCTAGGAGAGTGGTGCACCACGGGATGAAGAAAAGAAGGAGAAATTCAAGGTAGAAAGGTATGGATTTTTATGGTTTTTCATGCTTTCTTCATTCCAAACCTCTTCTCCTCTATTCTTCTTTGTTTCCTATGATTATAATGAAGTCTATAAATCCATTTTAAGGGAGAAATTGAGGGAAAAATTAGGATTTGAAGAGAGGAGCTCAAAGAAGACAAGATTCAAGTGAGAAAAGCCATGAAAACAAGGTATTTTCTTCTTCCATGGTTGCTACCCTTTGCACCCTTTCTTCACCATTTCACCCCATTTGAGAAGACATAAAAGGAGTTAATTTTTAGGCAGAACCAAGGGTGATTCTTAGGAAAAAGGGTGTGGAGATAAAGAATATACAAAGAGAATTAACAAATAACCATGGAAATTCAAGATGCAAAATCTAGGGTTTCATATGTTCCTTATAAAATCTGATTTGATACCTTGATTCCTATATCTAAATGAGAGTTTAAATAAGCTCCTAAGATCCCTAAGAGGCTCCCCATATGCATCCTCCCTTGAGAAAACTAGACAAACTCCAAAAAGCCCCATTTCTTCCATAGTCTCGGTCTAGAGGGGTTTGTGTAGCTAGAGAGAGTTTTAATTTTTTCTAAGCCTATTCTTGAGTCATATATGATGAATAAAAATGAGAGGAGGCCTTGAGAAAAATTTAGAACCTATAGAAAGTGAGTTGGTACTTTATGTTCCATATTATGACCTAAAGGAGTAACATGTAGCTAGGCTCTTGGTTTTGATTGTGTGATGAATCCAAGAGGTTTAAAATGAGTCAAGAATCATATTTTAAAGGAAAGAATGGAGCCTAGAATTTATTTGAGGGGTGTTGCTTCATTAGGTGCATTTATGGACTATAATGGGGTTATAGAACAACCTAGTGTCTAAGCAAGTTGTATGGCCTTTTTCATGAATCTAATTGGCTTTCATAAATTGTGTTTAGGCCAAGAGAAAGCATCTTCACAAGTTTGTGTATGTGTGGCCGAAAAGAGGAGCTTGAATCTAAAGGGAAAAGTGTGTGATTATGTGTAAGGTAGGTCTCTCCATTTTCTCTCATGCATTGATGTGTGCTTAGCTTATCTCAAAATGTGTGTATGTGTATTTTCAAGTCATGAAAAGTATGATAGCATGATTTCATATGCCATGATTTCATGATGACATATTATGTTTTTAAATGATGCTATGATGTTTGTTTGAGTTTGCTTGAGTATGGAAAGGTCAAGAACTCTTAACCATGGTGAGGATAAGCCAAGAACCCTTAAGATTGGTTGAGACAAAGCAAAAAGTCTCCCAAAAGCAAAGTGGGCTCCCAAGAGCATGATTGAGTCTAAGATTCTCTTAAAGAATGGGTAAGGCAAGTCCAAAATCTATGAGAAAAAGGGTGAGGCCAATCCATCTACTTGGCAAGCTCTTGGATGTCTTGTATGACTTATTCACATGCCAAGCTTGCTTCTTGAATGTTCATGACTTCCATTATATCCATGCATACATTTTCAAGACTTACTTTGCATCTAATATGTATGATTGAATGGGAGATGAGCTATTAGGATTCTTTGAATCTCATTCCCTCCTCTCCAATGATTTAATATACTAGGTGGACAAAGTAATGGAAGCCAACCACCTTGAAGGAAAGAGCTTGACACCAATATGCCTAGCTTTTGCCCTTTTAAGCCATAATGATGTTTAATGATGTATATTATTGTTACAAATGGTCTATGACCCTTGGGACATATGTAATTATGATATTATATGATGTAGAAAGATGTTATGTGAATGATGGAATGTAAATTAAGCATATTATGGAAATGCAACTTCATGAATGGCTTTATGGAAATATGCATATGTGTGGACGAAATGGCCAAAATGAGATGCATGAGGTTTGGGACCATTTGGGCAGCTTATATAAGTCTTAATTATGCTTTTAGACTTGCTCAAAAGGTGCCAAAACCCAAGAAAAGCCTTTTGGACATTTTGGTGCCCTACATGGAGCCAAAATTGATTATAATGGAACCCTATATTACTTTTTGGCCAAATGAGCTCTTCTTGATCAGAGATTTGGCATCAAATTAGAGCTTATTGATATCTTTTTGGGAAGCTAAAGAAAAAAAATTTCAGAGGTCTACAAAATATTTCATGAATTTCCAAAGTTGGCAAATTTTTTGATTTTGGCCTGATGCACTATTCATCTGGTCCGAAAATGAAATCTATTACACAAGGCTCAAATGATATCCAATTACCATGAACTTTTATGTAGAGAAACTAGACATTCACAGTGACTCGTGCCAATAGGAAGTACCTCATTTGGATTTCTACAGAGGGAGATATGAATTTTTTAAGATTCTATCCTATATCAAGAATTCCAGCCGACCTCTGTTACCGTTTCATTAAATTTTGAGGTCTAGGCCACCTAAGCTAGTCTAGAGTTATTTTTTCCCTCAAGCTAACATCCACAGCTTTCTATATTGGTATTATTTTCATGGATTAGATTTTGGGGGAATTAATTGGACATTTTCAAAATTTGCTACAAAAATCTGTGACAGCATCAGTGAGCAGTTTGACCTTTGAACCTTTTCGGATGTCAAACATCATTTATAATGGATTTTATGGTCTGGAAATATTTTTAGTATAAATTAGACATTTGTATCTTTCTAAATGGTCAAGAATGCATGATTTTTATTTTTCTAAAATTATTTATAAATTTCCAAAGTTTGGTTAGAAAAGAGCCAAATTCTGGCTGAAATTATACATGAGTATTTTGAGTTTTCCTTTAAGTTCCATGAGTTGTGTGTGACGACCCTAAATTCTAATATCGGTAATTATAGATAAATACACAATTAATAAATAATGATCAAGGTTTGGAGTCGTTACAATTAATTACATTAAGAAAATATAGGGAAAATTTAAACCTTGATACTACTAGAATCATCAACCAACAACCATAACGGGAACAAGCATAAAAGGGTTTGTACCATCATTTAAGGTTTAGGATTCATCCATTAATCAATTTCAACCCACAATTACATCCCACCAATGTACTCATGCTATTCCCTAACATTAGCCTTATTGAAATTAGGGTTTCTAGGTCAAATATAGGAGTTTGGGGACCTGTGCCGCGACCTGAAACCTTCCCGTCATGGCTAAGTTAGGTTCTGGAGCTCGAAAACTAAGTTTTTAAACTTGCGCCGCGGCCCAAAACTTTTGCGCCGCGATCAAGTTGCTCTTGAGAAATTTCCTAACTTCACCGCGGTGAGTTGGATCTACGCCGCGGCCAACCTATGTGGCGCCGCAGCGAGTTTTTCTACTGTAACCCCCCTAATTAATTTCCTCAACTCGCGCTGCGGCAGGACTTCTTGCGCTGCGGCGAGATTACATTCTGTCACCCTCCTGGGTGATTTTTTTCGCTCTGCGCCGTGGCGAGAGTTATCAAGCCGCGGCATCCCTCGCCACTGTCACTCCCTAGGCCGTGGCGAAGCCTTCCTGGCCGCGGCGTGACTCCCTTCTGTAGCTGTTTTCCTTATATTTCGCCCCCTACACTCCATTTCTCTTCTTAGGGACACTCTAAGGTCACTTCCCCTCATTTTATATGGCTCTAATGGCATCTATCTACCTTATTTACTTAGCTATGCTTCCATTACCAATTCAAACTTATGTGCTCATTTCTTTTCTCCAGTTACCCTCTATCAGCAAGTTTGTAAAGTTACCATATCAGAACATACATGAACCACCAGCAGCTATCTTTTAATACTCAATCAATGGGGGTTTCTTACATTAGGGGTTCATATCAATATCTCAAGGGTAACATTTCTATTAATAATCCATATTGTAGGTCAACATAGTTTACAATAGATATAATGAATCCATATAGCAATTACCGAATTAAGATGAGGTCTAACCCCTCAATACATACATCCTTAATGAATCAAATGTGCAAGCCTACACTTGGCAATACAAATACATGATGATGCTATACAAGACTAAACAAAATTTAGCATCTACCCTATTACACTCAGACCAAGTGTAGCCTCCCTACACTAGGCCTTAGCTCATGGATGTTCATCCACTTGCTTACCCTTATTCTTACCCGAGGAACCTTCACCTGAAATTGTAATCCCATAAAATAGGGTGAGATACACATCTCAGTAACCAAGGCAATTCCATCATATAATCCAGTTTAATTAACATATATGCATGAATCAAAATCCATATCAAAATCATATCAGTCATTTCAGCAAATGAAACAATTAGGCTATCATGATTACTATCCCATACTAGCAATCATATATTCGTATGTTAAAGGCCATTAACACTGGGAGAGGCCTGTCTATGGCACCTACTCCCCATTGAGCACAATCAGGGCTCAGTGCATCTGGGGTTTGATCATAACCCGGTGCTCGATCGTAGCACATGCACAGGTGGCAGCCGCACCACAGCTCCACCATGGACTCACAAGGTCTAATCATCATACAATAGATAGCCAACCAATTCATTCAATATTTCAAATCATTCATATACAGCAAGTATGAAATTTAAACTGACATATGCATGGAATTAATGTAAACCCCGGTTACCTCACTTGTAAACAAATTTGCAATAGCCACCAATGGTACAAAATTCCTATAACCATAGCATCAGAAAATTACCACTCTAATTCATCATTAATAGTAGCAATAAGTACCCAAGGAATTTAAATGCTAATATCTACCTAAATAGCACTTACCCAGTCACTACAAGTCTCAAATTCGGATTCAAGTATCTCCCACCAGAAATCTCAATGTTTCACCTAAAATCCTAAGCAAATTCGTACAAAATTAATACCCATATTATAAATCAGCTTTGGGGGTCTCAAATTAGCAAGGATAACATCAAAATAAAGGGTTTAAGCTCACCTAATGTCAGCCCTAGCCTCAACCTACGAATTTCATCAAGAAAACCCCAAATAACCACATTTCAGAATTTTCGGTAGGGTGAAAATTCTCCAAATGAAAAACTAATTGGACCAAATTAAAGAGGAAGATGAGGGGATTAAGTTGTATAACTATTACCTTGGTTGAATCTTGCTCTAAGTATGTGAAAATATGAGATTCTTGCCCCCAACCCTAGCCTCCTTCTCAACCTCCGAATTTGCTTCTTTGAGTTTCAGCAAATGAGAAAGTGGCTGAAGCATTAGGGTTTTAGGTGGGTTTAAGTTAGGTCAAAGATGGGTTATGGGTTGCTCTAAGGTCCAAGTTCAAATGGGTTTTAGACTTTAGCTTATTGGGCCAGTTTTGAAGTGTTGGGCTGCAGAATTTCTTTGGGCCAGCTCTTATGCATTGGGTTGCTGAAGTTTAATTGGGTTTGGGCCAAGTTTGAAAGGTTCAAGGGTTTGGGTTTGCGCCTAATTCATTGGGCCTCCATTAGCCTCTTATCATGGTTCATTAATTTGGGCCTAGATGTAATTTCTATCCTAATTAATTCTCAAACCCATGTTAATAATTTATCTCTCTAAAAATCCCCATTCACTTAACTTGCCCAATCATCCTATATTAATTATTCTTAATAAATCTTAATCCATGATTAACACCTTAATTAATTTCGGGGTGTTACATTGTGGGCCACATTTCATGATCTAAATTATTTGTATTTATGTAATTAAATATTAGAATGTATTGTATAAGCTCACACACTCCACGTGACACCGAATGAAATTTTTAGATATGATGCAACTCAAAGAAATGCATTATTTTAATGGATTTTCTTACTTTGCCTCATGTAATACATTATATGAGCATGCAAAAATAATAGAGATGAGATAGAATTTATGGTGTTATAATAAACACTACAAGTACATTAGTGAGTCCAAATGGCATCAACAAGAATTCATAATGACCATATCTAGTTCTAAAGGCAACCTTAGGAATATCTTCTTCTCTTACCCAAATTTGGTAGTATCCAGATCTTAAATTTATCTTGGAAAATATAGAGGCTCCTTTAAGTTGGTCAATCAAGTCATTTATTCTTGGGAGAGGGTATTTGTTCCTGATAGTTACCTTATTCAATTGTCTATAATCTATATATAACATAAGGCTTCCATCTTTCTTGGCTACAAATAAAATTGGTGATCCCTAAGGCGAAACACTTAGCCTAATGAATTTCTTTTCTAACAAATCATTGATTAGGCATCTTAGTTTTTGTAATAGAAAACTCTATCTCTCTTTTAGGAGGTAGTTCTAGAATTTCATTTAGAAAGACTTTAGGAAACCCACATACTATAGGAATTTAAGTTATCTCTATTTTGACCTTTAATGAATTCAAGAGGATATTCTTTGAATTCATAATCTTCCTTTCCATAAGAATTGGCAAAGATCTTTAGAGGGATGAAAATAATCTTACTGTGGCAATCAAGGCTAACATGGTTAACAAACAACTAATCCATTCCAAAAATAATAACAAGATCAGTCATAGGAAAATAGATAAGGTTAACAACAAAATCTTGCCCACAAACATGGATAGGACAGTTTAAACAAGCATGGAAAGTCACCAATTTTTTAGTAAGGGTAACCACAGCAAGATCATAAGGTAAAATAAAGATGAGAAGTTGCAAATTCCTTACACAATCTATAAAGATAAATGAATAGGTAGCTCCAAAATTAAACAACATAGGCAAAACATTATTTTTAATATAACTTGCACCTTGTATCAATCTGAATGACTGAGCCATATCTCTTTTATCTAAGGAATAAACTCTTCCTTGATGTTATGGTCAGGTAGGATTTTATTCCTTCTTCCACTATGTACAATCTCTAATGAAATGTCCTATCTGGTAACACTTGTAGTAAGTAGGAGGTCCTAATGAACATGGTTTACCAGAGTGATATTTTTCACACCTTCTACCCACCATAACATTATTTGGTTTGAGTTTATAGGGGGTAAGTTTCTTCCCATTCCCTAGATTCTTATGAAAGGGCCTAAATTGTCCTCCTTTCTTTTTCCACTAGTTATTCTTAAAATTTTTAGCTTCATCCTCTTTCAAATTTTTTACTACAACCCTACACTAATTTACCAGCTATGGATAATTCTTGATCATCAGTGAGGATATGACATTTTTCATTTCTATTTATAGTCTTCACTTTAACTTTTAACACTTTAGGCTTCATCCTGGTTATGCTAAAGATAAGAGGAAAACTTAGATAATTCTTATAGTTTCACCAAATACTATTTAAAGGTCATATTACCTTAGACTAACCTAAGGTACTCTATTTCTTCATCATTATGGATTTCTTTAGGAAAACATTTTTCATAAAAGACTTCCTGAAAAATTGCCCAAGTAATTAGGGTACCTCGACTTTCTAACAACTGTCTAGTACTTCCCCACCCATGTTTAGCATCCTTAGAAAGCATATAAACTATGAACGTTACCTTTTGTTCATTTGAAAATCCCAATACTTCAAAGGTTTTCTCCAAACATTTTTCATTTCTATCTGCAGTCTTCACTCTAACTTCTAACACTTTAGGCTCCATCCTAGTTATGTTGAAGATAAGAGGAGAACTTGGATAATTCTTTTAGTTTCACCACATACTATTCAAATGTCATATTACCTTAGACCAGCTTGAGGTACTCTATTTCTTTGTCATTATGGATTTCTTTAGGAAAATATTTTTCATAAAAGACTCCCTGAAAAACTACCCAAGTAATCAGGGCATCTCGACTTTTTAACAATTGTCTAGTATTTCCACACCCACATTTAGCATCCCTAAAAAGCCTATAAATCATGAATGTTACCTTTTGTTCATTTGAAAATCCCAATATTTCAAAGGTTTTCTCCAACTCCTTTATCCATTTATCAGCCTTTTTTAGGTTAAAGCCTCCAGTGAAAATAAGAGGTTTAGCCTTAATAAAGTTTGACCATCCTTGTTGGTTTTCCATTTCTTCCCTTTTTTCAACCCCATTACTTCCATTTTCATTCTAACCAATTTTTTGTAAGTGTTGTAAGATCTAGTGCATAGCAGCGACCTGCTCCCGAATAGCTAAGGCTAATCCTTGAAGAGTCATGATTTTCCTACTTACACAAATAGATATTATTAAGATGATCAAGCTCAACAGTGAAAATAGAAAAATATAGCACTTTTATTTATTTATTCGTTTTAATAGTATTGACTCAATTAGTATATAGGTAGGGAAACACTAGTAATTTCCTACCTATGTACTAACCCTTAAACAAAGCTTAAGTTTAACTTTTTCAAGACTTTACTTAGATTGATCTCAATTACCATACCCAAAGGCACCAATAAATAAACCTACTCTGATACCAAACAAATGTAATACCTCCTTTAATTACCCATTTTTATCTAAATTCTTTTCTATTATTTCCAATGAATAATTCTAATTAATTTATATCTAATTACCTATTTCTTTTTAATCGTTCCTTTATGGTGAAAATTCTTTATTACACATCAACTAAACTATTATTAATACATATTATTGGAAAGTTTGGTAACAGGGGAGCGAGGTCAACATACGTTTAGACCAGAATATACCACTGGAGATTCAACCTAACCTACCCAAAATATAGGAATATTAGTACAAAAGACCTAAACATTGCAAATATTATTATAAAGGCCCGAAAAATTGAATATTACGCTGCAGGACCAAATGAAATTTGATGGACAAGAATGCCCTCTGTTAATAAGCCTCCTGAAACCCGCGCAATCTACTCCACGGGTCCTTCCCGCCATTTTTGTTCCCCACAAGTCCAGCGACCTCCATGATCGTCCTTTGTTTCTAGAGCTGTCTGTCCTTTAGTTCGTTAGCCTTCTTCCCTTCATTTCTTCATCTGTCCTCCCCCCATTCTTTACCTTTCATCAGAATCTCTTGTCATCCTGCATCTTGTTATTTACAACTACTCACAGTCATGGTATGAGTAGAGGAGAACAGAACGACCTAGCCTTTTTGTATGATTAAGTAAGTAGCAATTTATGATATGCAATGTCTCTCAAATTCTCATGGTTAATGGCAACTTCTTTTTCCTGTGCTTGTTAAGGATAGTCTGGACCTGGAGTTATAAGGTGTAACATCCAGTTCTCTAAAAACGTGAGAAACGTAACGTATGATTTCTTTATCAATGAACAAAACTCATCGGATACAAAAGGAAGTCCCCCAAAATGAGATAGTTAAGGTCCCAAAAAATTTGGAAACCATTCTAGACTCCTAAAAATGAGAATCCCAGGCTCAGATGGAAAAAAAAATGGAGCTAGAATGAAGAAATAATTTCTTATGAAAAGTTTACAAAACATAATGGCATTTTCTTAATTTTGAGCAAATTTTTGAATTCACACATGAGGGCTTTTTAAATAAAAATTTTAAGTTCCCCAGGGTTCTCAGAGGCCCTGAAAACCATGGGAAGGCCCAAGACAGCTAAAGCCCCTCCAGTGGATGTTTTCTAATGTCAGTGTACCTTAACTTTGACGGATTCAGTTAAGAAGGTTTTGGCTCAGATTTAAGTTATTTCAAAGGTATTTTACTAAATTGGGAACCTAAATTTCATAATGAAAAATATGGTTCTCAAAAGGGAGCTAAAACGAAGGAGAAACAAAAATGCCAAAACTGAAGGGCAACATAGAAATTTTTGAAAAGTGTAACTTACTCCCACCTATATATATGATGCACCCTTGTTCACCCTTCATTATGCACAACCATGTTCTACCCAAAACTAGAGGAAAATCCTAAGGGATAAGGCACACAAGAGGAGGAAGAAAAGAAGGAGAAAATCAAGGTAGAAAGGTATGAATTTTCATAGTTTTTCATGCTCTTTCTCTTCCAAACCTCTTATCCTTCATTCTCCTTTATTTTCTATGATTATAATGAAGCATATGGATCTATTTTAGAGGACAGATTTGAGGGAAAATTTTGAATTTGAAGATAGGAGCTCAAGGAACACAAGATTCAAGTGAGAAAAAGTAAGAAAACAAGGTAATTTTTCTTCCTATGGTTGTCATCTTTAGTTTCCTTCCCCACCATTTTGCTCCACTTAGAAAACCCTAGGAGGACTTGATTTTTAGGCATAACCAAGGGTGAATCTAAGGAAAAAGGATGTGGAGATTAAGAATATGCAAAGGAAATTAACAAAAAACTATTAAATTTCAAGATACAAGTCTAGGGTTTCAATTGCATCTTGTAAAATCTGATTTTGTATGATGATTCTTAGGCCTAAATAATATTTTAAATGAGCTCCTAAGATCCCTAAGATTCTCTCCACATGCTTCCTCCTTTAAGAAAACCAAGCAAACTCCATGAAGGCCATTAAGCTCCATAGCCTTGGCCTAAAGAGGTTCTCATAGCTAGGGAGAGTTTTAAATTGTTCTAAGCCCATTCTTTAGTCATATATGATGAATGAAAATGAGGGGAGGCCTTGGGAAAAATTTAGAACTCATAGAAAGTGAGTTGGTGCTTTAGGTTCCATATTATGACCTAAAGAAGCAGCATGTAGTTAGGCTCTTTGTTTTGATTGTGTGATGACTCCAAGAGGCTTAAAAGGAGTCAAGAATCATATTTGAAAGGAAAGAATAGAGCCTAGAATTTATTTAAGGGGTGTTGCTTCATTAGGTGCATTTATGGACCATAATGAGGTTATAAGCCAACCTAGTGTCTAAGCAAATTGTATGGCCTTAGAATTGAATTCATTAACCTAATTAGCTTCTATAAATTGTGTTTAGGCCAGGAGAAACCATCGCTACACTTTTGTGGGTGTGTGGCCGAAGCAAGAGAGGGAATGTCAAGAGAAAAAGTGTATAATTGTGTGCAAGGTAGCTCTCTCCACCTTCTCTCATGCATGGATGTATGTTTAGCTTGTCTTAGAATGTGTGTATGTGTATTTTCAAGCCATGAAAAGTATGCTAGCATAATTTTATATACCATGATTTCATGATGACATATTATGTTTTCAAATGAATGTATGGTATTTGTTTGAGTTTGCTTGAGTGTGAAGAGGCCAAGAACTCTTAACCATAGTGAGGATGAACCAAGAACCCTTGAAATTGGTTAAGATAAAACAAAGAGTCTCCCAAAAGCAAAGTGGGCTCCTGCAAGTATGGTTGATTCCAAGAATCTTTTAAAGAATGGGTGAGGCAAGTCCAAAATCCATGAGGAAAAGTATAAGGCCAATCCATCCACTTGGTGAGCTCTTGAATGTCTTGTATGACTTGTTCACATGCCAAGCTTACTTCTTGAATGTTTATGACTTCTATGATATCCATGTATGCATTTTCAAGACTTGCCTTGCATATATTATGTATAATTGAATGGGAGATGAGCTATTGGGATTCTTTGAATCTCATCCCCTCCTCTCCAATGTTCTAACATGCTAGGTAGACCAAGAGAGCAAGGTAATAGAAGCCAATCCCTTGGGAGAAGAGAGTAGGATATTAAAGTGCATAAAATTGGCTACTTTAAAGCCATGTGAATGGAAAATTTTGTAATCCATGGTTGTATATGTTCTATGAGGTCAAGAATATATATGAATATGTTGATGTATCATGTATGAATGAGAGATTATGGCATGTGAATACTAGAATGTAAAATGAGTATGAAATGGCTATTTTTGCTTCTTGAAAGTTTGATGCACTAAGATATATGTGGAAGTGGCATGGCCAAATTGAGATGCATGAGGTTTGGGACTACTTGGGGAGTTCAAACAAATCATATTCATGCTTTTAGACTTGCCTAAGAGGTGCCAAATATTGAGAGAAGCCATTTGGACATTTTGGTACCCTATATGAGGCATAAATTTGCTATCTTAGAACCCTATGTCACTTTTTGTCCAAATGAGCTCTTCTTGATCTAAATTTGGCATGTATTTAGAGCTCGTTGAGAGCTTTTTAGGAAGCTAAAGTATGAAATTTTCAAAGGTCTACAGAATATTTGAGAAATTTCCAAAGTTGGCAATTTTTTTAATTTTGGTCTGCTGCACTATTCATCTGGTCCAAAAATGTAATCTGTCACACAGGCTCAAATGATGTCCAATTGCCATGAAATTTTTTACAGCAAAACTAGATATTCACTTATTTGGAGGTCTAGAAAGGGAGATATAAATTTTTAAAGAATCTATCCAGTATCAAGAGTTTTACCCAACCTTAGTTACTGTTCCAATTAATTTCAAGGTCTAGGCTGCCTGAACTGGTCTAGAGTTATTTCTTCCCTCTAGCTAACATCCATAGCTTTCTAGATTAGCATTATTTTCATAGATTGGATTTTTTTGGAATTAATTGGACATTTTCAAAGTTTGCTACAGAAATTTGTGACAGCACCAATGGGCAGTTTGACCTCTGAACCATTTCGAATGTCAAACATCCTCTGTGATGGATTTTATGGTCTGGACATATTTTTAGTATGAAGTAAACATCCATAGCTTTCTAGAATGGCTAAGAATGCATGATTTCAATTTTTCTAAAATTAGTTGTGAATTTCCAAATTTTGATCAGAAAAGAGCCAAATTCTGGCCGAAAATATACATGAGTATTTTGAAATTTCCTTTGAGTTCCTTGAGTTGTAGGCCATATTTTATGATCCAAATAAGTTTTATTCATGTAAATAAATATGAGAATGCATTGTATGAGCTCACACGATCCACGTGACACCAAATGAAATTTTTATACACGACGCAGCGCAATTAAATACATTATTATAATGGACTTTTCTCACTTCCTTCATGGAATTAATGATATGATACATGAGAATGTTATGAAATAAGCTAAAAATATATGGTGCTACATAAGGAGTTTTAGATGTTTAATGGGTTTACGACCATTATTAATGTTCCGTTTCTCAGAAAGAATGCAATACTGATAGAAATATTATTACTTCTTTTTAGGAATATTACTACCTGATTTTAGCTTTATTCCTACTGATATTGTTGTTTTGGTGTAAAAAATGACAAGCAAAGTCTAAAGGTTTCTAATTTTTTTAGGTGTAGTTGTGATGAGTAGAGGATGGAAAATCAAATGTCAAGTGAGGTGTTCTGCTACTTTCATTTAGGTGGACAAATCTTAAAAGATTCAAGCGGGAAAATCCACTACCAGGAGGGTTGAGCAGGTGGAAGACTGATAAAGGAAGGTATATCGTTGGAAGAACTAAGGAGAGAAGTAAAATTATGTATGGATTGTGATGACAATGAAATGGAAATAAAATACATTTTGAAATTTGATGGCTCTTAGTTATTAGACCTAGTGGACGATAATGGTGTGGAATAACTAATCAAATACAATGATTAATGTGCACATATATATATATATAATCAATGGGAAACAAACGAGAGCATTATCATTCCACTTAGAAACAGGGTGAGAAATTAGTCTTCTATGATTTGTCCAGTAAATATCTACTATATATTATAATTTTAATTGGTATACTTGGTATCGCCCTTAGACTAACAAAAAGTGAAATGAATGAAAATGCATAATGAATTTAAATTTAGTTCATTCCACTACTGGGTCTCCTTCCAACCGGGAACTTGTACTTCATCCATGTGCCATACAAAGTGTCCCTTCACCAATGACTGAATTAAATTCTACCAAGTGGACATATTTGATTGTTTGGTGTGGGCAAATTTTTTTGAATGCTATTGAATTGAGGCACGCACTGTATAAGTATAGTATTGCTCATAAATTTGGATACACTTTCCTAAAAAACAACCCCCACAAGCTGATTGTCAAGTGCAATGTGGAAGGATGCAAGTGGAAGCTAATAACGTATACAGTGGCTAAAAGCACACCCTTCCTAAGTGTGTGAACCTTTTGTAGTGAGCATGTGCACTCAACATAAGATGACTTGGTAGTAACTCACAAGTAAAGGGCAGACTTAGTAGCATCCATAATGGTTGAGAGTGTCAGATCAAGTAGAGATAAAACACCAAATGATATCCGTGGTGAGCTGTTCAGAGAATATGGATTGGCATTAAGTTACCATTAAGCATGGAGGGGGAAAGAGAAAGGTTTAGCTAATATCGATGGGCCAGTAGGCCGATTGTACATGGTAATCCCTTGGTTATGCAATCTTTTAATAGAAACAGATTCAGAAACTATTGCACTGTGGACTTCATCGATGAACAACCATTTTGAAAGGTTGTTCATTGCATATGGATGCTGTATAACTAGCTTCATGCTTGGTGCACAACCGATATTGTACATTGATGGTTGCCACCTCAGTGAACCATACTTGGGAACTCTCTTAGCTACATCTATGTATGATGCGAACAATGACTTGTTTCCACTTGGTTATGCAATTATAGGTGCAGAAACATTTGATAATTGGGTGTGGTTCCTTCAAAAGGTTAAAGACTTAATTGGTGGTATAAAAATAACTCTAGTTTCAGATCGCCACAATGCCATAATTGGTGTAGTAAGAGAAGTATTTGGTGGGGAGAGACATGCATTTTGCTATCGACATATAAAGGAGAACTTTAGTAGTGAGTTCTTAAAAGTTTACAAAGGGTAAAGAAGATGATGTAAGAATGATATGCTGAAATTGCTAGATGGGATTGCGCATGCTTGGTTGGACATAGACTATGTGAAAGCATTGGAGAAATTGAGGTCATTCTCCTTTGAGTTGGGTAGATGGGTGGAGACCCAGACTGATGTTAATAGGTGGATATTAGCTAGATTTCTATACCGACGATAGGATAATATCACCACGAACCTTACAGAATCTTTTAATGCATGGATAGTGAAAGAGAGGAAGGACAATGTTTGTGTATTAATCAATGAGTATAAGGATAAGCTAGCTAAAAAATTATATGCTAGCAAGGAAGGCATGGCTAAATGGACAAACATGGTAGGCCCAAGGATTAAGGCAATGCTGAAGGAGAATGTTGCAAGGGTAGAAAATATGATAATAGAGCACTATGGTATTAATTGACTCCTAGTTCGAATACGAAGCAATGATTTGAGGGTGAATGTGGCATTAAGAGAGTGTACTTGTCAAGCTTGGCAAATGTCTGGCACCCCATGTCCTTATGCATGTACAACGATAAAGAAAGTGCATAGAAATGTGTACTCATATGTGGAAGAATGCTACTCACTGAGCTCGCAACAAAAGATGTATATGAATACTATGATTCCTATAGAGACTCATGATAGAACCTGAATAATCTTTCGATTGACGATTATACTAACAACACCTTCCTACTACCACCCATCACCAACCGTCCAACAAGAAGACTGCAGAAAAGGCGACATGAATCACAATTTTAAGATAAGGCTAAATACATGTGTTCTCGGTGTCAAGAGACAGAGCATAACAGAGCTAGGTGCAAAACTCCCAATCCTTCTTTATCTTGATGCTGTAAATGTTAAAGTAGCTCTTGGGCGGTTATACATTGGTGCTTTATGAAGGAAGTGGTTAATGGTATTGTAAATGTGTGAAAGTTAGGCTCTGTTTGTACAAAGTTAGGCTCTTTTATACATGGGTAGACAGAACTTATTTTTTGAAGTTATGAAAGTTAGGCTCACTTTTATACATGGGCAAACATAACTATTTTTTTGTACATGCATTAGGGACATATAAAGGTTCTTTATAGTGGTTCTTTGTAATAGTTGCAAGGAAGTGAAGTCCGAATTTGTTAGGCTATTGGCAACTATATGTAATATGAATGGAAAGTAATGAAAATGAAGTATGTGTTACAAATGCTATGTGTATGTAATATTTGTTTATGTTGAATTTTTGTGCATAAGTTATGAAAATAATTTATAGCATATTAGTATTTGATTGAACTGATCATTAAAGCCTCCACTGAAGGGTTTAGGTGTAGGCATTTTTGTGCATGTTTTCCCTCCATACTATGCCATTTTTTGTTGGTTTTACAACTTTTTCTTCCCAAATATAAGTGGAGGTTGATCATCTTTAACTTTCCTTGGGGTCTAGAGCAAACAAAGAAAACATGCCTTTATAGCAGACCACGCATTTTCATGGAACTCCTGCACTTGAGGTACTTAAGTCATTTTATTTTAAGGGCATAGCTAAAAAGCATCTGAATGCAGCCGTTGTTCATTGTTATATCAGCACTCCAGCTTATTTTACTTATTTGCACAAGAATCACAATTTTAGCTATGGCCAACATTGCTGGTTTGCACCATCTATGCCTTATTAATGAAAAAATAGTAACTGGCTTGGCTTATGGGATTTATAACACACAACTTCCTGAAAATGATCAACCCAGATAGTATCACACACAGCAGATCCAGAGGCACCATTAAACTCTGAGGATTCATCAAGCTGGAGAAGGATGTCAAGGGATTCAGCCAGCATGAGGATTTTTAGCAACTAAGTTTTCCAATTTTAGATTCTGTTTGGTATTGAGGGATTAATATTATAATCCACCATTAGTATAATACTAAAAAATAATCCACCATTGGCAGGTCATTAGAAAGAAAGAAAGAAAAATATAGCCAATAGATTAGTTATTCTTCCTCTGGTTTTTGTTTTTACAAATCCTTGTTATTCACAATCCAGTGGTATAGAGTTTTAGGACTATTACCATAGGTTTAGGGGGATCACTACTAGATTTAAGCATATTTTCATCCATTTTTAGGGACCTTCCAAAGGCTAATTATTAGTGTTGTTTACGCCTATTGCTACATGTTTTTTAGATATTACTAGTGGCCTTCAGGGATTTTACTACCATATTCAGGCAATGAGTTTAGGACATTAAGGGCCAGCTTAGTGATATGCCATGCCTCGGTGGACCTTAAGCAAATAGACTATAATATGTAGGTAAAAAAAAAACTAACTTAAGGAATTTCATAATCTTGTTATAATCATAGGCCAACAGACTATTGGATTCATAGTTGTTCATTCATAAGCTTTGAATTTATACAACTTTATCCAATAGAAATTACATAATGTTTTCTAATAAAATCTAAACAAACTTCAATCTGAATATACTTAAATCTGAACAATCTTAAATCTAAACTAACTTTGAATTATTCAAAAATTAAATAAACAAAATATTGTAAAGCCACAAAATCAGCAGTAAAAGTTGCACAAATCAACACTCCTCCTTGCCACTTTTGCTGCAAACACCCATCTTTGCTTTCAGATATTCAAATCTGGCCTTTGACAAAGCCTTTGTCATAATGTCTGCAAGTTGTTCAGCTTAGTTGCCTCACTTTGAACATGTTTCAAATCTGTTAGAATGCAATTGATAAGTTCAATGGCATGCTGTTAAATGATAAACAGGTCTATGTTGGGCATTTTCATTACTCTGATACCAGTTTATTGATATTGCAAAAGAAAGATTGCAATGATAGAAAATTAGGTGCTGGATTCATAGTTGTTCATTCACAAGCTATTTATAACCATCAGTTTACAAGATTTACAAGTTTACAAGGCTGACAAAAAGTTCTGTCTGCAACTACAATAGGACAAAGTCTTGGGGAGGAAACTATCAATGCATCACGACTTCCTGGTTTGCTTCCCTTTGATTGTTGCCCTTGCAACTGCCATTACATCATCTCGGCACTTGTTCAGTGGATGGTTCACCAAGTCCCACATGAGTTGGACATGGAACACATCCAACTCTTCCTAAAACCACAACCATTTACCCATGAGCCACCAAGCAATAAACTATAAAAAACAATAAAAGAAATGCTCAAACCAAAGTATATGTTGGCATGGTGCACCCTTCCTACTCAGGCTTTGCTTCTCCAGTCTACAGTTGCAAGTATTTTATTAAATATATGCCACAATCATCACTGAGCAATAGATGAGATATCATAAAGTCAGGCTATCCAAGCAGTACTACAAATATTGTAAGTTCAAAGTAATTCACTTACATGTTTGGCTACTGGGGCAAGTCAATGTATTTCATCGTGACAACTGGCCCTGCCGCCATAAATCTCTCTGGTTTCAACAATTTTAATAGCAGGGCTAACTGGTCTTTCTATTATATCACCCAGAAAGTATCACACACAAAGTATCACACATAACTTAATCATAACAATTAACTTTAACAACTATATTCCAATAGAACATAGTCTAATTTTACTATGATGTGGGCCATTGACGGGTTCTATCGCGTAACCCTCAAAATAAAACTAGGTAGAACTAAATAAGTAGCTAGTGACACAACCTAGGTCATCTTCCTTGGAAATGGAGTTCAATGCTTAATTGAGTTTCTAAGTGTTAAAGGATCCTAAAAGCTATCTAATTTAGGGGTTTTTGATTGAATTAAACTAAGTGAAATCTAATTGAATTAAAATTCCTAATTTCTACCTAATTGGATGAATTATAGTTGGTAATGGGCTTGTGACTAGCTTTAGATTCGTCCCTTTGATAAACACATATTTTATCTAATTTTATCCTCTTAACTTAGTCATTTTAATAACCAAATGTAGCTTAATGCATGCAATTGAATGGAAATTGATTTTAATAGTCACTTTTGCACTTTAGGAATTAAATTGTAAAATTCTTGAATTTTATTACATGAATTCCTTTTAAATAATTTTGTGAGTATTCCTACTTAACACTTTCCATTCTTTTGTGTAGATTTTAATGGGCTTTGAAGACAAACATGAAAGCCACGTGAACAGTAAACAAGAAGGAGAAAATGAAGAGAAACAGCCACTGGTTTGGAAGGTCCATGAGAGAACACACACATGCAGAAACAGAGACACAAGCTACAGGTTTCACGTGGGAGGAAGCATCAAAAGAGGAAGAAGACAGCAGCTAAAGAATAGAGTTGAGTCTTACGTGGTTGTGAACAGGGAAGAAGCAAAACACGAATCAGTAGCCAACGTGAAGAATGAAGAAGGGAAACAAAGCCATGCATACAGAGCAGAACAAAACAGAAGCTAAACTCGAGGGCTGTGTTAAATGAAGGGAGCAACAAGTTAAAGTCTGGTTTGAAAGAGGAATGGCAGCAACTTACAACTCGAGCAACAAACAAAACCAGCAGCTAACGTAGAACGAATGAGGAACAAATGAAGCAGCACGAGCAGAGCAACGCTGGGCAGAAACGCAAAAGAAGCATGGCTGGTGTTGAGGAAAAGAGGACGTAATTTTTCAGCGCTAGAATAACGAGCTGTGAGCTAGGAAGAACAACGTGGAAGAGCTGCATGATTCGAAGAGTAGCCACGTTCTGGTTGCATAAAGACGCTGGAGCTGGAAATCACGAACAGAAAATAGAAGAGAGAAGCTCGAGTTAAATACATGCAAAAGAGAGAAGCAAGCACGTGAATTATAATAAAAGAAAATAAATGGGACCCACACCTTATTTCACATGCAATTAGCTACGGGAAATTGGCAAATAAGAGAGCACGTGAATGATTAAAGCTGAAGCACGTGAAAGGGGAGGAGAAATACACATCCAGACGCTACATTTGGGCTGACGTGGAAGTTGAGCTGGAAGATGAGGATTAATTGCGTGATTTCAGCGTGCAAAATCAGAAGGAGAGAGACGTGATTAATAAGGAGAAGAATGTGAAGATAAAACCTAGAAAAAAGACGCTGGAGATACATGGAGAGGAGGAGAACGCGAGACGGCAGAAACAAAAAGGAGAAGTTCCAGCGCTGAAGAAGAAGAATTTTTCTTTCTCGATGGCTGCTTCTTTGATTGATTCCCCTTCATTTGATCCCTCCATGACAGCTTAAATTCCTTGTGGTGGCTAGCTGAAGATTGAATTCTCCTAGATGAAGATTTGAGCTCTACATCTCCTATTGAATTTGGATAAAACTCTCTTACCCAATCTTTTGATTTTAGCATTATTTCCTTCATTAATTTGTCTAGGTTTAGCTTTTTGGTTTAGGAATTTAATTGCTGGAATTACTGGATTGAATTAATTCTTGGATTGAACTTGATTTGAATTTTGGAATTATTTTTGATCATTATATGTTTGGAAAAATTCCAGAATTAATGCTGGGCAATTGAACTCTAAATTCCTCTTGATTTTGGGCTAATTGATGCAATGGTTATTGGGTTAGTTAGCTGGAACTTTTGTGCAAATTAATTGCTTGAGGAATTAATTAATCTAATTGGTGAATTAGCATCTTGAGTGAATGGTGCAGTAGCTTTCATAAATCAATCAAAATTATTGTAGTGTGTTCTTTTTTTTAATTCAATTAATTAGTTGTTTAAGATTTCTTGTGGTTGCAAAATTCTTTGAACAATTGATGAATTGAATCTTGGATGGTTATTCAAGAACCTTATGAAGAATGCACTAAAGAGCAAGAACTTGATCCAAAATTGGTAAGTCAAAAAGAGCAAGGATAATTGAACTCTAGGGAATCCAATTAAAAGCTAGTTATCACATTTATTTGATTAATCACTTGAATATAGTTTTAGATTTCTAATTCTTGTCAATTAATTTTAGTTCAATTAAATTCTAGCATATCAAACCCCCAAGTTAAGTCCTAATTAATAATACTTAGAACTCTCTTCCATAAACAATTTAAGGCATAAACTCCTTGGAAAGATGACCTAGGTTGCACCATTATCTACAAACTTATTTTGCTACCTAGTTTTATTTGAGATTGCACGACACGATCATCAAATTTGTTTATCTAATTTTATCCTCTTAACTTAGTCATTTTAATAACCAAATGTAGCTTAATGCATGCAATTGAATGGAATTTGATTTTAATTGGCTATTCCTACATTTAAGGAATTAAGTTGCAAAGTATTGGTTTTTAATGCATGAATTTCTTTTAAATAATTTTGTGGATAATTCCATTTTATTTTTCCCACTCTTTTGTGCAGAATTTTAATATGAATTTGGAGCTTGAATGAGCATTTGTTTTGAAGAAGAGGAGGAGAAGAGTTAGGATCAAGTGTACTTCTTGCTGAATTGGACTAGAAGCTTTCACGTGGAAATGAAAGAAGCAAAGCCACGTGAGAAGTTTGAGCTTGGATTTACATTGAAGGAGAAGGAAAGAAAGGCTTGAGTTGGGTTCTGCATGAGAACAAGCTACAGGTTTGAGCTGCAGCAACAACTGAATAAGGCGAGCTGAATAGAAAAGAATGAATAGCTACGGGGTAGTAAGTGTTAAACGTGGCTAGAGCTCGTGGAAAAACATAAAGAAATGAGAAGGTGCATTAGAGAGGAAGAAAGAGCGTAGATGAGCAAGAGCTGTCCAGAACGTGTGAAATGCTAAGGAGAAGCTGTCCATGAGAAAACACGAAGCAAGGCTTGAATGAGCTGGAGTTTTTGAGCAGAAATAAAAACACACATGCAACAGAGGACAGTAGCTGTCCAGGACGCCAAATGAAACGCATGAAGCATGAATTAGCAAGGCTGCAACGTGGAAGAACCATGCATGGGCAGAACCAAATGAAGCAACGAGGAAACTCGTGGAAAAAAACTGGCTGGAACTCGAGAAAACAAGAAGAGATGAGGCTGGACAGTCATGTGAGAAGCTCGAGTTTTGTGTGGAGAACATGCAGAACAGAGCATGCAGCAGCGGAATAAAAGAAGCACACGAGCAGAAACTGAAGCAGAACCAGAGCAACACATGAAGAAGCACAAGCTAAGAATGGAAGAATGAGTTGGCACAAAGAAGAGAAGCTGAAAATCACGTCTGGACAGCAGCAAATGAAGAGAAGAATCAGACTCGAAATACAAAATCCACGAAGAAGAAAGCTACGTGAAGATACATGCAGAAGCTACAGTTTGCATATGGATTATTATATTCAGTGGGTCCCACGTTTATACACTTAAAACACATGAAGAGCCACGGTGCAAGTCTGGTTTGAGAAGGAATGAAGAGAGCACGTGAAAATTTAAGCAAGCCACGTGAGAATGAAGCACCAGATACCTCCATTCGCACACTCCGTCATTCACGCTTAAATCAATTCTCATTCGCTGGCCCAGTCCATTCATTAATCCTTATTCCTTCAGTCATTGGCCTTTTAAAAACCCTCACCTCCGTCTTTATTCATTCACGCCTCATCAACCACTTATCTCACCTCCTTCGCCTCCATTCACCCCATCCCCTTCGTCCACACCACTCCATTCTCCATTCCATTATCCATCTCCAACCATGCCAATATGAAGTTCTGATTCATCCTTGAGGCTAGCAAGGGAGGAAGCTCTTGAGTAGAAGCTTGAATCCTTGGGGAAGAAGAAGAATTCTGGCTAAGATTTTCTTATTTTTTCTACACTTTTTCTTATTCTGTATAATCTCGGTTGAGTTGTATTTGATTAGGAATTTGTGTAATTAATTAGTGGCTGGTTAGACACTGATTAGGAAACCCTTTTTGTTGATTAATTGGTTAAATTTGAATTTGATTTTTCATTATTCTCTCTAATCTCCCATGTATGCCACGAAGGTGTTCGATGAAATACATGAGTAAGGTTATGCGTTTAAATGTCTATCTGAGAATTCCTTAGTGTTTAGTTGGTTAATTAAACATTTTTGGATGATGAATCAGAAGATAATTAATTAGTTAATCAATCAAATTGGATGTTCATTGATCTTAAAGACAAGAGTCAACGGTTTAATGCGGGATTGAGGTCTCAATTCAATATTAGATTATTAATCTCTTGAATCTTGAATGGTTATTCAAGATCATTTGCTAATGAACACAATTAGGAATTCTTAGGCCAGAATTAATCACAATTGGAATAGGATAAGGATAGTGGATACCAAGAGATGATTCCTAAGCTAGTCACAAGACCATTATCACCCACAATTCACAAAATTAGGTAGAAATTAGAAATTTCGATTCAATTTAGTTTTAGGATAGTTTACTTCATTCAAAAACCCCCCAAACTAGATAGTTCTAGGACCTTAGAACACTTAGAGAACCTAATTGAACATTGAATTCCAATTCCAAGGGAGATGACCTAGGTTGTGCCACTTGCTATATTTTTAGATCAACCTAGTTTTATTTTGAGGGTTGTACGACAAGCCCGTCACCCTTGGTATCCACTATCCTTATTCTAATCCAATTGTGATTAATTCTAGTCTAAGAGTCCCTAATTATGTCCACGGCAAATGTATCTTGAGTTACCACGCAAGAATCAAGAGATTAACAATTTAATATTGAATTGAAACCTCAACCCTATATTAAATTGTTAATTCTTGTCTTTAAGATCAATGAACACCCAATTTGATTGATTAACTTATTAATTAGCCTCTAAATCATTACCCTAAGATGTTTAATTAACCAACTAAATACTGAGAAATCCTCAAATCAAACAATCAAGCACATAATCTCACTCATGCATTTCATCGAACACCTTTATGGCATAAATGGGAGATTAGAGAGAAATGCAAAATTCAGTGTCCAATCCAACCAATTAATTAACAAAAAGGCTTCCTAATCAATATCTAACCAGTTACTAATTACAATTACATAAATTCTCTATCAAATATAACTTAACCAAGACAATATATGAAAGAGAAGAAGTGTAGGAAAATAGAAATCCTTAGCCAAAAATTCTGATTCTAATCCTTGGATTCAAGCTTCAACTCAAGAGCTTTCCTTTAGCTAGCCACAGGGAAGAATTAAAGCTTCATTGAATGGAGATGGACTGAAAATGGAGGAGATGGCGTGGAGAATAGCTCTAAACGAAGTGGGCGTGAGAGGTGAATGGATACGAAATAAAAAAATGAGTGAATCACGTGATTTATTCGAATGGAATGTATGAATAAATGAATGGATGATGCATATGGAATGTAGCGTGATCTGATGGCATTGGATGGATAGATTGCTAAATGCCTTGGATGAATGGATGATGGATCTCTTCTTTGATGGATTGGCATGATTTTATTCCTCACATGGCCTTGTTTACTTTTCACGTGCTCCCCTCTCTTATTCCAATTGTCTGAAGCTCCTTTATGTGTGTCTAAGGTGGGCCCCATTGTGAATATAATAATCCATAATTGCTTCTCTTCATTCTGCTGCTGTCCAGACGTAGCTTCTGCATGTTTATCATTTACTTCATTTTACACCTCTGTTGCCCAGCCCATATGCGTCATTTCCATGTGTTTCTTCCAATCCAGCTCAGCAAGCGTCTTCGTCCAGCCCATTACAAAGAATCTCGAGCTCTCTTCTCTGTTCTGCATGTGTGTGCTTATGGCCTGGACTTCTCCCCACTTCTCTTTCATGTTGCTTCCAAGCTTCCACTTCTTCATTCAAACCAGAACATGGCTTCTTCTTCTGCTCTCCATATAGCTTTTTAAATCATTCACACATTTTCTCTAGCTCATTGCTTGACACGAGAACGTGTAGCTTCTTTCTTTCGTGTTTCTTCTATTAACTAGAGCTCTTAGCTTTATCTTCTCTTAAGTCTAGTCCACTTCTGCTCGAGTGTGTGTGCAATATGTACTCGTGGCTTGCTCATGCTCCCATTCATGTTCTTCTTACGTTATTTTTTTCACGTTCATCTCCAACTTCTTCATGTGTTCTATCCTCATTTGAACTTCAGCCCAAGCTTCCCACATCAAACCCAAGCTTGTATGCTTCATATTTAGTTTCTCTTCTTCTCTGTTCAGTCTTACAAACTATTATTTCCTTCTCTTCAAAAACTAATAGCTCCTTCATCACTTTCTCCCTATGCCCCTCACATGTTCTGCACCTTAATGAATCACACGCTACCTCCCACGTCATTCTACATGTACTCTTCTCTCGTGACTTCCTATGTCTCTTTACTCGAGCTTCTTATCCTCACGCCATCCACGTCTTCTAACTTACCAAAACAGAGCATCGTGAATGGTCATGAGTGTGAATGCTTTAGCTCGAGCAATTGCAGTGAGCTAAAACCTTTACTTCAGCCTAACATATAGCTTCTTCTCTACACACATGCCTTTTCATGCTTCTTTTAATCATGTGGAGTGTGTGAAAATCAAGGAATGAGCTACCACAATGCCAACATGTTGGAAAAACAAAGAACCCATGCATGCTACCTCTTGCCTCAAAACAAATTCTCATTCAAGCTCCAATTACATATTAAAATTCTGCACAAAAGAATGGGAAAAAGCAAATAGGAGTATTCACAAAAATTATTTAAGATAAAATTGAGCATTAAAAACCAAATTTTTGCAAATTAACTCCTAAAATATAGAAATGGCTATTAAAATAAAATCTTATCTAATTAAAGTCTTAAAGCCATATTTCATTATTAAAATGCCCAAGTTTAGAAGAATAAAATATATAGAAATACGTGTTTATCAGCCATCTTTCTCTGGCCTGCATTAGTCCTTTGACTCAATGAGTCAAAGACGTATAGAATGCATAGATGAGGGTCCAGAGCAAAGCAGAACTAATGGTCTATAAATAGCACAGGGGCGAATACCTGCAATCATTTCCAAATGACCAACACTTTTCAGAGGGACAGGCCAACAAAAAATAACAAATACCCTATAAATATATTACCAAGGTGTAGTCCATGAAATTATAGCTCACTTTATCAGGCCACAATTTTTTCAACAAATGATCCACATTGTACTGCCTAATAGGTTTCAAGAGGGTTTTCTATACCAATAATTTCATAAAGTGTATTAAAGCAGGGCTTAAAGCAAAGGATCATTAACGATAATATAGTGTGAAGGGAAGACATATTAGTCACCATGAAATCCCCATCCAGAATGTGTCATCTGATGATTAAGTTCTCCTGCTTTTGGTCTTCTATTAACACTTTACACACCATGGTCATCACCTACACACACCCAACAAACAAAAGCATAAAATAATCACTTTTAAAAATGTTACACTAGTTAAGGCATGCAAAAGTTAGACTCACTGATGTGCTGATCCACTTCCATCTACCAAGGCACTGGCGCTTAGCACGAGTGAGGTAAATGTCAAACAAATCAACTACTCCCCTAGTAACAAAGCAGACACATTCACTCACTAATATTAGTATATCAAATATATTTCCACAGTCAGCAACATCAAATGAAATAACCAACCTAAATTATACAAACATATGCATTTTTTCATACTAATACACATACTCATTGTTATTTACCCGGGCAGCACGTGAAGTGCAATATTCATACACTGTCTTTTTCTCTTTCTCTGTTCTAGTGTTGAAGGCTTCCTGCATAGATGGTGACCATTTAATGGCTTTTTGATGTTGTCGTACTGACCTGCATGGGTGTTCTTGTCCCTCAACTTTATCCTTCAAGTTAGGGGCATATGGTGTTTTCCTCTTCTTCAGCTCAGTCTCACTAGCCCTTCTAGATGATTCATCCAATTCATCATCATCCCCATCTCCACTTGACATGTGCCCAAGTGATGCAGTTGCTTCTTCTTCATCCCCTACCTCATCACCAGCCACGTTGCCTGCAGAGGTTCCCTCTATGTCAACCACAAGATTCACTATATGGGTAGGGCTAGTAAGTTCTGTCTGCAGCATCAATAGATCTTCAGCAAAATTGTGAGCAAAGGTCAGAAGTCTTTTATACATTTTCTTGATACCCTACAAGGTTCCCACAAATAATAGATAGTTCACAGATGCCTAAGAACCCTCAACACAATTGATATTCAGGGAGAATTAAAGTTGTGGATCTAAATATAGAAAAAAATTCCTCAACAGGACCTGTTACTACTGGGTTTATGATAGATTGCCACTTACTTAAAGTAAAACACCTTAAACCCAATGTTAATAGGTCTTTCACAGTAGAAATACTTTAACTCCAATTCTCCCTTGAGTTGCTTCAAATATAAGAAATGGTACCAGATGGTGAAATGCAAATTCTGAAGGGAGTGCACATGGGCCTTTGGTATTAAAGATTCCCTGCATCCACAAGTAATATCAGAACAGTTGGTAAATTACTAAATAATGGTATACAGTAGCATTATCATATATATCCAAATAGAGAGTAGCTTACCTAAGCATGCTCCTTCTCAAGCTTGACCCTTTCTTGCATACGTTGTTGGGTCCAAAACTTGATAGTATTAGCATTGTTGGGCACAACTACATCTCCAAAAGAAAAATGTTACAGGAAAAAATATTGACCAAAATTAAACTTGTCAGATGTGTGAAATAATAGGTCAAATAAATATACAAGTAACAAACCATACCATCAGGAGTGGCAAACATCCTCCAATGCTCTCCTTCTCTGCTCTTTTACGTGGAATTTTTTTGAAGCTTACCACTTCCTTTACAAGAGTAGACAGGACAAATTCTGCCCAGTCATACGTGGCTGCATGGTTGATGTCCATAATTGCAGGAAGTAGTTTGTCATTCATGTATAAGCTAAAGATCGAGCATAGGAAAGTCCCTAAGGCAAACAGTAAAAAAGCTTGCTTGAAGTCTCTACTAGCCTTGCCTCTTAATATAATATCTTTCACATCCTTCAACTTTTTTCCCTTGAACTTTCTTCTGACTATAGCCATGCCTTCTCCCTCTAAACTATCAGGTATAGGCTGGCACTGATGGAAATGCCCATTATGCCATAGACATCTTCGACTTTGAGCGGTACTCATTTACCTCTGATGGATAGCGATCTGGTTGGAACATCAAAGGCTACAATAAGCTCCATGCACAAGTCCCTTGATAGGGTTTGGAATGCCAAATCTAGCAATTTTCCAAACCTCATTTCCTCCATCAATTTATTACGCATAGTGTTATCTCTGATAAATTCAATAGCTTCCTTGAACTGAGAGGGTGAGCACCTTGTCCCAATTGGTATCTATAAAGCACAAATAATTTAATAACATAGTATGAACTCATTAAATGAGAGATTTTAGGGATGCTTAATAATGAATTTTTCCTTACACGGGAATTTCCACAAACATGCTCCTTTTTATGCTCCATTCGCTCTTAATAAGCTTCATCCTTATACCTCTTTTGCTCACTTGGCTCTAAGTTTTTCCACTCTACCAGGACTGCAGCATTCCCCTATAGAAGGATAACCAACGATGTTACTCATTTCCCCACCATATTTTGGACATCATTTGCTCTACAACAATTATGTTGCCTACCTCTTTAACATTGTGGAACTTCCATTTGTTTTTTTATAAAATTCAGCCCTAGAAATGAAAACACCCATCTGATTAAGTCTTTTTTCGATTACCATAAATTATCACCATGTCATAAAATATAAAAAAAGATCACCTGAACTTCTGTAATCCAAATCTGTATTTATGTGAGGTATTATTTTTATCCTCCATTGTACTGTATCCTGACAGTTACAAATCAGTACCACAGCCATAAACAACCAAAGAAACCATCAATAATCTCTTCCTATACAAACAACCAAGTATGATTGACAATGACTCCACACATGCCAGCTACAAGTAATACAACCATTACATTATAACTAACAAGCAAAACAGGAAATTTGTGTAGCATACATGCTTGTCATATATGTTGCATTATACAATTAAATTACGAATATTCTATACTCAACCTCCATTAATAATTCATACATTTATTTTGCCACATTATTACTAACTTTAGTGTTGTAGCCCATTACTACTAAGTTTAGGTGTGTTACTATTGCACTTAAGGAAAAATATTGCCATGTTTAGGGATATTCACACATACTGCCCTACTTTGTTTGAACATATTTAGAACTGTTCTTTGCTATTAACCTTTAGCCATGCGACCACTAAGTTTAGGTGTTTTCTACTCCATTTAAGGAAATTTATCAGGAACCATGGATAATCGTTACTATCATATTTATGGATGTTACTCATGTGCTTAGGGACATTTACCATCAAGTTTTAGGAACTGTTGCCTACTATTGACTTTTAGGCAATTTACTTCTAACTTTAGTTATGTTACTGCTTAATTTCAACAAATTTACTACCATATTTAGGGATTTACCATAGCATTATTAGAGTTTTAGAACTCTTACTCCCAGGTTTAAGGACTTTACTAATGAAATTAGAAAATTTTACACCACCGAGTTTCAGACACATTACTCACTACTGGATCATCAAATCAAAACTTATCCCCCAACTTATCCCATATCCTAAATTCCAAATCCAGGTTTCAAACAATATAATACACAATAGCATTCATCTAATGCCAGAAGGAATTTCACATCCACAGGTCTAAATCTAGAGCCTCACCATTCACTGCCTAAATTTTCTTTACCAATGATACCCATATTTACTTTTGATGTAAAAGCATGTAAATACTAGCATTTACAAAGGAATGATAGTGCAAAGGAGAGGTGTTGCTTACCTTGCTTTTCACAAATTTTCAAGCGCAGGAGAACCCATCGAAGACACGAGTCATTCAAACCGTTGAAGGATGCCTCTTCGGTGAGAAGCTATCTATAGATTTCCAATGACTAGTTGTGAGAGAAAACTTCCAACAATTTCCACTTACCAATTACAGGAGAAATCGGTAATGGAGGGAAGGAGAAGCGACAAGCGTCATGTAACACCCCAAAATTAATTAAAGTGTTAATCATGGATTTAGATTAATTAGAAATAATTAATATAGGATAAGTGGGCAAGTTAAGTGAATGGTAATTTTGAGAAATAAATCAATAATATGAGTTGAGAATTAATTGGGATAGAAACTACATCTAGGCCCAAATTAATGTAGGAGATCATGAGAAGAGGCTCATAGAGGCCCAATGATTCTAGATGCAAGCCCAACTCCTTATCATGAGACTTGGGCCAAGAGAGATCACCTAGCAATAGCCCAATTTGATTTAGTGAAATAAAGGCCCAAGACCCAATTTACATGAGCTCTTATAGTTGGCCCAACACACATTATACAGACCTAAGTTGGATTGACTCTTGGAACTTGGCCTAGCCCAGTCAAATTTCTGTAGCCCAACTCATGAGATTCAGCCCAACTTATGAGATAAGGCCCAACAAGTATAAAAATCTGAACCCACAAGGAATTGGGCCATTGAGTCAGCACATTCCACTTTTAGCTTTAAATTCTCTGCAGCCCATTCATTAAACCATGACCCAATCACTAGAGATGGGCCCAATTGGATCTTAGGCTGATGGGTCAGCCCATTTCTTATTAAAAACCCTAAAGGGTCAGCAGCCTCCCTCCCCATTCAGCAGAAAACACAAGAGGCAAGGGAGAAAATTCGGAGGTTTAGGGGAGGCTAGGGTTCTACCAACATGAAAGCTTCATTTTTTACTTCTAGAGGATGATTTAGCTAAGGTGAGTTATATATAACTTGACCCTCTCATCCTCCTCTTCATTTTGGTCTAATTAATTTCTGGGTTTGAGCATTTTCATCTTCTTCTCAAATCTGAAACTTGGTGTTGGGTGATTCCTTGCAAGATTTTCAAAGTTGGAGGTTAGAGGGATGATTAGGTAAGCATTTCCCTTCCATTTTGTGTATTACTTTGCTAGAAAACGCCCCTAAGGATGGATTATCATAATGGGTTCTGTTATTGTGTGAGATTACAAGGAGATAATGGTGGAAAACTGAATTTTCTAGACTTGATGATTGAAATGCGAATTTTGGTGCTTCCATGGTAGATTTTCGGAGGTAAGGCTATGGGTGTTGTTAAGTGAGCATCTCCTTCCCATTTTGATGCATTTTCTATTAGTTTGAGACTCCTATAGTTGACATATGATATGGGCTTTGGTTTCATGTGAAATTACCCAGAAATTGGAGTGAACTATGGCAATTTCTGGTGTGGGAAAGTTGGAATCCGAAATTGAATCCATTGGTAATTAGGTGAGTAACCTCTAGTCTGTCATTAGTAGTTCAACTCTTTGGATATTTGATTGTGATTAGAAATGATGATAAATATGCTTGTTATAGGCTTGGTGTGCATTTGGATTATTATGGTAGCTAGCGGAAGAGTAATTGGCTTCATTAAGGTAACTGGGGTTATTTTTCTAATTCCATGTATATGCTTATGTTAATCTGCTATTTGTTATACATGCTTGATTTTGAAATGCTAAATGTCTGGTTGACTACTTGATTGTTATTGTAATTGGACCTTGTGAGTCCATGGTGGAGCTATGGTGCGACTGCCACCCGTGCATGTGCTTCGATCGAGCACTGGGTTATGATCAAACCCCAGATGCACTGAGCCCTAGTTGTGCTCATTATGGAGTAGGTGCCGTGAACGGACCTCTCCCGGTGTTATTAGCCATTAACATATTATGTATGACTGCTGGTATGGGACAGTAGTCATTGGTAGCTCAACTAGTTCATTTGCGAATTGAATTGATGATTCTGGTATTGATGACATGAAAATGCATTAGATTGATTGACTTGTACATATATATGGAAATTTCCTTTTGTTACTGAGATTATATATCTCACCCCATTGTGGGCTAACATTTTCAGGGACCGAACCTCTTAGTGACAAGGAGAAAATTAATAGAAGATCATTAAATGGTTTGGTAACACATAGGCTTGGGAGCTTTGACAAAATGTATTGTAACTAAATTGTTAGTTCTGTATCATTGCTACATTGCATCATGAGTTGCCAAGTATAGGGATTGTATATGTAATTTGATTATCATGGAATTGAACATTATGATTGTAATTGGCTAATAATGGATAAGTGATTTGATTTTATATGAACATTAAGCATTGACCCCAAGCACCTTGTGACCATAATACATTTGCTATCATTAATCTATGAACTCACTAGTTTATGGTAGCTAGAGGGTTAAGGATCCACAGTTGAATTTTAAATGTGTAATGATAGATGTGTTAAGTAGATTAGGTGCAAGAAAGACATTAAATCTTCACAAACTAAGTTAAAGTGGCCTAGAGGGTTGCTAAAGGGGGAATTGGAGAGCATGAGATGAAATTTTAGGAGTTATAGGAACAGAAAGGAATTGGTCGTGGCCAACATTTAATTGGCCTAGGCCAAATAGAAACAGAGAAGAATTGGCCGCGGCCAACAATTAATTGGCCTCGACCAAATGTGGCGAACCTGCCAGTGAAGAAAACAGAGAGAAATTGGCTGCGGTGAATAGTGACATTAGTTGCGACTAAGCCTGGGAAACAAGTTTGGGGGTGTTCCATAGGGTATTTGGCCGCGGCGAAAGAGGTATTTGGCCGCGGCAAAATGCATGAAATTTATGGAGGTGTAATGACTTGAATCCGAGAGTAATTGGCCGCGGCGAAAGGGGATTTAGCCGTGGCGAAGGTGCTCAATTTCTCATATTCACTTAGAAACTTTAATTTCTTTTATGGTAATACTAAGGAATAATTTAGAAACACTTGTAAGAGATTTTTATAAGTTGGAATTAATGGATGGGAGAATCAAAGGCTCTTCATTAATGATTAAATTCACTTGCACTTTTAAATAATTGTGGTTGCCTAATTAATGACCCTAATAATATTAAAGTTCAAATTTCCTAACATTTTTTGAATATAATTAGTTGTAATGACTTTCAACCTTAATTGAAATTTTATGGTTAGTAATCACGTACTTAACCTTAATTATGATTATTAGAAGTTAGGGTCGTTACACGTCATCTGGAGGGCAAAGGGCGCATTTGGATGCGATTTGATTTGATTTGAGCGACTTATTCAGCAGAGAAGCTAAGGGTATTTTTGTCCGTCAAAGTTTCCTTGGTCCTGCAGAGTAATATTGAATTTTCTGGTCCTTTATAACAATATTTGCAATGTTTGGGTCCTCTATACTAATTTTCCCCAAAATATATCCCTAGGTAATAAAAAGAACAATAAAAGTCAATCCCCTATTCATACAAAAAGAATAGCGTCAATGACCGGGCCTTTTTTCATGGAAGTAGAGCAGATACCCCTCCCATAAGAAAAGGAGGATTTTCCTATCCCATTACCATGAATATGACTGGTATCATATGAACCATCTCATCATAAGATATTATACAGATGTTATGAATGATGAATGTTCATCCCCTTATTGGGAACCGAATCCATTTGGCCTAAAGCTCTAGGGTTACTGTGTTGATGGGCATCTAAAATCATAAATCACAATAGGGGGAGAAATAATTTTCTCAATAACACAAATAGAGTTAATATAAAATAATAACCATGAAGAAATGCCAAGTGTTAATTTAATAAATAGTAAATAAAATAATATAAATAGAATACTCTGTGGAGAATAACTAATTTCTGAAATAACATAAACAGAGAATAACTTATTATTTACATAACATTTATTATAAAATACAAAATAATAATGAAAATGAAGAATAACAAAAAATTTCATATAAACAAGGAATATTATATAAATTTTAGGATTACTCACACATTAATAAAACATGATTTAAATACAAATAATAAATAGGATATCAACAGGCTTTAACATTCACATATGACAAGTAATTACACATATGTAAAATAAAGAAAATACAGTAAACAATATCATTCAATGTAATATCCTATAATTTGGTAATTAAAATAGCCCCTAAAGAGTGGAATAAACTATTTAGAATAGGATCTCGAGACAAGAAAAGGATGGTTAGAGATGAAAAAGAACCAAATTAGAACTGATTGGTTAATGAAAAAGGACCCCAGCATAAAAGTAATTGAGGCAAATTAAAGTTAGAATGCTAATTAGAGCATTTAAAAATGAGGGTAAGAAACCAGGAATGGCCCAAAATTGAAACCAAAATGGCTAAACAAAAGGAACCGAAATCGTAGTTGCAAAATTGTAATTTCAAGCAAAATTCTAGAAACTTAAAGGAATAAGTTTTAAATATAAAATTTAAGCTCACTAGGGTTTCCAGAGGCTCTGAAAACTATAAGAACTATTAGAATAATTAAAACCCTTTTGATGCATGAATTAGGCCGTTAGTTGACCAAAATTTTGATTGAGCCATTTTAGATTGTTCTATATCCCAAAGTTCAAATTAATGTTTTTAATATACTAGAGAGTCTTAATTTTATTATGGAATTAAAAATGATTTAAAATGAGCTCAAACAAAGAAAATAAAGTTAAGGATGTAATAGGAATTTTTGGATTTGTTTTAAATCACCTCCTTTCATTCTTATATGTGTCACACCACTTAGCACCTTCATAACCAACCTAATTACTTCTTGTTCAGATATCATAGGCACATAAAGAGAGGAAAAAGGGAGGAGGAAGAAAAGGAAAAATGTAATACCTTACTCATTAGACTTCTCAACTCATCATCAAAGGCTAGCTTCCTATTCTTACATGGAAAATAAGCATATTTAATGGTAATAAATTGCGTTACGTAAAACGCAAAAATTTTATTTCCTGCTTCATGGACCATATGAACTCATCTATATTATTTTCCATCCATAAAAAATCTATACAGGTCATACATATCACAAAAAATTCCAAGAGTTTCGAATTTGGAACCATGCTTCACCAAAAATCAAAATCTCTCTGGTTACAGGGGTAAATTTTTGACATAAACTTTGGAAAATCATATTTAATTTTTAAAAAAATGAAATCAATTAAATGATAGCTTTTTAGAAAGCCCTGAATGTCAACCATAGAATAAAAATTATTCTAGACCATAAAACATCAACTGGACCATGATTAACAATAGAATAGTATCAAAGGTCCAACTACCCAAGTTTGTTGTCACAAGTTACTGATATGAATTTCAAAATTTCATAACTAATTTTAGAAAAATCAAAATCTAGCAAAATATATCATTCTAGAAATTTGTGAGTATATGCTAAAGATGAAAAATAATTCTAGACCAATGCCATGGCTTTAGCCTGTGGAAATCGATAGAACAGTAACTTAGGTCAAGCTGCATTACTGGTACTAACATGCAATTTCAAAAATTCATTTCTCCCTCTACAAAGCTCTAAATAAGGTGATCTTAGTGGCTATGAAAACCATATGATATCTAGTTTAAGGTTGTAAAATTTGTAAGTATTGGCTTCATTTGACCCATGTGTGACACAGAGAAGCGAACTAACTAAATGAACAGTAACTATACTATTTCTACATAATTTAGCCAACTTTAAAAAATTTTAAATAATTCTCTAGTGCTCCAAATTGAGTGTTCTTTAGCTCTGTGGAAAGGTCTAGTTGAGACTTACTTGCTAGTCAAGTTTCATGGAAAAACCCACTCATGTGGTCACACTTTGGTTCAACACACAAAATGGGCAAAATTAATTAAGGTGTTAATCATGTATTTGGACTAATTAAAAATAATTATTATAGAATAATTGGGTAAGTTATATGAATAGGAGTTTATGGAAAAATAAATAATTAATGTAGGTTCAATATTCAATTGGGTTAAAACTTAAGTTAGGCCCATAATTAATTTAAATAGGTTATGGATAAAGACTAATGGAGGCCCAATAATTTTAGGTACAGACCTAATTTACATGAATTTTTATAATTATCCCAACATTCATTATGTAGATTCAAATTAGATTGACTCTTGGAACTTGGCCTAACCCAATTAAAATTCTACAAACCCAACTTCTTATTATAGAAGTTGGCCCGATCTGGTTTAGTGAGTTAGGAGCCCAAAACTATACTAAAATCCTAGAATCCATGGCCCAACAAGCATAAATTTCAAACCCACTTAGAATTTGGGCATTTGGGTCAACCCAAACCCATCTTAACCCTAAACATATTCAGCCCTTTCCACCAATTCTGTAACACCCCAAAATTAATTAAGGTGTTAATTATGGATTTAGATTAATTAAGAATAATTAATATGAGATAATTGGGCAAGTTAAGTGAATAGGGATTTTAGAAAAATAAATTATTAATATGGGTTAGGAATTTAATGGGATAGAAATTTCATCTAGCCCCAAATTAATAGATCATGATAAGAGGCTAATGGAGGCCCAATGAGTTAGGTGCAGACCCAACCTAATTTAATATGATAGAAGCCCAAGATCCACCTTGTATAAACTCTTATAAGTGGCCCAATAACCCTTGTGCAAACCCAAACCCTTAAGCTCTTCAAACTTGGCCCAAACCTAATTAAACTTCAGCAACCCAATGCATAAGAGTTTGGCCCAATGAAATTCTGCAGCCCAACACTTTAAAACTGACCCAACAAGTTAAAATCTGAAGCCCATTTGGAGTTGGACCTTAGAGCAATCCATGACCCATCTTTGACCCAACTAAAACCCTAATGGTTTAGCCACTTTCTCATTTGCTGAAACTCAAGAAGCAAAATTCGGAGGTTGAGAGGGAGGCTAGGGTTTGAGGCAAGAATCCCATATTTTCTCACACCTAGAGCAAGATTCAGCCAAGGTAATAGTTATACAACTTAATCCCCTCATCTTTCTCTTTAATTTGGTCTAATTAGTTTTTCATTTGGAGTATTTTCACCATACCCAAATTCTGAAATAGAGTTGTTTGGTGTTTTCCTAGAGGAAATTCGTAGGTTGAGGTTAGGGCTGACATTAGGTAAGCATAAACCCTTCATTTTTATGCTTTCTTTGTTAATTTGAGACCCCCATAGCTGATTTATAAAATGGGTATTAATTCTGTACGAATTTACTTAGGAATTGTGGGTGAAATATTGAGATTTCTGGTAGAGGATACTTCAATCCGAATTTGGGATTTGTGGTGGTTAGGTAAGTGTTCTTTAGGTAGTTATTAGCATTTAAATTCTTTGGGTACTTGTTGCTATGTTAATGATAAATTAGAGTGGTAATTTTCTAATGCTATGGTTATAGGGATTTTTGTACCATTAGTGGCTGTTACGAATTGTCTACAAGTGAGGTAACCGGGGTTTACATTAATTCCATGCATGTATATGTTTTAATTTCATATTTGCCTTATATGAATGATTTGAAATGCTGAATGAATTGGTTGGCTCTCTATTGTATTATGATTGGACCTTGTGAGTCCATGGTGGAGCTGTGGTGCAGCTGCCACCCGTGCATATGCTTCAATCGAGTACTGGGTTATGATCAAACCCCAGATGCACTGAGCCCTGGTTGTGCTCAATAGGGAGTAGGTGCCGTGGACGGGCCTCTCCCGGTGTTAATGGCCTTTAACATGTGATAATATGATTGCTAGTATAGGATAGTAATCATGATAGCCTAATTGTTTCATTTACTGATATGAATGATATGATTCTGATGTTAATTTTGATCCATGCATATATGCTAATTAAACTGGATTATATGATGGAATTGCCTTGGTTACTGAGATTCATATCTCACCCCATTTTATGGGATTACAATTTCAGGTGAAGGTTCCTCGGGTAAGGATAAGGGCAATCAAGTGAATGAACATCCATGAGCTGAGGCCTAGTGTGGGAAGCTACACTTGGTCTGAGTGTAATAGGATAGATGCTAATTTTTGTTAAGTTTTGTATAGCATCATCATGTATCTGTATTGCCAAGTGTAGGCTTTCACATTTGATTTACTGAGGATGTATGTATTGAAGGGTTAGACCTCATCTTAATTTGGTATTTGATGTATGGATGCATGATATCTGCTGTAAACTATGTTGACCTATAATATAGCTTATCAATGGAAATATAACCCTTGAGATATTGATATGAACCCCTAATATATGGAACCCCCATTGATTGTGTATTAAAGGATAGCTGCTGGTAATTCATATATTTTCTGTTATTGTTACCTTACAAACTTGCTGATAGAGGGTAATTAGAGAAAAGAAATGGGCACATAAGTTTTGAATTGGTAATGGAAGAATAGCTAGGTGAATAAGGTAGATAAATACCCTTAGAGACATATAAAAAGGGAGGAAGTGGTCTTAGAGTGTCCCTAAGAAGAGAACTGGAGTGTAAGGGACGAAATGTAGGGGATATAGCCACAGGAGGGAGTCACGTCGCGGCCAGGAAGACCTCACCGCGGCCTGAAGAGTGACAGTGGTGAGGGATGCCGCAACTTGAGAAATCTCGTCACGGCGCAGAGCGAAAAAAAATTGCCCAGGAGGGTGACAGAACGAAACCTTACCGCGGCGCAATAAGTCCTACCGCGACACAAGTCGAGGAAATTAATTAAGGAGGTTACAGTAGCAAAACTCGCCGCAGCGCCATGTAGGTTGGCCGTGGCGCAGATCCAACTCGCCGCGGCGATAGTCAAGAAAGTTACCCAGTGATTCCCAAAAGTAACTCAGTCACAGCGCAAAAGGTCTGAGCTGCGGCGCAAGGTTAAAAACTTAGTTTTTGAGCTCTAGGACCTAACTTAGCCGTGGCGGGAAGGTTCCAGGTCGCGGCAGAGGTCACTAAACTCCCACCTTTAACCTAGGAACCCTAATATCCTTAATGCTAATGCTAGGAAATGATATAGGAACACTTGTGGGAGGTTTTTATGTGTTGAAATCGATGGATAGATGAATCACAAACCCCTAATGATGGTTCAGACCCTTTTATACATTTTCCCATTTATGGTTGTTTAGTTGATGACCCTAATAACATGAAGGTTCAAATTTTCCTATATTTTCTTAATGTAATTAATTGTAACAACTCCAAACCTTAATCATTATTTATTAATCGTGTATTTAACTATAATTATCAAGATTAGAAGTTAGGGTCATCACAGATTCTATAGAAGTAAGACACATAAGAAACACAAGAAGCAATTTTTGGAGGTTTGAAGAGAGGCTAGGGTTCTTAGTAAGAAATCCATCATTTTTCACTTCTAAATCCAAAATCAGCCAAGGTGAGTGTTATGTAACTTGACCCTCTCCTCCTCCTCTTCAATTTGGCCTAATTGGTTTTCCATTTAGAGCATTTTCACCATACCTAAAATTTAAAATGTGTTTGGTGTTTTCTTGGAGGATTTTTAGAGGTTAAGACTAGGAGGGATATTATATAAGTATAAGCTCTTCATTTTGATGCATTTACTACTAGTTAGAGACCCCAATAGATGACTTATGATATAGACTCTATTTCTATGCGAAAATACCTATAATGTAGGGTAACATTTTGAAGTTTCTGGTCTAGGGAAGATAAAATCTGAAATTAGGGTCTCTTGGTGGTTGGATAAGTATTTTTTTATGTAGCTTATAATGGTTGGATCTTGTGGGATCTGGTATATGTTGTAATTATCATCTAAGAATATGTTTTGATTTGATATAGGCCTTTTAGAGTTTGGAGATATACTTTTGGTTACAGAACTTGACTCAATTAAGTAAGGTAACTAGGGTTCATATTAAATTCCATGCATATGTCCATTTTAATTTTATATCTGCTGCACATGTATGATTTTGAATGTTAAATGAATTGGTTGGCTATCTGTTATATTGTGATTGGACCTTATGAGTCCATAGTGGAGCGGCTGCCACTCGTGCATGTGCTTCAATTAGGCACTGGGTTATGATCAGACCATAAATGCACTGAGCCCTAGTTATGCTCAGTAAGGAGTAGGTGTCATGGATGGCTCTCCCCGGTGTTATTGGCCTTTAACATATGGATTTGTAATTGTTAGTATGGGATAGTAGTCACTAATAGCCTAATTGTTTCATTTGCTATGTGACTGGTATATTCTCTGATGTTTATATGATTTTATGTACATATGTTAATTAAATTAGAATATATGAATGAAATTTGCCTTGGTTAATGAGATTTCCATCTCACCCTATTTCATGGACTAACTATTTCAAGTGAAAGTCCTTCGAGTAAGAATAAAGGTAAGCAAGGGCATGAACATCCATGAGTTGAGGCCTAGTATAGGAAACTACACTTAGACTGAGCTAATTTAGTGTATATGCTAATTTTGTCATTCTTTTATATAGCATCATCATGTAATCATATTTCCAACTATAGGAAATTGTGTTTTGTTAACCTATAATGTATTTATAGAGTAGTTAGACCTCTTGCTAAATTGATATCCGATATACGAACTTATATATTTGACATAGAACCTAACTGATGCTAAGACATATCAACTATTTGGGAATGTAATCATGTGATAACTTAAATGATGACTTAGACTAGTAATGCATGGTACCCTATTGGGATTTATATTTAAATGATAATATTAGTTGTATATGAATTTGGTTGCTTGTTATTATCACATGGAATTTGCTGATGCATGATAGTTTGGGGAGTAGAAATCAACATCTAAGCCTTAAATTGGTAAGGTTAAATATATTAGGTAAATCAAATAGATAAATGCCATTAGAGTCTCACAAATTGAAGGAGATTGATCCTAAAGTGTTTCTAGAGGGAAAATTGGACTGCATGGGATAAAATTTTGGGAGGTATAGGCATAAGAAAGAGTCACGCCGCAGCTAGGAAGGGCTCACCGTGGCCAAGAGAGTAACAGAAGCGAGGAACGCCACAGTGCAAGGTGTCTCACCACAACGTAAAATGAACAGTTGCCTAGGGAGGGTAACAGAAAGTAACCTCACCACAGCATAACACGTTCCACCGCTACGTAAGTCAAGGAAATTAAGTTATGAGTGTTCCAGTAGCTAGTTTTATCGTAGTGCAAGTATAGCCCACCGCAGCGCAAATCATGAAACTTTGAACAGTAAATCTATGAGGTGTTTTTGCTACGATGCCACATAAGTTCACCACGGCAAGATTTGCAAAAATGTGAGGTCGAACTTAAGAGTAACTTCGCCACGGCATAAATATCTTATGCCATAGTGCAAGATGCAAAACTTGGTTTTTAGGTTCTAATAACTAACTTAGCCACAGCAAGGAAAGTCTAAGCCACAGCAAAGGTTCTTAAACTCTTAGTTTTGACATAGAAACCATGAATTTCACTAGTTAATGTTGTGCAATGACTTAGGAGTCTTTATATGAGGTTAATCTAAGGTCTTAAACGATAACTATGAACACTTGTGGATTTGATGAGTTATAGTGATTTAGTTAATGACCTTAATGATATTAAGGTTCAAATTTGTCCCACTTTCTCCTATTTTAATTGATCATAATGACCTTGGACCTTGTTTTATGATTACTAATCATGCTATTAAACCTAATTACAATAATTAAGAATTAGGGTCATTACATACATTACAAACATAAGCTGTCAATAGCATTGGTTTAGCCTAACCCATCTTTCTTGGGACTTTTAGATTGGTCTTATCCACTTTCAAGAGACTTTTGACTTAGACTCACTTTTCTTGAGACTTTTGACTTTGGTTCACCTATTTCTAAGGACTTTTGGATCATCCTTACCTTTGCTAAGGGACTTTTGGTATGACTAAACCCATGCAATCCATAATGCAACCATAAACACATTTTAAGAAATATAATGGTACCATAACATGTAAGCATTTTCCGGAAACATTTTTCATGGCTCAAACATACACATAAACACTTAAAGACAAGCAAACATCCAAATCATGCATGAGAGAAAGGTTAGAGAGCTATCTTAAAGCAAGAACAATGCTTTCCTCTTGAAATTCTTCTTCCCCTTTCTTGTTCAAGCCTTGCTATTAGGTGGCCCTTGGTTCTCTTGGCCTATACACATCAAAAGAGACATACATCACTCATGAAAACAAGCTCTTACCTTATGAAATTACTGTCGAGGTTTACTTTTTCACATAGCTTCATTATAGTTTCATACAAGACCTAATGAAGCAACTATAGGAATTCATGATCTTGGCCATTTTCTTCTTTAATCTATAACTCTTGGCTCCAATTAGGCTCCTTGGAGCTATCACACATTTATTTCATGGAGTCTAGCTATAAGTTGCTTCTTAATATCTTAAAATAGAACCTAAACCTCCATCTCACACACCAAGGCTTCTAAAATTTTTTCAAGGCTTCCTTTGATGTTCTTCCATTATATCTAGTCCCATTCTAGGCTTAGAAGAAATTAAAACACTTCCTAGATGTTTTTTCTTTGCTTGGCTGAGACTTATACAATGGAAGGTACCTATGGAGTTTTCTTCATTTCTTTTATGGAATTGCTACTTGTAAGACTTCCTAGGTGTCTTAAGAACTCATATACATTCTTAGACAACCTAAGTTACCATTGGAAAGTCTCATATTTACTAAGATGCAACAAAAACCCTAGGTTTTATAAATCTATTTTCTAATGTTCCTTTTTGAAATTTCTTTGCATATACTTGTTTCTCACCCTCAAAAACCTAGGTTTCATGCCTAGTTTAGGTCAGAATTTGCTTCCCCTTGGTTGTTCTATATGAGGCCAAAAATCACCTCTTGGAAAGTAAAGAAGATGAAGCAAGAAAAGCTATGAAGTTACCTTAATTCCTTAGCTTTTTCAAGAGCTTTCTCCTTGGCTATGGCTTTTACTTAAATTTTTCAAACTTCCTCCTCTAAAAATGGCTCAAAACAGATCCAAATCATACACCAAAACCATGGAAAGAAAGAAGAGAATGAGAGAAACAACATTAGTGAAGGAAGAATCATAAAAATCTAAGGTTTTCTTACCTTTTTCCTAGGCTTTTCCTTCCTTCTTTGCTTTCATCTTGTGTGCATCACTTACCTAGTCTTTCCTCTTATTTAGGACAAAAATTAGGTCAGCCAAATATGGAGGGGAAGTGGGGCACCACCTATATATATCAAGGGTTTCATAAGAAGCTTTTCAAAATGCCAAATTTGCCGTTCATTCTTGGCTTCATCCTTCAAGGGTCATTTCAACTCTTTTTTGAGAATCATCCTCTCCATCATAAAATTTAGGTTCTCTACCTTATAAAATGCCTTTGGAATCACTCAAATTAGATGTAAAACCTTCCCAAATGAAAGGATCAAATTTCGAACATACCGATATTCTAAAACGTAAATCGGAGGGGTTTTAACTATTTTAGGGGTTCTTATAGTTTTTAGGGCCTCTAAGAACCCCAAAAAACTTATTTTTTCCATTTAAAAATCCCTTTTATGAATTTTCTAAAAAGTACCTGAAATTATGAAAATACCACTGCATCTTCATTAAATTTCGTTTGATTATTCTAGCTTCATTTTCAGGGTACCTTTAGCCTTAGATCCTCATTATTTAAGGTCTAAATTATTAATCAAATTTTATTAGACCTCAAATCATTCTATCTAGGAGACTTTCTTTTATATCTGATGAGTTTTGTACATTTATAGAGAAACCAAACATTACATTTCTTGCATTTACGAAGAAACCAGATGTTACACAAGAAATGTAAGAAAACTTGCTCTTTTTCATCTTATACTAGTTAGCAGCTTTCTCCTTCTCTTTGGGCTTTTTCCATTGATGGTTTTAGTTCCTTGAAAGGACCATTTTGGTGGCTGACTATTTGGGAAAAGGAGAGAATTTGAGGGAAACAAATTGCAACATAAAAAGCACCATTCTAAGAGTAATTGAACAAGGTATGATTTGAACTAGGAAATATGTTCCTCCCTTGGACTCTTTATTCTTCTTTGTTTGACCTAATAAGAGAGATCCTAGAGGGAGTCTAGTTTCGACTTAAACTTAATGGGATTAGGGGTTCTAAGGCATGGAGAATTAGTTGATACAAAGAGAATCAATTAAAAGGCTATAGAATGCAAGATAGAACACTTAGGGTTTTGCTTATACCTTGAAATCTTAAGAACCCTATAAAGATAATTTAAGCCATGCAAGATCATATCTAAATTAGAAAAGAGCTAAGGAACCCCCACATGTATCAATTGCTCAAAAGGAATGACAAAATTCCATTAGGCTCTCCTTTGACACAGGTTCAGCCATGACTTGAACATGGTACCTAGGAAGAGTTTTCAATGATTTTAAGGTAATAAGAGGTCTATATATGAATTATAGACACTAATAGAACTATTGAAATGAATTTCAAAACCTTATTTTAGAAGGTGAATCTTTAGGCTTCAATTAGGCCTAAAGCAACAACTTAGTGCTAAGCTTCTTAGATCAAGCATGTGATGGCTCTAATGAGTTCTATTAAGATCATATCGCTCATATCAAGTAGGATTTTAGGGCCAAGAAGTTGAATTTAAGAGTTAGTTCTTAAGGCAATAAAAAAGGACATTAGTTACACCTAAAACTTTAATTTTTCACCTATGAGATTAATATGAGTATAAGTTTGTCTTCATTTATGGTTTTACACTTTATTGGATGTGTTTAGACTAAGCAAAATAATCCTCATTAAAGTGTGGATGTAGAGGCGTGGAAAAAAGAGAGAGGAACCAAGGGAATTAATTTGAATTCTTATTTCAAGATAGCTTTTCCTTTATTATTGTATATATATGCTTGGTTTGCTTAAGCATCTCGAATTGCTTGTATGTAATGTTTGCAAATTATATGTATTATTGATTGCTTGATGATTATAAGCAATTGCATGACATTTATTTACATTTGGATTGAATTGGCACTTAATAGGTGAGGTTGTGACAAAAGACCTTTAGTAATGGGTGAAGTGAAGCCAAAAGTCCCTTGGAAATGGATAAGACTAGGCTAAAAGTCTTGATTATAGGTGGGGCTAAGTCAAAAATCCTTAAAAGAGGGTGAGGCTAAACCAAAAGTCCCTAAATGTTGGGTAAGACTAAACCAAAAGTCCCTAAAGTATGAAAATATTCTTGATGAAGCCATGGGATTCTTAAAATAAGAATATGATTTTTACTATGAATGGATAACATGCATACTTGTAATCTTGACCATGGATGAACAATATATGTATGCTTGAATGTTGGATTAGCTATTGGGATTTTTTAAATTTCACTTTTCCCCTATCTCTACTAACCATGACTAGGTGGCTCTCAAGGAAACAAGAACGATAAATAAAAGGCCTAAGAAGAGCTACTTTGACAATAGAATTTTTTTAAGGCATATTCTTGAATATACGAATGTATACATGTATATTTTGATGTATGGATATGCCAACACATTCACAAGTGCTAGACTATGATATAAAGACCATTTATGGGTTGTAACATGTAATATAATACAATTTGGTACCTTGAGTTCTTAGATGTATGTAAGTATTCTTGCATGTGGAAAGGTAATTTTGAGGTTTATGGCAATTATGACATGTTGGAATAGCTATACATGATGCATTTGTGAATTGAAACTTGCTCAAAAAAAGAAATGACATTTTAGAGCTCATTTGGTACTATTTAGAACCAAAATTTAGTCTATTTGAGCCATAAAATATCTATTTACTCTTGATAACTCTTAGGATAAAATTTGGTAGACAATTAAAGGACATTGAGATCTTTTCATAGAGCTAAAGATCATTATTTTTTGAGCTTTATAAAATATTTTATGAATTTTTGAAATTGGTTGAATTATGTAGAATTCTATAGTGTACTACTCATATGGTCTATCTCATATTTCATGGCTTTTTGTGGGACCAAATGGACTCATTTTGACTTAAAATTCCTAATAGTAAATAGCTTTCATTATATTCTTTTTAAGGATACCTAATTTGCATTAATCAGAGTTGTATAGTTCAAGTTATGAATTTTAAAATTTGGATTAAATTAGGTGTTCAAAGGGTCAAAATGCACATTTGGCTTATTCTATGGATTTGGTTCTTATTTAGGTGTCATATAGATTGCAACAAATTGGTTTAGCATGAATTTGAAAAATAAAATAATTTAAATCCTTGTAAAGGCATTATATGGCAAAGTGGCACTTTTAATGACAACAACTTTTGTTGCCAAAAGTTATTTATCACAAATTAAAATGAAGGAGTGTATATAATATGAAATGAGCATATGATGAGTAATGGTATGACATTCAACCTTGGTGACCGTCATGCTCAATGCCCAGATCATGTTGCACTGACATTGACTTAGCAGGCTTACCCCTACTTCCTTTACTGAGACATTCCTCAATTAGTACCCAAGAAAAGTCATAAAATATTACAATAATATGTCATCTAAGCCATCATTTAATCAAGACATAATAGATATATTTGAAAAAGAACTACCTTGCACAACTTTGTACATAATTAAATAATCTTAGTAACATAATAGCATACTAAAGTCCAAAATAATTATCTTTATTTATTAAAAATTATCTTTCTACTTTTCTAAGTCCAGGTTTGTCTTATGACCTATCTAGTGTCCATAATAGTCCATAAATCAAGGTTTAAAGTTACGGTATAGTATAGCCATAAAAGGTTTGTTCAGGTATACAGAAGGCTCAATAAGACCCATAAGTCCACATAGGTCTAAAATATCCTAATGGCCTTTGCAAGCCCTAATTAATTATTTAAATATTTTAAGTCTCATAATTAATTAAAATTGGTCATCTAGTACAATAGCAGCTATGCAGTGCTAACTCTAGCACAAATGCAGGGCTCACCCTTTGATTAAGGCAATTTTGTCAAGATTTACTCTAGTCAGTCTTTTACTAAATAACTCGCATCTATTCAAATATGGAATTAGGCAACATATTACTAAAGCAAATGTTCACCGTTTATTCAATAATCAATATAATACTTTATAACATTCTAATTTGCACAAATAAGCTCCAAAAATTCCAGAATAAATATCAACGTAATCCAGACAGCATGTAGAACATACTAGGCCAGAAAAATCACTCAAAATACATCAAATAACACAAATAAAATTTAAGAAGTTCATGGCCAACAATTTCTTCTAAAAATTTGACTTTTATATAATTATCCATAATTCACCAAAATTTCACTATAAGCCTTATTTTTAGTATAGATTAATCTAATTTAGTTGGTTTCTAAAAACTCCATCCTAGGTATATTATGTGTGTGAGGCCAAGGCTAGATATGGGTGTGTGAGAGTGTGGTTTCTTCATTTTTCTCCTACCAAATGGCCAAGAATAGATAATCCAAGGAGATAACAAAAACCTCAAACTAATTTCTACAAAGTCATAAGATTTCTTAAGCCTGTGCCAAGATGAAATTCAAAGAACAGTTGCCATAATCTTCATGAAAATCAAGATTATATTAGACATTCTCTCCTTTAAGTTTTCTTCCTTCATTGTCCCATTTATTTTCTCTTCAATTTCTTCCATGGCTTCTTGAAAATCAAAGTTCCCTAATTTATAGACAAGTCTTTAAAATTAGAAATTTTCTTGAAGTATATGAATCCATAAGATACATATATAAATTCTTCATCTTTTCTTGCAATGGGTTTATAAAACAACAAGAATTTCCATTTTCTTCTTGCCATGGCTGAACTCAAAGGAGAAAGGAAGAGAAAATTCATGGAGAAAAATAGAAGAAAAGAATTTATAAATGTTAACTTGACTTCACAGTATTGTTTTTCCCCCGATTGCCTTCTCTTTCTTCTTCCTCCTTCCTTCTTCTTCCTCCCTAGGTCTCCTTCCTCTTTTCTCTCTTGTCTTGGCTAAATGGGTGTGCGTGTGTTTATGTATAAAGGTGGCATGAGGTGTTTGTGTGTTTTATATAAGTTGTATTTTTAAATGGATGGTTAAGATTTAAAATTATCTTAGGTTGTTAAATCTAAGCCATTAAATTAAACATATGGTAAGATTTAATCTTGAAATTGCATATTAGATGTGAGCCCTTGAATCAGATAGAGGGATATGATTTAATCTCTAAATGTAGAAAAATTTGAACCATTAGATTACTTCAATGATTGAGATCACATCTTGATTTAAGAATGAATATTAGTCGTAGGATTTAACTATTGTTAAATTTTAACCATAGTTACTTTCCTTTTTATTTATGAAAGTTACTCTAATGATTACTTGCATTTATGGTAGCTGAAATTAGTGGCGATGTCATCTGACATCAACAGCGACATTAATGGTAACTTTTTCATAAAATAAGTGATTACAATCTTTTATTGAGATTTGCTTACATAAGCATAATCATTGCTCTGTGAGACATGTAATCTCTAGAAAACTCCTCTACACATGGTGCCACATCATCACTTTGCCTCCAAATGGCACCACATCATCACCTTCTTATCCAGATTCTATGAAAATATCACCATATTGCTGATGTATCCTTTTATAAGATCCCTGTAATATTTTATTCGGTATGCGTTCTTCAAGTTCTCTACTATATTTCAATATTATTTTAGTTTATGTGAGTTTCACTTAAGTTCTTTAGTTACATACTTTATTATTATTTATTTTCTTAATATTTTATTATTTTAGAGTCCAAATAACCATTTTGCACCTAGTGGAATGATAACAGCTAAGCATATCTTCATTTTAATCTCACATATCTGGATTTTGTCACCATTATCTAGTAGATCTTTCTATGTTGAATCTCTTGAGGCAGCTAACTCGAGTTTCGGGGCTTAGTTCATTTTTGTATAAGCTTTTAATCATTTTAGGGCAATTTCTAGTCCTAACAATTTTAAAATTCTATAAAATGAATTTTATAATTTTCTGCGTATTATTTCTTAACTCATAATATATATATATATATATATATATATATCATGCTAGTTCTTAATTGTTTACTCCTCCAAAAAATTATCAAATTTTATCTAACTGACAATGATGATTTTGCCCCTAGACTCCTTAGAATGTCAAAAATTCCTATAGATCTCATTTATCCCATACTCCTCATATATAAAGTTATTTCATTTAAATTCATATTATTAAAGCTTATTAAATTCAATTTGTAAAAATACTAAATAATTAGAATTTTTAAGGATGTTACAATATATCTCACCCTGGTTATAAGATGATATTTTTTAGGTGAAGGTTCAAGCTATGGATGGAAGAAGTAAGTAGAAAGTTGATCTTTTACACTAGGCTTACTTGTATAGCCTTATTTTGGGATTTGTATTTTAGTAATTATATATCTAACTTACAACTTGTAATATGTAGGAAATTGTAGTTTTTGTACATGTAAGGGTAGAAAATATATGCTTGATGACTTTTGATTCTTTTGCATATGATTCTCACAAGTAAGTATGGATCTTTTAGATTACTTGGTATTTGAATGCTCAACGCGAGAAAAGACTCTTTTATGTTGAATATTAACTTGTTGGTATTTGTGATGATTTAAATATTAAGGCAACCTTATGATAGTTTTAGGTTTGAAATGGTCAATAGTTGCATATCAATCTAGGTGTGGTAGTTCATGGTCTAGACTAGTGTGATGCTACATTCTAAACTTGTCTAAGGTGGTTTATGTATCTCTCATGTCTTAGGAATGGTTTTATAGTAATCCAAGAGTATTAGTAAAGAAAGGTGTAATGGTGTGGTTAATGGCTAGAGGAAGCCACTGAGCCAAATTTTGATTATTAAAGGTTTAGACCATGGTGGCACCACCCTTAAGTTAGTCTTAGGTGTTAAAATTTGCTTGAGGAAGTTTGGTAAGGTTTGGAGAGGGCTAGAGTGCCATTTAGTGCACTAAAGGTGACATCTTTGATATTTTAGGCACAAATCAAGTAGTTTTGGAAATAGGGGGATTTAAGGGCTCTAGATTTGGAGCTTGAATGTGAGTTCTTACAAGCTCTTAGACCATGTATAAGTGTCCCTTCATATCAAATTTGGTGATTTTTGGAGTAGTGTAGGTGCCCTAAATCATCTAGCCAAGTTATAAGAAGTTGTAGGGAGTTTTATAATGTCTTACTATTGCACATAACCAAGCTGTGTGGAATAGCGTGGCCATGTGTAGTGTAACACCTCAGGAATAATTCATAGTAATTTTTTAGGGATTATGAAATTATTAAGAGGGTTTAAGGGAAATGATAAATTTAAATATCTTCACATAATAATAATTATTAAGTAAACCATTTTAAGGAAGTATAATAGCATTTATGGATTTAAATGTGACTTAGGCTCATGATTAAATTATATGTGTCAAGAACATTATTGGAGGCCCAATTTCATCTAAATATGACCCAACTTTACTCTTTTGGAAACCCAACCCATTTTTGCATTCAATTAACCCATATAGCCTAGTTGAACTTGTTAAGTATCAGTCCACTTGGAACATAGGGCCTATTAGGATAACCCCTTGCACTAAAACCCTAAAGAGCTTATTTGCTTTTTATTTGGGTACTGAAAACACAAGGTTCTATAGAACAAGGAGAGAAAATTCGGAGGTTCAAGGGAGGCTAGGGTTCTACTAATATTGTAGCTCCATTGTTTATCTATAAAACTTAATTCTCTCCTGTTCCTCTACATTTTGATCCGATTAGTTTGCCATTTGGGGAATTTTTATCTCTTCATAATAGGAAATCTAGTCTTTAGATGATTATTGCCAAATTTTCAGAGTTAAAAGTTAGAGGTTTGATTGGATAAGTATTTCCCTTTTCATTTTGTGTATTGTTTTTTTGGAAAATGTTCCCTATGGCTGATTTTCATAATGGGTTCTACTATAGTGCAAAAATGCAAGGAGATGGAAGCGAAACACTATAGTTTCTAGGCTTAATGACTCAAATTCAAATTTTGGGAGTTACTAAAGGGTTGGGTAAGTGTCTCCTACCATTTTGTGATGTGTAAATGCTGAAATTTTGCCATTTGGATTTATTTTTGGTGCTTAGCTTTTACATTTGCGAAAATGGAGTAGTGGGGAGTGAACTAATGTGAATTCTTAGTGTTTTGACCTTGAATTGGTACAATAGACTCTTTGGGAGCTGGGTAGCAATTCTTGATAGATTCTTAATGAAATTAATCAATGGATAGGAAATTCCTTACTAATGATAGTTAAATAATGATAATTATACTTGTCATAAGCTTAATGTGCATTTAGATTTTAATGGTAGGTAGAGAAAGAGTAATTGGCTTCATTGAGGTAATTGGGGTTAATTTCCTAATTCCATGTATATGCTCATTTTAATCTGATATTTTATTATACATGTATGATTTTGAAATGCTAAATAATTAGTTAGCTACTTGATTGTTGTTGTGATTGGATCTTATGAGTCCATGGTAGAGTTGTGGTGTGGCTGCCACCCATGCATCGTGCTTTGATTGGATACTGGATTATGATCAAACTCCTGAATGCACTGAGCACAGGTTATACTCATTGGGGAGTTGGTGCCGTGGACGGGCCTCTTCCAGTGTCATTGGCCTTTAATGTGCCTGATGTGATTACTAGTATGGGACAGTAGTCGCTTGTAGCTCAACTAGTTCATTTGCTAATTGAATTGATGATTCTGGTATTTGATGATGTGAAAATGCATTATATTGACTAATTTGCACATATATATGGAATTTGCCTCTTGTAACATCTAGTTCCCTAAGAACAAGAGAAAACATGAGAAACGTAACGTACAGTTTCTCCGTAAACGAACGAAACTCACCAGATACAAAAGAAAGTCCACCAAAAACGATGTAGCTAAGGTCTTGAAAAATTTGGGAAGTATTCTAAACTCCTAAAAATGAGAATTTCAGGCTCAGACGGAAAGAAAAACAGAGCTAGAAGGAAGAAATAATTTCTTACGAAAAGCTTACGGAACGTAATGGCATTTTCATAATTTTGAGAAAATTTTGGAATTCACTCAGGAGGGCTTTTTAAATGAAATTTTTGAGTTTCCCAGGCTTCTCAGAGGCCTTGAAAACCATGGAAAGCCTCAGGATAGTTAAAACCCCTCTAGTGTATGTTTTCCAACGTCAGGTGACCTGAACTTTGCCCGATTTCTTTCGGGAAGGTTTTAGCTCTTATTTGAGTGATTCCAAAGGCATTTTAGTAAATTGGGAATCTAAATTTTATAATGAAAAAGATGGTTCTAAAAGAGGAGCTAAAACGAAGCCAAACCAGAAATTCCATTGCGAAGGGTGAAATTGGAAACAATTTTAAAAAGGAAGCTTCTTTATTCTTCTTTAAAGTTCATGTTCACTCTCCCTCACTTTAGACTGACTTTCTTTTGTGCAGAATAGAGAGGAGAACCAGAAATTTTAGGCACACAAGGGAAGAGGCAAAAGAAGGAGAAAAGGCCAAGAAAAAGGTATGGAATCCATAGATTTTCTTAGTTCTTCCTTAAGCAAAGTTACTCTCCTCCTTCCCTCTTTTCCTCCTATGGTTTTCTTGATATATTTGGTGTTGTTTTGGGGGCAGAACAGAGAGGAAAAATTCGTGTTTGGAGTGAGGCAACTAAGGAAAGTGGAAAGCAACCAAGAAAGAGTAAGAAAACAAAGTAAAACTTCCATTCTTCGGTAGCTTCTTCCACCCCCTTCCTCATGCTCGATTTGGCCACCATGAGCCCAATTCTTAGGGGCTATTTTCTATCCAAATCAAGGGGGGATTAGAGGTTTTGGAGTGTAAGGATTAAGAATCTATCATTGGAAGCAAGTAAAAGTCATTGAATTTCAAGTTAGCAAAGTATAGGATTCTTGAAGAGTTTGTAAAATCTGTTTTGATTTATGAATTTCCTAGGCTAAGTTTTTAATTGAGCTTCTAAGACCTCTAAGAAGCCTCCCAAGTGTGTCCCCCATCAAGGAAAAATCAAGAAGCCATTAAACCTCATTAAGGCTCTATATTTCGGCCAAGCAAGGATAGCATAGCTAGGGAGAGTTTTAAATTTTTTCAAACCCATTTTTGAGTCATATACGATGAGTGAAAGTGAGGGGAAGCCTTGGGAAAAATTTAGGAAGCTTAGAGAATAAGTTGGTGCTTTAGGTTCCATATTATGACCTAAAGAAGCAATATGTAGCTAGGCTTTTGATTTTAATTGTGTGATGACTCTAAGAGACTTAAAAGGAGTCAAGAATCATATTTGAAGGAAAAGAATGGAGCCTAGAATTTATTTAATGAGTGTTGCTTCATTAGGTGCAATTATAGAATCATAATGAGGTTTATAGATCAAGCTAGAGTTTAAGCAAGTTATGTGGCCTTAGAATTGAGTTCATGAACCTAATTAGCTTCCATGAATTGTGTTTATGCCAAGAGAAAGCATCCCCACACGTTTGTGTGTGTGAGGCCGAAAGAGGGAGCATTCTTTTAAAGGAAAAAGTGTGTGGTTGCTTCCAAAGTAGCTCTCTCTCTTTTCTCCCATGCATGAATGAATGTCTACATTGTCTTTGAATGTGTGTATGTGTATTTTAAGCTATAAATTATGTTTCAGTATGATGCCTATATTCCATGGAACCATAGTGTTGCATTATATATTCAATGATGCCTAGAATGTTTGCATTGGTTTGCTTGAATGTGGAGAGGCTAAGAACCTTGAAGAAAGTGGGTGAGGCTAATCCATTCATTTGGCAAGCCTAAGTATGTTATGTGTGCTTTGTGTAAATGCCAAGAATGTAATTTGCACCATTTTCTATATTGATATGCCATGCATGTATCCTTAAGACTTGTATTACATTCTTTATGCATGATTGAATGGGAGATGAGCTATTAAGATTCTTTAAATCTCATTCCCTCATCTCTAATATCTTAACATGCTAGGTGGAGCCAATAAACAAGGAAATGGAAGCCACCAAGTGAGGAGATGAAGCCTTGATCATAAAGCTTTTAATTTTTTTTATATTGTAACCAAAGGAGTGGCCTATGATGTAATCTTTCGCTAGAATTGATGTACAATGAATGGAACATGTGTAAATATCCTAATAGATTTTGTATGTATGAAATTTGTGGATAAATAGAATGCATTGCAATTTTTAGGTATTGGATGGCCATTTCAAGTGTATGTCTCTTAGTACATAGTTTGGGGATGGCAAATGAAATTCTGTGTTTTAAGCCTCCACACCTTTGAGTCAAGTTTAGAGAGTCTTTTTAGGCCATTCCCATGTGCTCAAGTGGCCACAAGAACCATAGGGGCCATTTTGCCCATCCTTGAACCATTAAGAGGCATGAAAATGGCCCAATTGCAACCCTATGCCACTTTTTGTCCAAATGAGCTCTTTAATATCTGAGATTTAGCATGCAATTATATTTTGTTGAGAGCTTTTTGGGAAGCAATTATATTTTGTTGAGAGCTTTTTAGGAAGCTAAAGAACATAATTTTCTGAGGTATAGAGAATATTCGATGAATTTTCAAAGTTGGGATTTTCTAATGATTCTAGTATGTGCACTGTTTACACTGGCAGATTTGTATTTTGTGTCATCTTATGGGAAAATGACGTCCAATACTTATAAAATTTTACAAGAATAAACTAGAGGTCATAAGCTTTCTGTGGCCACCAAGATCACCTCATTTGGAGGTCTAAACAAAGAGTTATGCATTTTTTAAGTTGGCTATCAGTAGTAGTGGCACCCCAGGAGTCCAGTCATTGTTCCATAGATTTCCAATAGTTAAACGTATTTGTTTCATTCTAGAATTATTTTTAGAATAAATTTAACATTTTTATCTTTCAAAATGACTGAATGTGTGTGATTTAGATTTTTATAGAATTAGTTATTAATTTTAAAATTTGTATTAGTAATTTGAAATAGTAGGCCAGGTAGTAGCGACCTCAGTGACTTTTTAAATGTCAAATGTCTTCCTCTTAATGATTCATGAACTAAAATTATTTTTACCATGGGGTAGACATTTAGAGCTTTATGGAATGATAAAGTTTGTTGGACTTTGATTTTTGTGGATTTAGTTATGAATTTCTGAAGTTGTGATAGAAAAACTGAAATTCTGACTATGGCAAATCCGTGGGAATTAATGTGTTTCACCCACTTGTATGAGTTCCAAGCCACTTTCTTGAATGGTTTTGAGTTGTAGTAGTGTACTTAAATAGAAGAATATGATACATGAGTTCATATGGTTCACGTGACATTGAATGAAATTTTCATACGCTACGTAACGCAAAGAAATGCAATGTTTAATCCCCTTTTTTCTTGCCCTTTCATAGAATCTATGAATGTTAAGCATGGGAATGTTGTGAAGTGAGTTAGAAAAATATGGTGTTACACCTCTTATTACTGAGAGTGTATATCTCACCTTATTGCAGGCTAATATTTTTAAAGACTAGACCACTTAGTGGCAATGAGAAATTAATGAAAGTCTATTGTATAACTTGGTAGCACATAGGTTTGGAAACCTTGTAAGGTTGGATTTGTGTAACAAGAATATTAGTTTTTATGTAATTGCTGCATTGCATCATGAATTGCCAAGTATAAGGATTGGTTATGTAATATAATTATCATGGAATCTAATTTGCTTACAATCTGATATGAAACCTTGTTGACCCAGATGTAGGACTTATTATTTGATAATAAAATCACGTGTTGCCTTAAATGTTAACTTAGACTAGCAATGTATAGACCCTCTGTTGGGATTTACATTTGTATGATAATAGTTATGGCTTCTAATATCCTTGGTGTCAAATCCTATGATTTGTTGACATATGGTAGATGAATGGGTAGAGATTGGCTTCTGAGTTTGAATTGTTTAGAATTGAGTATGTTGGGAAGTTTAGATAGTATAATGCCATTGGAACCTTATAAATTAAGATAGAATAACCCTAGAGTACTACTAGAGGGAGTGTTAGAGTATATAGGATGAAATTTGGGATCCATAGGTATAGTAGGGGGTTAAGCTGTGGCCAAAATGAATTAAGTCGTGGCCAAGGGTCAATCAAAAGTGAGGAGCACTATAGTGTAAGTTGTCTCGCCACAATGCAGGGTGAAAACTTCACCCATGAGGGTAATAATGAGCAATCGCGCTACAGTGCAAGGGAAGCTCACCACGATGAGTGTCGAATGCAAGCTTGGAATACTCTAAGAAGGTCTCTCATCGCAGTGCCACATAGGCTTGTCATGGCGAGGCTCCAACCTGCCACGGCAATATAGTAGGTCCCCGAGAGCACTTCACCTTGACATGGAAACCTAAGTCACGGTATGAGGTGCGAAATTACAATTTTGAGTTACAATAGCCACTTACACCACGGCGCGGGTGTATCAAGTGGCGGCAGGAGTCCCCAAACTTGGTTTTTAGGTCCAGTAACTAACTTAGCCATGGCAAAGAAGGTTTAAGTTACGACAAAGGTTCCTAAACTCCTATTTTTTACCTATAAACCTTAAGATTTACTATAATAATATTATGAAATAACTTGAGAATATTTATAAGAGGTTTTATGAGTTGAAATCAATAGTATGATGAATTAAAGGTCTTAATTAAAAATTATGATCACGTGTGGATTTCATTAGTGGTGGTTTCTTAGTAAATAACCCTAATGATACCAAGGTTCAATTTTTCCTACTTTTCCTATTTTAATTACTTATAATGACTTTGGACCTTGATTTTTGATTTACAATTAGTGATCGCATAATTAAGCCTAATCATGGTAATTAAGAATTAGGGTTGTTACATGTAACCCTTGACAAGCAAACAACCTTGGACATAGTCAAGTCATGCCAAGTCAATGCTTGGATATAGCCAGGCTGTGTTTAGCACTGCTTTGTTGTAGCTTTCAAGCATGTTCGGATGAATTTTTTTACATACTTTGTAACGATTTTTTTGTGGTGTTTTTGAGGACTTTTCAATTAAGTGATTCCTAAGAGTTTTGTTACATCTTACTATGCTTGAGCTATCGCATATCATAAGTATCAACTGCACAAAAAAGTATTTGCAATGATACTTTTAATAGCAATTCTTATGCCATTCAACACCTCAAATACAACTCCACTGGATAAAACTTGAATCCTTCTGCACTTTAATTCATAATTCATATATACAAATATGATCTTATACCAAAGATCATGTATATACATACCAAATGCATAAAGGGAGCAAGCAGCCATTTTCAACCAAAGTGACATATTACAACCCAAAATTCAAAAATTCATAACTTTGACTACATAACTTTAATTAATGCAAATTAAGTGTATATGGAAAACTTATGATTTGAACTACATGTTATAAAATTTTCACATTAAAATGAATCCATATGGCCCTTCAAAAGGCATAAAACCTAAGGCTACATCAGTATGAATAGTAATTGCATAAGAAAATATTTTGGGCCTAACTTTGAAAATTCATCAAATATTCTATAGATCTAAAAGAAATGCAAACTTTAACTTGTCAAAAAGCACTATGAGTCCTTTAATTGCTCACTAAATTTCAGTTACAAACTAGATCATTTGAGATGTCAAAGGTAAGGTTTCATTTTATGGCTCATTTGAACTAAATGTTAGTTTCAAAGTGATCCAACCAGGCTCCAATATGCAATATCTTACCTTGAGCAAATTTCATTTCATTCATACATCATTTCTATAGAAGCCAATACATGAAATATGTTTAACTTCTAAAAGTCACTATCTCACTTTATAATAACCAATAATTTGGAAACTGAATTAAACCTGATAACTAATATAGGAATACCCTAAAGCAAGGAAAATTAAGGCTAAATGAGTTAGGATGTTAATTAGAATATTTTAAAATATGAATTAGAGCCTAAAGTTAGCCCGAAACTAGAGCCAAAATAACCAAGCAAAAAGTTACAAAGGCTAATGGTATTTTTGTAATTTCGAGTAACTTTTAAAAAACTCAAATGAGAGATTTTTAAATGGGAAAATTGAGTTATCTAGGGTTTTCAGATGCCTTAAAAATCATATGAATCCCTAGAATGGTCAAAACCCCTCCGATTTGTATTTTAAAGTATCAGTTGACTAAAACTTTAATCGAATTATTTGATAAAGTTTTAAATCCAATTTGGATGAAACCAAAAGAATTTTATGAATTAAAGGATCTAAATTTTATAATAGAAAATATGATTTTTAAAAAGGAGTTAAAATGAGACCAAATAGAAAGAACAAAAATAAGGGACTAAATTAGAATTTTGAAAATTGTTGTATATCAACCCCTAGCCTCTTAAATCATGTCCCACTTCTGCCCACTCTCTTAACCAACATTCCTCTAGCCCAAAATAAATTCAAGAGTTGTCCCAAGAGGGCACCAAGTGAGGGAGTAAAAGGAAGAGAAAGAAGCCTTGAAAGAATAAGAATTCAACACTTCTTCATGCCTTCTCCTTCACTAAACTTCTTCTCCTCTTTCTCCTCTCTCTTCTCATGGTTTTGATCATTTATTTGGACATATTTTATGACTAGGTTAATAGAGGAGAGGGAAAGTTTGAAAGGAGGCTTGGAAGCATAGAAAAGCTCTCTTAAAAAGATTGCAAATAAGGTAAGAAAACCATAACCTAAGTGCTTCTTCTTGGCTTCCTCTTGCCTTCATGTTTCAGCTAGAATTAGGGGTGTATGTTAAGGACTTTATTTTGAACCAAACTTAATAGGAGATGGGGTTTTGAAGCATGAGGAATCATATGAAGCAATTAGTATTCAAAAAAAACTTATAGATAACAAGTTATGGACATTAGGGTTTTGGTTGCACCTAGAGATTTATAAAGTTTTTTTGATGATTTAGATTATGTAAGACTATGTTTGAGTTCTAAAGACATCTAAGAAGCTTTACAAGTGGCAAATTTCCTAGAGAAACTAACAAAACTCTATGGGCTTCTAACACCTATCTAAGTCTCGACCAAGAGGGAAACCATGCACCTAGGGAGAGTTTTTGTTGATTCCAATGATAGAAATAGCCTAGAAATGAATAATAGACATCAAAAGAACCATTGTTTTAAATTTAGAAATCATATTTTGAAAGTTGGAAGTTTAGGTTCTTTTTTAGGCATAAAAAAGTAACTTGATATTTGGCTATTAGATTGAGTTTGTGATGGTTTTAATGACTTTAAATGGAGTATGTGACTTAGATTAAGCGAGAAATTGAAGCCAAGATCATAGATTATATGAGTTGCTTCATTATGCCTTTGTATGGAACCATATGCATACTATAAGTTAGAAGTAGCTTATGTAAGCTTTATGTAAGGCTAAAGATGGTTTCTTTGATGTGTTTGTGTCTTGTTTGACGTATCTAGGTCAAGCAAAGTAAGCCTCTTCCAAGTGTGTATGTGAGGCCAAACTAAGGAGCTAGGAATCAAAAAAGGAATTTATGTTTCTTAAACCAAGGTAACTCTCTAGCATTTTTTGTATGTATTTCTTGGTTGCTTGATTGTCATTGAATACTTGTATGTATGTTTGAATCATAAAACATGTCTATAGCTATTAATTTGATGCTATAGTACCATTATACTTCTTGAATTGCTTTTGAATTGTGAGATTACTTTTTATGGGGGAGATTGTGCTAAAAGTTCCTTGAAATGGATGAGTTGAAGCCAAAAGTCCCTAAAAATAGGTGAGACAAGGCCAAAAATCTCAAGAATGAATGAGACTAAGTTAAAAGTCCCTAGAATGTGGGTGAGGTTAGAATAAAAGTCCCTAGAACTTGGTTTTGATCTTGACATATCTATGTAATGTTGAAAACATGATTTGTTTGGTTCTTGAAAGTGTTTGATGCATACTTATGTTCTTTGACATGATTATATGCCATATATGCTTATTTGAAAGGGTGAAAGAGCTATTAGGAATCTTTGAATCTCATTCTCCCCCCATTTTCCATCTACTCTTGTATAGGTGAAACCCAAGAAAGCAAAAATGGAGGCCAAGAAGTATGATTTGCATTACTTTGACAACATGATGGTTTTGATGTAATTTGATATCAAAGTATGTATGTATAAGTTATGTATGAGATGTAAACCCTTGAACATATGTAAAAGTACGTAAATATATTATATGAACCAAATTTAAAGCTAAATGAATGAGAATGTATGATTTTGACATTCTAGAGCCTTGCCATGCATGTGTATATGAACAAGTAGAATGGTGAATGTGAGCTCCATGATGATTTAGATATATTGTAATGCTTCTATATGCTGTGTTTAAACTTTTGGATGTACTCAAATAGTCATGATATGTTTAGAAGGCTATTTGGTTTCATTTGATCCCAATTTTGACCATACTTTTGTCCTAAACCAAAATCTGACCAAATGGATGAATTTTGACATAAAAGTTGGCAAACATATAGATCTTATCTAGAGCTTTTTACATGGCTAAAGAGCACTATTTTTATAGTTCTATAGAATTTGTTATGATTTGTCAAAGTTGGCCAAATTATGTAAAAACTATCATTGTTACTATTCATATAGTCAATTTGTTTTTTGATGTCATTTAGGGATCAAACGAAGCCTAATATTTATGAAATTTTACAGATATATATTTGGCATTATAAACTTTCTATAGCCACTAAGATCACTCAATTTGGAGTTCTGCAAAGTGAGATATAAATTTTTGAAATTGTTGGTTTGTTGTAGGACGTAAATCAAACCCAATTACTGTTTTGTTATCATTTCATGGGTCAAATGATATTATTTTCATATGAAATTTTTGAAATTTTTACAATAGTTAGATGATGTCTTAAGCTTTCCAAAAAGTCCTAATTTGCATGATTTAGAATTTTCTAAAATTAGTTATAAATTTTTAAATTTTGGGTCAAAATATGGAACCAAGGAAAATGCAAGTATGTTATGGAATTTGTGATGGATGGCCTAAACTAGAAATGCATGTTTCAATTGTGATGCTTCTGGTTAAATAAATGTATTAAAGATGGAAGATGAGGTTGGTAAGCCCAAATAGTCTATTTAACCAAAAATGAATTAATTTAGCTTTTGATAATGATTATTTTTGCTGCTAAAAGTGTTAATTTCATGAAAATAAATGTTTTATGCCAATTGTGATATATATTAAGTGTTGTCTTAATATGGTATTACACACTTGTACTCATGTACATAGAACTAACAATATAACATAAACCAAATCATGTTCTAATTACATATGTGTGTATTATGTAGGCGCCATTTCATGGTCTCATGCTTGTACATGAAGTGTTATTACATTTCATTATCACATACATCATGGTGTGCTACTCTAATATGTTCATCATAGGTATTCTATTACACTTCGTAAAGCTCTAATTCTTCTCTAGTTCCTTCTCCTTACTAGTTGTACCTATTATGGTTAGTAAGAGATAAAGGGAGTGAGATTCTTGGGAGAATCTCAATTGCCACACTCATTCCAAATCAATGCACACAATGGATTATTCAACTATGAAATGCAAGCATGTAAGGTCTATGCACATAAAACAACTTAAACATGAACTTGGTATAAAACTTCTATACTCATCTAGCTATTGTATGAAAACATACTAACTAAGCTTATCTTTGGGTTAGGGAAGAACTATTGCACTCAATTCCCTATCACTTATACTAGGAGCTAAAGCTTAGCTCATATATGTATAAAAATTCACGTTAAAGAGCCAATTCAAAATATAACTTATGTAATTATCAAACAACTAATACACACAAAGCATTTCAACTCAAATACATCCAAATGTATGCAAGAAAAGAATATTAAGTGTTATACCTAGCTTTTACTCTCTCATACATGACAAATATAGAGTTACAAGCACGAGCTACATTCACCCATAGGCTTTTTAACACTAAAATCGGGCCATTTACAGGTCATTTTGAGTTATAGAGGTCTAAACTTACTTCTCACCTTTCCTTAACTCACTTTTATCATAAAAAAGTTTGCTCATACTGAAATTATGGTGGGAACCCAAAACGACAACATAGGTGCCAAAATCTACACTAGCTTTGAAAATTCATAATTTGAGGTATACAATTCCAAATCATGCAAATTAGGTGTCTATGAAAATCTTAGGATATAGACTACATGCTGTAAAAATTGTAGGCAAATTTGAATTCATTTGCCTATTCAAATGTAATAGAATAATAACATAGGTTAGAAATGGGAAGCATGTGATAGGCCTAAATTTTGAAATTGCATATCTTGAGTTACACAACTCCAAATGAGGTGCTCTCAGTGGCCACAAGAAACTTAAGATGAAATCTAATTTTATAAAAAATTTATGAGCATCTGAGCTTATTTGGCCAATGAGATCCATTGCATATTAGAAGCTACTACAGTATTCAAGCACCATCAAACCTCTAATTTTAAAAATTCATAACTCCCTCTATACAACTCTTTTTCATGTCAACTTAGTGGCTCTAGAAAGCTTATAATGTTAGCTATATGTTTGTTAAATTTCATAGGCATTGGAATTCATTTGTCCCCTGAATAACATAAAATTCTAAAGTTGTTCTATGTTAATAGTAACAGGTGTAACACCTTAATCTACTACCGCTACCTAGCCTCTCACCGGGCTCGGTTCCATATGATTTCCAAAGAAATAACACTAGTCTGTGGCATTTTTATGCTAGGAAACGGGGTTTCATACACTCAACTTCTGCCCCGTGGGTCCTGTGAATCCATCATTTATATTCTTAACTCAAACTCCACTTATACAACTTATACATAGCATAAAACAAACCATAAGCCACGGGTATGGAGCCAAAAACCAAAAAAATGCATTTTTCTCACTTGTGCCCAAAAGTCATATTTTGGCTCTAACTTTGGAAAATCATAACTAATTGTAGAAAAATGGGAATGCAGCAAACTTTAGCTTTCTAGAAAGCTCTAAGTGTTAAATGTACACTAAAAATCATTCCCAACCACAATCTCAGTGTTTAGACCATGTTTGACATCGAAAATGGGAAGGATGTCCAACTGTCACTGTTTCTGGCCCAAGTTACTGTCATGAACTTCGAAAATTCATAATTAAATCCACAAAAATCCAATCTAGGTACACTATACCAATTTGGAAAGCTACGGATGTCTACTAGAGGAAAAAAATAAGTCTAGATCATTTCAGTAGCCCCCACACCCCGAAAACTGATGGAACAGTAACGGAGGTCAGGTAAGCTCCCTGATGCTGATACAGAATTTCAGACAGTTCAATCTCTCTCTACAGACCTCCGATTTAGGTGATTCTAGTTGGTACAGGTCACTTTGGTTTTCTAGTTTATGTGTATAAAATTTTATGACATTTGGCCACTGTTTGGTCTATCTATGACATGGATTTCATTTCTGACCTATAGGAACAGTACATGACCAAACCATGGATTTTTCCCAATTTCAATAATTCACCAAATATTCTCTCGACCTCCGAATATTACCCACTTTAACTTTTCAAGAAGCCCTCTACAAACTCTAGAGGCACGCCAAATTTTATGGCAAGATGAGCTCATCCGATCATACTTTGACGGAGCTCTCAAAAATACCGGTTTTGGCACCCAAGAGGTCCAAAATGGGTCCAAATGGCCTCTCACACATTCTAGCCACTCATGGACAAGTTTAAAAGCATAACAATAGTCTATATAATATGTCCATGTGGTCCAAATCAACATACATTCCAATCTCACTATGCTACGGCCAAATATACACTATCACATTCATTCATCAAAAGGGGCAAAACCCTCATTTCCATTACTTTGGCTATAAACATAGTTCATACATCATCTTTTCATACATATACATATGTTACAACCTTTACATCTCAAAAATAGTGGGTGCATATACAATGTGGCACCACTTTACATCAAAATACCCAAAACAAGCTAATATCTATCTAAGCATGCTTCTAAGCTCCTTGGTGTACACTTGCTTTTCCTTGTGCTCCACCTAGCATATTTAGTTGGGAGGGGAAAGGGTGAGATTCAGGGAATCTCAGTAGCTCATGCACTCAATCAAGTAAACAATCAAGGCATATAACAAGTCAAAGCATATGAATAAGCACTTAGCCATTCTCAAACAACCAACACACGATGTACATGCTATGGAAATCACAACAATGCCAAAAATGGGTTCCAGGGACTTTTGGTCTAGCCTCACCCGAGTTTAGGGACTTTTGGATGGCCTCACCCGAGTTTAAGGACTTTTGACTTGGCCTCACTCGTTTGAGACTTTTGGCCTTATCTCACTTATCTTAAGGGACTTTCGGCTTCACCTCACCCATCTCAAGGGACTTTCGGCGCTACCTCACCTTAGCAATTCTCACAATTCATCACACAAGCATATTGACATCAATGCATCAAAGCAATAGCATATGGCATATTCCACACATTAAGCATATACATAACATACAATGACTATTACAACCAAGAATGCAACAAGAAAGAGTGGAAAGAGAGCTACTTTATCAGCCAAGGTCAACACTAGTTTTTCCTTTCAATTTCCCTTCTCCCTTCTTAGATTCACAATCACACCTTAATAGAGGTGTTTCTCTTGAGCCTAGACACACAAAAGTATGCAATTACACTCTTATAATGTGATCTTCATATCAAACTCTCCTAACATACCAAAACCTAGAGTTCTCTTTCTCTCTCTAGAATGCCATCAACCCTTTCTCTCTCTCAAGCTCCCATGGTAGTAGAAACAACATTTTCAAAGAAAACACAAAGATTCAAAGGTGTTTTCCACTTTCCCTCTTCTGACCCATGCCCAAAATCTATCCATTTTCACAAACAAAATCGTAGGAAAAGAGGGTAAAGGGAGGAGATCAGAATTCTAAGGAGAAAAGAGAGAAATGTACTTACCTTTCCCTTGCTCTCCCTCCTCTTGGTTTCTCTCACTCTCCACGCCTCTTTTCTCTCTTTGGGTCAAAGTCTAGGGCAGATATGAGAGAAGAAATGAGTTTGGGCGTTTAAGGAAGTCTAATTCTCGCTATTTACTCTCTTTCGGACTGACCCTCACTACGGCGAAAATTAACCTTCGCTATAGCGAGCTCGTATTATCTGGCTTCGCTATGGCGAGGTGTAACCTTCGCTACGGCGAGCTCGTATCAGTTCCCTTCGCTATGGCGAGATATACCATTCGTTATGGAGAACTCGCGTCAGTTCCAGACCTCACTCTCGCTATGGCGTACGCTACGGCGAGCTGCCCCCTGGTTTTTGTATGGACTGCTGCCCGCACTTGCTATAGTTAGAACCTCATTCGCTATTGCGAGAAGACATTCTTGCGACAGCGAGGCCTTTTCTCGCTATTGCGAGGAGACTTAGCAAAATTTCCAGATTTCAAATTTTTTCAGCTTTCACTTTCTTTCTTTTCCTTTTCTTTTCTTTTTCCCGGTTGTTACAACAGGACCTATTTGAAATATCTGTCTAATTTTAGAAATTTGTGAAATATCCTATGCAACTCCAAAAATTATAGTTCTTAGCTTAACAAAAATCTCTAAGAGAGATCGAAATGCATGTTAAATCTTAGATTCAAACTAAGTCATCTAGGACGCTTTTGACATAGGAGTTGTTTATGACAATTTTGAGACCATTTTAGGTACCAATTTGGACCATTTGGTGTCCAATTGGTTTCCTTCCACTTTGAGTACATTTCTTTCATCCTAAATGACTTTTTTGACCATTTCATATCATTCCAAAATAGGTGAATCAAAATTTGACCCTTTGACATACAAGAATACATACATTCCCATTAGCATCAACATAGCCATATGTCATCATAATATTCATACATTGCCATAACTTGCTCTACATTCACATTCTCATACTTTTATACATGGTTCCATCATAAATTATGAAGGCAACATTATCATATACATCATAGGTGTGTCAAGATACATGTAAGGTATCATATACATAAACATACTAAAGTTTAGTACAAAATGAGATCCTAATATATGATTTCCTCCTATCTATGGCCTCCTTTGGTCTTGACCTTGGTTTGGAGAACCTAAAATGGTTAGTGAGAGCATGGGAGTGAGATTCGAGAGAATCTCAATAGCTAATCTCAACTAATACAATACATACAAGAATGCCATAAGTGTATGCTATGCATGTGGTACAAGAATGCAATGCTAATACTTCATATGAATTATATGCATTATAAAACATAAAAATTCATTTCTTTCTTGGCCATGGCATCATCATAAACTTGCGAGGTTAAACATTGCTCAACTCAATAGCTAAGGAAGAGTTACTATGCTCAATTCCAAGCCTTAGAGGAGCTAGGAGCCAAAACATATATCATTCTCATTCATATAGCTCAATATGGAACTTATGCTAAAACACATATCATGAATATATCAAGCAACAACATATACAAGCATTACAACTCATTCAAACATTCACATGTATGTAAGAAAGAGAGATAAAGCTACCTTGTAATTCTATGGATTTGGATATACTATTAACCCATTTGTTGACTTGCTTTTTACTTACTTTCTTTGCCTTGAAACCCACAAATGAATGAGTTTGAGTTACCTTGACCTACATATGACAATTACAAGGCAAATTAAGTCCATATAACTCATTCTAGGTTCCAAGATACTCACTTAATCTCATTAGGACTCAAGGTATCAATTATGACTAATTTAGGTCCATTATGAAGCAATCTTTGGTTTTTGCTTTTATAACCCCAAACTCTTGCTTTCTACAAGTCTTATAACTCTCAAGAGACTTATTTGAATCATTACATACTTGGTTAGAAATATTTAGAACCAACTTGCTTCATTAACCTTATTTAGGCCTTAAAATTTCAACTTCATTCTAAGGCTCCTAAATTCAATCCAATGCTTCCATAATTCTTTATTCATCATATCTAAGTCTCTAAATTCATTAGAACTCAAAGAAACACTCCCTAGGTAGCTCATCCACTCCTTGACCAAACTAGTACTCAAGGTAAGACAACTTGTAGGTTTGCTACTTTCTCTTGGGAATTTGATACATATTCTTATTCCTTGGTTTCTCTAGAGCCTAAACATGATTAAATATGGCTTGGGTTATCCTCTTAAAGTTTCAAAACTCTCAAGGTGCATGATAAGCATGATATTTTATATATTTTAATCCCCTAATTTAGGTGTTTTAGTATCCAATTATGGCTTTAGGAATTTAATTAAGTGGAATTTGATTTTAATTTTCCATTTTTACAAATGAGGAATTAAATTGCAAATTATTGATTCTTAATGCTTAAATTTATCTTAAATAAATTCTGAATATTTCCACTGAATACCCTCCAATTTTTGTGTGTAGAATTTCAATGGACAATTAAAGCTTGGATGGAAAATTGAATTGGAGAAGGTATGAGGTCTAAAACACCATGCAATCCTAAGTGGCTGGAATAAAGAAGAGGCAACACAATGAATGGAGCTGCATGAAGGGAAGCTTGAAAGGAAACTCGTGGCAAAGGAAGAAAGGCATGGTTTTGGCTCGAAGAGGGACAACAACACACACAAGTAGACAAACAGAGAAGAACAATGTTGGAGGCAGTTTAAATGAAGAAGAGAAGCTGGAACAGAGGAATGCAAACATGCATAAGCTATAGGAAGAGGCTTCGGTTTCCTACGTTGCAAGCTGAGAAAAAAGAAAAGATATGGGAGGCAGTGTGTGATTCATTAAGCTGCAGAACGTGGAAGCACTCTCGAGCTGGTTTGTAAGTCTGAATGGAGGAGGAAACTCGTAGAAAAGCACTTGAATGGAGCTCACGTGCATCCAGGAACAGAAATAGTAACATGCAGCAGCTTACAACTCGAGAACACAAAGAGAAAGAGGCTGCCACTTAAAGAAGCTACAGAAACAGGGGAGGAGTAACGTAGCAGCAACACGAATTGATGAAGGATTAAATGAAGCTGCAAAAAGACGCTGGAGCTGGACGTGAACCTGAGCAGAACACGAATGAACAGAGGAGCCTCAGATGAAGAAAGCTTAACGCTGGAGCTTCGCATGAAAATCACGTGGGGGCAGTAGCTAAACATGCAGAAGCAACGTGGCTAGGATTTGAGAAAAGAGGAAGACGAGTTGGAGAGTTGATGAGAACCATGCAAGAAGCAACATGAACAGAACTCGAGCTACTGGAATAGAAATACAAGAAGGAAGCTACGTGAAAAGTGGAAAGCATGAAACAGAATATATGAAACAAAATAATAAAATAAAAGAATGGGGCCCACACTCCATACACACATAAAGGAGCTTCAGATTTGGATTAAGAGAGCTGAGCACGTGGAATTAAGGAGGCTACTGGCTGACGTGGGAATTAAGCTGGAGGATGAGGATTATTTGCGGGATTTCAGCGTGCTAAATCAGAAGGAGGGAGACGTGAACAACAAGGAGAGGTGAAAATAAAAACCTAGAAGAGAAAAACGCTCGAGAGACATCGAACTGAAGAGGCAAGACGGCAGAAACAAAAAGGGAGGTTCCACCGTTGAAGAAGAAGAGTTTTTTTTCTTTCTCGATGGCTGCCTCTTTGATTGATTCTCCTTCATTTGATCCTTCCATGGCAGCTTGAATTCCTTGTGGTGGCTAGCTGAAGATTGAATTCTCCTAGATGAAGATTTGAGCTCTACATCTCCTATTGAATTTGGATAAAACTTTCTTGCCCAATCTTTTGATTTTAGCATTATTTCCTTCATCAATTTGTCTAGGTTTAGCTTTTTGGTTTAGGAATTTAATTGCTAGAATTACTGGATTGAATTAAGTCTTGGATCGAACTTAATTTGAATTTTGGAATTATTTTTTATCATCATGTGTTTGGAAAAAATTCCAGAATTAATGCTGTGCAATTGAACTCTAAATTCCTCTTGACTTTAGGCTAATTGATGCAATGGTTATTGGGTTAGTTAGCTGGAACTTTTTATGCAATTAATTGCTTGAGGGGTTAATTAATCTAATTGGTGAATTAGCATCTTGAGTGAATTGTGCAGTAGCTTTCATAAATTAATCAAATTTAGTGTAGTGTGTTCTTATTCTTAATCCAATTAATTAGTTGTTTAAGGTTTCTTGTGGTTGCAAAATTCTTTGAACAATTGATGAATTGAATCTTGGATGGTTATTCAAGAACCTTATGAGGAATGCACTAAAGAGCAAGAACTTAATCCTAAATTGGTAAGCTAAATAGAGCAAGGATAATTGAACTCTAGGGAATCCAATTGAAAGCTAGTTACCTCATTTACTTGATAAATCACTTGAACTTAGTTTTAGATTTCTAATTCTTGTCAATTAATTTTAGTTCAATTAAATTCTAGCATATCAAACCCCCAAATTAGATCCTAATAGTAATACTTAGAATATTCTTCCATAAACAATTTAAGGCACAAACTCCTTGGGAAGATGACCTAGGTTGCACCATTATCTACAAATTTACTTTGCTACCTAGTTTTATTTGAGATTGCACGACACGATCATCAGTGCAATTGAAACTCTAACTTTTCTACTTTGCTTTCTAAAGCTCCTTTCTTAATTCTAATTATATAATTCAATTCCTTACACTCTAAAACCCTTGATTCTATGTTGTTACCATTCAAAACATCCTCACACTTCTTAGGCCCTAAGGTGGATGAATTTGAGAAGGAGTGAGAATTAAAGGAGAAGTCAACTTTGCACCTCGTTCCATACATCATCTTAAAGCTTTTCAAAAGAAGAATTTGGTCTAAAGCTTGGTTTCTTCAAATCCTCTCCTTCTACCCCAAGTCCAACCATGAAAATCCTCTTCTTAAGAAGCTAAACCATGAGGAGAAAGGGTTTGAAAAGAAGAATCAAGTCAATGAAGGAAGAAGCATGAAAAAGTGTTAAAATCCTTACCTTTCTTGGTTGATTTTCCTTTTTCTTTCTCCTTCCTATGGTGTGCCTTTGTCCTCTAGTTCAAATGATCTAGGTTTTATTTTGAGGGGTTTAGGTCGTGCTAGGCAGGTTTAAGAAGGAAGGGATTAAGTTATGACATTTTTTATGATTTCCATTTTGCCTTTCAACTTCATTTTTTTCATTTTCTCTCGTTTTAACTCATTTTTTAGAATCATCTTTTCTATATAAAAATTTAGATCCTCTAATTCATAAAATACTTTTGGTTTTACTTAAATTAGATTTAAAACCTTACTGAATTATCCAGTTAAAATTTATGTCAACTAACAACCTAAATCATATACTGAAAAAGTTTTAATCATTCTATGGACTCTTATAGATTTTGGGGCCTCTAAGAACCTTGAAAAACTCAATTTTATCATTTAAAACTCCCTTTTTTAAGTTTTCAAAAAATTGCCCTAAATTATGAAAATGTCACTGCCTTTTCAGGTAATTTTATTTAGTTATCCTAACTCCGATTTCATGGTATATTTGGCTTTGTATCCTAATTTTTAAATGTCTAAATCATTATTCTAATTTTGTTTAGCCTCTAACCATTTCATTCTAGAGTCCTCTTTTGTAATCTTGTTGGTTTTGATTTAGTTCTAAAGAGATTGAATATTACATTAAGCTAGCTTTAGAGCTATGGGTCTTGGTCTTTCTCTAACTTAGTTAATCTTTCTCCCTTTGCTTTGCTTCCCTTAGCCCCACACATACACAAGGATGTGGTTAATTCAACCTGGCTTAAACACATCATTTAAGACATAAAGAAACCTATTAGGACTAAATCTAATTCATTCTACCACTACATATACTCATTATAACTTAAAATATAACTTAGTTTTCTTTGAATGCCTTAAGAGGTAACTCTCAAAATTCAATCATTAAACCTCAAACTCTCACTATGTATAAGCTATAAGACCCTAATGGAACTCATTAGAGCCATTACAAGATTGCTTCAACGTGCCTAGCATCCAATTATCCATTTAAGCATCTTTGAGCCTTAACTTTTCATATATAAAAATAGGGCTCCTAAATTCATTTTAATAGTTCCATTAGTATTCATATATCATATCTAAACTATCTAAAACTTTGGAATCCATGAAATAACTCCGTAGCTACTTAATCTCCCTTTTAGCTGAGACATACACACACTTGGCCTTCCATGGAATTTTGTCAATTTGCTAAGAAACTTGAAGGGTTTAGGATATTGTTAACTCATCTCTAATTCAATTATGGCTTTAGAGAGTTCAATTTATCTTCCTAGGGATTTGAAGCTTCCATGGTCCATCTAAAGCCCTAGGTTCCTTATCTTGCTTTTTATGGCTTTCTATAAAACTTTATTTGCATATTCTTATTTTTCATCCTTCAGAACCTTTGTTTTTATCAAGTTTTCCTCAAGCTAAGGTCATCTCCTCCTTCCCTCTCTAGGCCAAACCACCATGCCCTTGTATCTCATAGAATAAAAATTTCTATAAACTAATACATACCTTGTTTGAAAGCTTGTTGAATGGTAACTCTTGTGGTATATTTAGTTTCTTCAAATCTCCTCTTTTCCTCAAGAGGTTAGCCAAAAAGTTTACCTTTTTAAGAAACTAAAACCATTAATAGAAAGAAGATAAAGACGAGAAGAAGTTTTTTAACTAGCATATGATGAAAAATTGCATTTTTCCTTATCTTCATTGCCTTTCTTTCCTTTCTCTCTCTCTTTCTCCTTCTCATGCCTCCATGGTTCTAGTTAGGAACTAAAATAAGTCGGTCACATGGAGAAGATGAAGGTGGTGTGTGATATATGAAAAGAAATAAGATATTTTTAACAATTTCAAAAATACCAAATACATCCTTTCATTTAAATTCTTCCATTTGAGCTCATTTTTCATTTTTTTTTTTTAAAGAAAATGACTACTCCATATTAAATTTTAAACTCTCTTCTTTATTAAAAATATCTACTAAGAGATTTCAAGCACTCAAAATAGTCTAGAAAAGTCCTATCTAGAATCTATCTACAAAGAATCTTAATTTGCATACCATCAAGGATTTAATTGAATAAACTTCATTTGGTTAATCCGCTAACATTATTTTATCATGTTATGATAAGGGATATCTATTTCTCATATTAATTCTCATGACATTTAAATCCGTATATTTTTTCTCCTTTTTTGGTATTACCTCTGAGTACCTGTTTTTGTATAATTTAGAGATTTTGGCCAAACTGGAGTCCTTTGGGTTAAACTCTATATACTCTTTTATCTTAAACTAATAAGAGTTATATTTATCTCTCTTTGTTTTTCATTTAAGAAAATCTCTAGTTCTATGTACCATTTTGATCAAACTATAGTTTTTCCACTGCATTTACTTTTCTTTGATTTTGGCCCAAAAACTTCAATCTTTTTAGATAACTCTAAGGCATAGCATATTTTAAGATTCTCTGTACTCACATAATTATTTTTTGAGTCCACGGTAGCTCATACTAGTCTAATACAATTCCATTTACACTTGTGCCACTAGTTACCTCAATTTGTGTGCAATTAGGTTTTGGCCAATTTCATCAATTTTGATTAATATAATAACCTTATTTAGTTATATAATAATAGAAAATATCTTTTGCACTTAATATACTACTAAATAATTAAATTCCTAATCTCTCCTTATTGCACTGTAAAAATTCTTTTCAATTGCCCCTAAATTGGTGGTCAACCCTTTTCTAAGTCTTTTTCTCATCTAATTGGGTTTTTACATCAACTTATCACTTTTTATAATCCTACCTCAGACTCTAACGCAGTATAAAAGTATTGAAAATTACAAGTTTCCTCTAATATGTGCTTACTAATATGGTCAATTGCTTAAAGGAAGGGTGTGGTAGATTATCTTTTAAATTTGAGTGCTAAAATCTTAAAAAGGTTATTTTTCTATATTTTTAGGTGAATTAGGATAAGTGTTAACTGGAGTGTAAGATCACCTACAATAATTATTAACTAGCTTCTAAGTTGAGTATTACTTAATGGGAGATGTTACACAAAACACTTTTCAACAATTTTGGTCGTGGCCACAAAAGGAAAATTGGTGCACTTGCCCAGGAACAAAGTGGTGTGACCGGATAAAAGCACCCAGTCGCAGCACTATATCAATGATACGAAGAGACCAATGTTTTGGACCCTGTTTTGGCTAGTATAAAGAGGGGTTTTTTGGGCTTTTAGTGGTGTTAAGAGTTCAACACCGTTATTAGAGCTGCATGACATGTGGATGCTAGAATAAAAATAAGAAATATCCAATTAAGATGATTCAAAACTAAATTTATATATGCTATGAACAAATTCATGGTGGATATTTTATTTTTCTTATTAAAAATCTTGATTCTTCGATGAACAAATAGGTTGCTGATATTCTTGATTGCCATTGGCCAATAACAAATAAGAATGAAAAGGGCCAAAACAAAAACAAAAAGAAAAATAGCATACCGTCGAGTTTTTTTTAATATTATTTAATGCTTTAGACCCTAAAAAATTAGATCAGCAGGGTGTGAGTTTGGCAATTAATTTTTCTACTCTTTTTTTGAATTCAGTCATTATCCAAAGATGATGACTATATTTATCACGTATAGCTAGAACGGCATCGGCGTGGGAATTTATTTTCGTTGCTTAATAATCACTTGTTTGATTCATCGAAAACTTACAGTAGCTTGTCAAACAAAAATTACGAGAAAAAAAAATACAGTTATTATTGGCTAATTGAATTTTAAAAAAGCATAGACTCCAGGTCATTTCATCAAGAAAAAATTATTTGAATAAAAGGCGAAATTAATATAAATACAAACAAAACTAAAGATATTAAACATAACAAATTTTTGTTCTTTAAGATAATTGTATTTTTTTTTCTCTTTATGGGTTAAGTTAATTAAAATTAAGTTAATATTATTATTAATATATTTTGATTTTTTTGGAATATATCCTTTTTATACTTTATAGGGAGAACAATTAAGTAAAATTTTTAACTATTTATTGATAAACTTTTTAATCAAGATGTGGTAAGTGAAAAATTTTTATAACACACTATCATATGATTGAGTCATTCAAAAAATTTTATACTATGTTTTCATTAAGAAAATATAATAATAAATATTTACGGATGTTTTCCTATATTTTATTTATTTTATAATAAAATTGTTATTCATAGAAATTATTCACAATTGAAGAAAATAATATTTGGTAAAAATAAATTTATTAAATGAACATATTTTTATTTAATTAAAAAATTAGCAAACCAATTAGTATGATAAAATATATACAGTAAAATTCACCTTTAATTAATTAAAGATTAAAGCGGAATCACCTTTATCAAATTAATGAAATTAAAGTAAGACTGTTAATTCTAGTCTATTTTAAGATGATCTTTCTTTAGAGGGGGGAAAAAGGACATCTTAACATCCGATGACATTAAAATTTACTAGGGGCAAGTGAATTCATTGCAACAGTTTTTTTTCTCATCTGTAATCAAAAGTATTTTAGGTTTATTTTACATATTTATTATTTTTTGTGTGATAAGAAAGAGTACAATATGGTCATTAACAAAACTACCATTTAAAAGTAATAGCAGCTTTTTTTTTCTTTCTTAAAAACCTGAGCTAACGCCGCTGAGATAGTGTTGCCGTGCTTGGGGCTCATGCCATGTTGAATTTCAGCTAGGTGATTTGTTGAGGTTAGATTCTTTTCATTTTTTTATTAATTTTAAATAAAAATAAACATAAAATATGTAAAGTTTATTACCAAAATAAATTTCACCTATTCAAATAGAATCAATCAATTATCAATATAAAAAGCCATAAAAGCCGTATTATAGATAAATTGCTTACAGTGTGACTTACATGTTGGGCTGCATACACATTCTCTATTTATGCACTGTTTATATACTATTTTTTATACTTTTTGGTGTGAGGCTCATTTTTTTTTTCTTGTGAGACTCACGATATTTTTTGAATTCCTTACAAGATGCAGGGATTACGTACTTGTTCATCAATGAAATAAATGTCATATATTTTATATTTATGTCACTTTAAAATTAATAAAATTTAAAAAAAGGAGAATTTTAAACTCAATAATTTGTTGGTGTTGGGCGGCGGCGCGCTGCCGGCTGTTGCAGTTCATTGCTATATCAGAAGTAGGCTACACATTTTAAATTTATTTAATCTATTCTTATTTATATTTTGTTTGCATTTTTTAAACATTAACAAAATTCAGATTTCAAATTTCACAGCTACAATATAACTTATGAGTAATTCCATGTTATACAACATGTCTTTCATGTAAAATTAAAAAAAAATCATAAAATTAAGTGTCATGATTAATTACCAATAACATTTTTTATTTAATGATTCTTTCATTAGTTTATTTCCATTAGGAGATAACTATTTGATTTTAATTAGATCATAATTTAAATAACTTTAATAAAGTGTTTGTCAATAAAATTACGTAAAAAGGAAAAAAAGTATCTGTATAAAATATTTAACTATAGCATCAAATTTACGTAAATTATTATTTTGTTTTGCATGGGAGAAAGTAATATGACATTATTTTTGAAAAATGGAAAACAAAGTGACAAAAAAATTACTGAATAGATTACATAAATGTTAATGAACGATAAAAGTATACTTTATCGTTCTCAGTTATATAATTTTTCCAAAAAGAGAAAATTATTTTATTATTTATAATTTTTTCTCCTAATTTTATTTCCAATTATTATAGATGAGGTACAAACATGGAAGTGTAAGATCCTCATCCCAATAAAAATTTATTGAATAATATTTAAGAAATTTTAAAATGAATAACTAAGGTTAGAAAATAATTAGAAGTCAAGAAGTGGCAAAAGAATGAAGAATTAATGAAATATAAGTTTAAATAGCCTAAAGAAAATTTAAGAAATTTTTTAGAAGATTTTTTACGATTATTTGGGATTATTTTAAATTTTGAAGAAATTATAAAAATAAATACTTGACAAATTAAATTTTACAAACTCCCAAAGGTCCAAAAAAAAAGCCTTAAAAAGATAAGGAAAATATTTAAGGAATAAAATATTTATGTGAAATTTTTAGATTAAAATATAATTATTAAAATTTTATGGTAAAAAGTCTTAATTTTGACAAGACTAAATTGCAGTTTTAGCTAGGCCAAGATGCCATTTTAGCCTATACTAAAATATCATTTTTATGAATGAATTGAAACGAACCCAAACAGTTGAAAATTTTAATATAAATATTTCATTAATTAGTAATAATTTGTATACATAATACTAAAGAAACCAAATACTACTTCATCTACAAAATGGCAACTATTAGAGAAATTTTTCACCCAATTGTTGACATGTGTCTAGGTAACAAGATTTATGAAAGATACACGAAAAACCCTTCACCATCTACTTATTAACTTCCTTCATTAACTAAACATCTCATTTTGTGTCTAAAAAATAAAAAGGAAGAGAGAGAAATGTAAAAGCAAAGAAGCAGAGAAGGATGAAGAGAGGAAGAGAGAGAGGCTTGCAGCAACATGAATAAAAAACTATCCAGCAACAACGTAAGACATCCTCTTTGTCTTATTGAGTCCCATGGGTGCTTATATGATCACTCATCTGCTCTACACTATTTTTTCTCTCTCTAGCCAAAATGATAGCTTAGATGGTTAAAATTAGAATCTGCTTGTTTAATGTCTTCTAATATTATAAATGATGTCTTTGCTTTAAATAGTTGCTAGTAAAGTGTTATAATATTAAATGAATATAACCCTACCTTGTTATCACTCTCTCTTACTACTTTCTCTCTCTAGGACCCATCCATGGTGAAATCATTAAGAGGTAATATAGATATGGTTTTAAGGTTAGGCAGTGTTTTTTATGACTAATTATACTTGGTGTAAGCTTAGAGTATCTTAGAAAGCTTTGGTTTCTCTCAAAAACTCTCTCTCTCTCTCTCTCTCTCTCTCTCTCTCTCTCTCTATCTCTCTCTCTCTCTATATATATATATAAGGGTATATGATGAAATTCTAAACTTTCATGTTAAATAGGTTTTTCTTGCCTTAAGTTAGTTCTTTAATAAGTCTAGATGATGGTAAAATGTTTTAAAGCAAGTAAAAGCCACTTTGCTCTCTTCTTTCACTTTTTCGCTCTCAAACCTATATGGAGTAAAAAATGTAGCTTTTAACATAAACTATTAAAATTTATTATTGTTATTCTACTATTGTAAGATGCCCATAACATGTTTAAAGTATTTGGTTGGGGTTATTAAGTTAAGGGATAGAAAACTCAGATGAAATAGTGAGCTATGTGAGAGAGATGACCCACTGTTGGGTGGTGTGTTGTGATGCCAAGCCCTTTGTCACTGAGAATTTTTTTGTGTGGCGTAGTGGTACCGAAGCTACTATTACTTGAAAAGTGCAATTTTTAGGGTATGTCCAAGGGTTTTGCAACTAATACCTAACCTACATTTAAAATTGAGATTTTAGGCATTGTAAACCTTCCTTTAAGTCTTTTAGATAGTGATTCCTCATAGTGGTTAAGGTTACCTAGATTTTTTTAGAACTCTCGAATAACAAAGATGAAACTTTCAACAAATTAAATAATTGAGTTAATGAAAAACTTATATATATATATATATATATATAATCAAACTTTTGATGTATGACACATATGTAGACCCTATGCATAGATAACTTCACTTTGAATAGTGCCTATGCATGGATGACCTTGTTTTCTTTATATAGACTCTAAATCCTATGCATGAAAGACTACACTTTGAGCAATACCAATGTATAGATGACTAGTACCTAGGATATCAATGACCATGAAATAAACCTGAATAACCTAGACTTGTGATAATGATTTGACCTAATATGGACCAAGGACATTAAAATATGGAAAAACACAAAAGACACTAAAGGAGTTGATAATATGATGATATGGATTCCAATAGCATCTGTTAACCTACTTGTCTTGATTTGTCATCAATTCTTATCTATCTAAGTTATTAAGGTATTATGTGATATACTTGATTAAACTAAGAGATCTCATAAACCTTATATGTATGAAATTCATCAAGTTATTTATTGGTGTTTGGGCCATGGAAAATGCTTCAATGGTTTAGGAGATAAGGTTCTATGCCAAAATAAGAATCCCTATAATAGATGATCTCCATTGATATAAACAGTATTCCTTATCAAGATAAAGTCCCTATAAGGGATGATTTTATACAGATAGGGATCTATGTTAGGATGGAATTCCCTATAAGGGACGTTCTTTGATTGCCTTGTATTGTGGATCCACCTTATGGAATGTCCTAATATACAATTATTATTCTTACAACATATGTGCAAATTGAGGTATGACAAGCTAAGTACGATTCATGATTATGTTTTTGATTTAATCAGGTGATGTTAAATATTTAATGTTGATCCTTAGGTTACGCTTATGATTAATTTATTGATGTTTCATGTATATGACTCAAGCCTATTGATAATTATGACTACCTCTTATTATGTGATATACGATATGTGTTTAAGGAAATACTGAATATGTTGTCATGAGAATTTCATTGATAACTTGCTGCTACAATCAGATGATTTGTATATTGATATTCTATTATATAAATAGACAATGTGTCTATGTGTATATGAATATGTGTATTTGTATGATGCTATGATTCTCAAGTAAACAAGAGACATGAAAATGTTTTTTGCACACATTGCAACTAAACCATTAGCTATTTTAAAATATTTGTTGTCTTATTAAGAATTTTATAATTCTTATGTCTTGTGCTAATGTGTTTAGACAATGAAAATACCTATGACTTGTTACCTCATGGAAATTGAATAGATGATGATTGAGTTATTGAGATTTAACTTGATACAAATTATTGTCAGTATTCAAACTTCCACACGTACAAAGGACAGCTGGCTAGTACCGCCACGTTTGGGTCCAAATATTTGACTATTGTAATATCCTATGCTTTGGTAATTCAAAATAGTTCCTAAAATGTAAAATAAATTATTTAAGTGGGTCATGGACCTAAAGAATGGTAGTATGAATTAAGAGAAAACAAAATTTGAACCATATGGTTAATGAAAGAGGACTCTAGAGTAAAATAAATTGAGGTAAATTAAGGCTAAAATGATAAATAAAACATCTAGAAATAAGGTTGAGAAACCAAGGATGACCTAAAATCGAAGTTGAAATAGTTAAATAGAATGAACTAAAATCCAATGGTAAAATCATAATTTCAAAAAAAAAAATTTAAAAAACTTGAAAGAAAAAGTTTTAAATGATAAAATTGAGCTCGCTAGAATTTTTAGAAACCCTAAAAATCACAGAAACTATTGTAATAGTTAAAAACCTTTTTAGTGTGCAATTTAAATCGTTTGACCAGATCATTTTGAATTATTCTAAATCTCATAAAATTGAAACAAATGTTTTAATAAACTAAAGGACATAAATCTTAGGATAGAAATGATGGTTTTAAAAAAAGATTTTAAATGAGCTCAAACGGAGAAATAAAAATGGAGAGACAAAATGAAAATTTTGTAAAATATTATAAAATACTTCTTTTATCTTTATATGAGGCTAGCCATGTCCCATCAGCCCCATAATTGATCTAAACCAATTCTGAACTTGCCCAAGAAGATGCATAAGAAGGAAGGAGAAAATGGAGAAAGAAAAGCCAATAAAGATAAGCAAATGTCCATTTTTTCACCCTAAGCAAGTTAGAAACTTTTTTTTCCTCTTTAAGCTCTTTCTTTTGGTGGCTTTAATTTCTTGAAAGAAGCACTTTGGTGATTGAATTCTTGAAGAAAGGGGAGAGTTTGAAGCAACCAAATCCACCATCAAAATCTCCATTTGACAAGGAGTAAAACAAGGTATATTTTCATGTATGAAACTTGCTCTCCCTTATTCTTCCATACCTTCTCATGTTTGGCCAACATGTGAGAATCCTAAAAGGGACAGATTCTTGGCTGAAACATGAGGGAAATAGAGGTTTGGGAGTATAAAAATTAATATGGAACAAAGGAAATCCATTGTAATGGTAGAAATTACAAAATATGATACCTAGGGTTTTAGTTATACCTTAGGAAGTTGAAAACTTTAAAAGGATATTTTAAGTAAAAGAATATTTTAAGCTTTGTGAAATCATAATTGAGCTAGGAAGAAGTTAAGGAATATCTATGGGTGCCAAAAATCCCAAGAAAAATTGCAAAACTTCATTAGCTCTCAATATGTACCTAGTTTCAGCCATGAAGGAGAGGTGGTACCTAAGAGAAGTTCTTAATGATTTCAAAGTTATAAATAGTCTAAATACAAATTATAAATACTAAAGGAACCATTAGTTTGAATTTAGAAACCTTGTTTTGAAAGATGAAAAATCTAAGGTTCAATTATGTATAAAAAAGCAACTTAGTTTTATACTCCTTGAATTGAGTATATGATTGTTCTAATGAGTTTTAATATAGTCATATAACTCATATTAGGTGAGATCTTGGATTTAAGACATTGATTTACAAGAGTTTCTTCATGATACCACTTAATTGAACCATGTGTAAGCCTAAAGTTCTAGTTAACTTATATAATGCTTAAATGAATACAAGTATGGCTCCGTTATTGACTTTGTGATTCATTTGATGTTTCTAGGCCAAGTAAGTGAGATTTCATTCAAGTGTGGGTGTAGAGCCTTGGAAGAGGGGAAAGAAACCAAGAGAACTAATTAGAAAAGGTAGTTTTTCCTTCATTCTTGCATATGTATGCTTGGTTGCTTGTGTGTCTTGGATTTCTTATATGTATTGTATGCAAGTTATATGTAATGTTGATTATTTAATAACTATATGCAATTGCATGGCATTTGACTACATTTGGAATTGGTTTAACTCTTAAATGGGTGAGATTATGCTAAATGTCCCTTGAAATGGGTGGGGTGAGCCAAAAATCCCTAAATATGGGTAAAACTAAACTAAAAATCTCATTTATGATTGAGGATAAGTCAAAAGTCCTTAAAGAAGGGTGAGACTAAACCAAAAGTATCAAATTGTTGGATAAAATTAGACCAAAAGTCCTTAAAACTTAGTGTTACTCTTAAAAGGGCTATGAGATCTCTAATGCATGAATTTGAATGATTTATGATTGTATGACATGCATGCTTGCATGCTTGCATTTGAGTGAACCTTATATATATATATATATATATATTGGATTAGTTATTGGAATTCTTGGAATATTATTTTTTCTCATATTTCCACCAACCATGACTATATGGCTCTTAAGGAAGCAAGAATGATGATCAAATAGCTTATAGAGAGTTACTTTGACAATGGAGTTTATTTTGAGACATGTTCTTGTACATAGCTACGTACTTGTATATTTAGATTTATGATCATTCCAATACATTTAAAAACATAAGAATATGATGTAGAAACCATTTATAGATAATCATATGCAATATTAGGTATATTGACCTATTAAGTTCTTGAAAATACATATGTATAATGGCAAGTGAGAGTGTGATTTTGAGTTACATGACTTTTAAGACATGTTAAATCAGTCATATATACTACATTTGCCATTTAAAACATGCCCAAATATAGACATGATATAATATGGCTCAATTAAAATCATTTAGAACCAAATTTTGGACTTTTTGAACCACAAAATGTTTATGAACCAATGACAAACCAAATTGACGAATTTTGGGCTGAAATTTGGCAGGCATTTAGAGCACATTTAAAGCTTTCTACAGAGTTAAAGAATATAATTTTTAGAGTTCTATAAAATTTTTTATAAATTTTTGAAATTGGTTGAATTATGTTAATATGCTGGATTACTATTTATATGGTTTTGTTTATGTTTTTGTGGGTTTGGGAGATCAAATGAACTTGTTTTGATCTAAAAGTTTTACAATAAATAGTTCTCATTAGAAACTTTTCAAAACTACTGAGTTTGCACAAATTGGTGTTGTGTAGTTCAAAGTATGATTTTTCAAAGTTTGACCTATATTATGTGTCAAAGTTGTGAAAATGAACATATGATACAACCTACGAATTTTTTGCATTTCTTTGTGATGTCTCAAGTATAACAAACTTATTTAGCATGAATTTGCAGAAATATATGATGAAAATTTTTGTTTGTGTATGATTAAATTATTTTAGGCCTTCAATGACAATTAATTCTGTTGCCAAAGGTATAAATTTTAATAATTGATATTATATAAAAATTATAGCTCGGGATTCCTCTATAATTTATAATGGTATGACAACCACTCTTGAGAATATCATAGAGTCTATCTTTTTTATTTATATGTATTGACTTTGTCAGTATATATTATAATAATATTTTGGTTACTATGATGTAAGACTAAACCAATGTAGTAAGATGGGCTAATAAGTCCCACTTACTAAAAATATTATTGAAAAAAAAAACTTCCGGTTAGTAATGTAACTCTTTATTGCATTATCCTATAAGTTATTTGATTGTTTTCCACTTACTTTATAAATAAATAAAATAATGCTATTAATTGGACAAAGTAATCATTAATAGATAAAGGAGGTTACATGAAGCTTAATGATTGATTGTCATAGTTTCTTTTTCTTCAATAAACAGGTAGTATGATCAAATGCATAAGTTCTTTGTTTTTGGAATTTTTTACTTTGATAAAGCACATATATATGGGGGCTGTTTGATATACAGGAGGATATTAAGTTTGTAAACAAAAAAATGAATAAAATGGATAGAAAATAACTTTTGTACTCATATTTTAAAACATAATAAAAAATAGGCATTATTACATAATGATAATAAGAATATAGTAGATATTGTATCCAAATATTAATTCCTTTTCCATTATCCAATATTAAAAAAATAACTCTTGTACACAACCTTTTTTTATTCTTACTAAAGATATATTTAAAGTAAATTTAGTTAAATTATTAAGATTAAAATACACTTATGATCTTTTTACTTTATTTCAAATTTTACTTTGGCCTTTTAACTTCATTTTATTTTAATTTAATCCCTAAAATTTATCTAAAATTTCAATTTTGTTCTTTAACTTCATTTGGTTTCAGATTTTACCTCATATTACATTTTCATCCCTTAAATTTATTTTATTCTAATTTAGTTTCTTAACTTATAAAAATTACTAAATGTTTCCTTCTCTTTAATATTATCAAGTTGTATAATAGAAATTTATATGTGGTGCTTTGGTAGTTAGTGAGAGATTATTAAAGCTAAGTTATCCATGAATCACACATATTTTTTTATTGGGCATCTTAATTTGATAGTATTAAAGAAAAGAAAATATTTGAATAATTTTTTAATGTTAAATAACTAAATTAAAACAAAAATAAATTAAAAGATAAAATTGAAGTATAAATTAAAATTAATTTTTTTTAATTTTTTACATTGATAAAGCACATTACATGTAGGGTGTTTGATATATAGAATATTAAGTATGTAAGGAGAAATAAGAAATAAAATATGAATAAAATGAATAGAAAATAACCTTCTTAGTCATACTTTTAAAAAAGTAATAAAAAATATATATTATTAAATACTAAAAAAATATAATAGATATTGTATCAAAATTTTCAATTCATTTTCTATTATCCAATATTAAAAAAATAATTCTTTTATGTAACTTTTTTTAATTCTTACAGATTATATATTTAAGATAAATTTAGTTTAATTATTAAGATTAAAATGCACTTTTGATCTTTTATTTTTATTTCAAATTTTACTCTCACCTTTTAATTTTATTTTATTTCAATTTAATTTCTAAAATTTATCTCATATTTCAATTTGACTCTTAACTTCATTCGGTTCCAGTTTGGTTTTTGAATGTTACTTCATATTTCATTTCCATCCCTTAAATTCATCTTATTTCAATTTAGTTTCTTAACTTAAAATACTAAAATGTTTCCTTCTCTTTAATATTATCAAGTTGCATAATAAAAATTTTTATTTGGTGCTTTGGTAGTTAGTGAGAGATTATTAAAATTAAATCATCAATGAACCATACAAATTTTTTTTATTACGCATTTTAATTTGAGAGTATTAAAGAAAAGAAAATATTTGAATAATTTTTTTAAGTTAAGTAACTAAATTAAAACAAAAATAAATTAAAAGATGAAATTGAAATATAAATTAAAATTAAAGTATTAAATTAGAATCTAATAAAGTTTACAGATGAAAATAAAATTTGAGACAACATAAAAAATCCAAGTTATAATTGAGCAAATTTAAAGGACCAACATAAATTTTTAAATAAAATTAAAGTACCAGAGGTGAATATTTGCCAAATACTAATTGTGAGGATTACTGTTTCAAGTTAGGAGACAATTCATCATCTGCACGGTGTCCTTTCTTCAGCAAGTAGGCTGTAAAATTTTTGATTTGGATTCTTTTCTATAATATTTTTTTTTTTTGCCTTTTTACTAATATTTAATAGTTAATATTGTATTTTTTAAATTTTTTTATTATTAATTATGAGTGATTAATAAATTTAAGAGTTGAAATTTTGGTAGGACGATAAAATTAGTGGAGAGAATCTAAATCCAAAATTTTTCGTAACTCCGTCCGGAGGCGGCTAATTTGGACGGAGAAACAACCAGCCATAGACAAAACCCCAAGTTTCTTTCTCTTCTGTCTCTCGCCAATCACCGTCTCGTCGGAGGCAAATCTACCCATTTGGTTCAATTTCCCTCGCCGGAGCTCAGGAAAACTTGGTGCTTGCTTTTATATTTTATCTCCCATAACAATAGTTGTTGATTGTTTCTAGAATATTCTTATTTGCTTCCCCCCTCTTTTTTTCCCTCCCTTTTTCGGCTTCATATTCGTATTCTGCTGTCCAAGATTTTCTCGACTCGGCTAAACTTCTCATTCAAGGTGCGTGATTCTTGTTTGCTTCTTTCTTATGGTAACTCAGACTTCCGATTGAGCATTGGTTAGGGTATCGTGTTTTTTGTTTCAGAGAAAGACGTTCTTGAATTTTATAGATAATTCGTGATCCGCTATTTTTCCGAAAGATAATGCTGTTAATATGATCTTCATTATATGAAAATGACTGCTTATCATTTGCTGCATTTATCAGGAAATAAACATAGTTCATTTTCGGTTTAGGGGTATTAGCTTTTAGTTTATAAGCGTGTGGGATTTAACGAGCCAATTGATGCTTTCAAGTAATCTCTGAATTGAGAATTTTGACGAGAGGTCTGGTTTCTCCCGACCGATGAGCTTTGGAAGACCATGAAGAAGGTAAGGAGAAAGGTTGGCAAATATGAGGTGGGTCGAACCATTGGCGAAGGTACCTTTACAAAGGTTAAATTTGCACGAAACACAGAAACAGGGGAGAGTGTGGCTATTAAAGTGATGTCTAAGAACACCATTCTTAAACACAAAATGGTTGAACAGGTGCTATTTTAGCTTCCTTTTTCTTCTCTACTCTGATTTCAACTTCCAAGCGTATTTTGGATAAAGTGTTATGTTTAAATCTGCAGTTGTCTTCTTAATAAAGCTTTGAAAACCCTTAAAATGCATTTTGTTATCTAATATTCTTTTTCCTTTTTATGAATCATATATTTGAGAACACTTGAAGCTTTCTTATAATAGATATATTCAGTTTTCACATAATCATGGTCTGTACTGTTGTTTATGCAAATTTGTAGCTTACATTACTGTTATCTGTTGAAAACATAGCTAAAACGCAGGCATGAGGTCAAAGCTTTCATAACCTTGCTGAATTTTGTTCGTAAAATTATTCTTTAACCAAAAAGGGGGGAAAAAAAGAAATTAATTAATAGTTTGTTTCGGAAACATTATAAAATAAATTGGTTAAGCTAACTGACAGGGGATAGAATGCTCAGGTTTAATGTGAGCCTCATCTAAAACAAAAATGTTTCTCACCTTAAGAAGGAGAAAATGAAAAAGTTATGGAGGTTCAGTTTTACTGAATCCAGAGTGAAGAAAAGAAGCTCAAATCGACACACAAGGGAGGAAGATGCCACACTCTGTTTTCTAGCGTTATATTTTATTCATGCGATAACAGATATATACACACAGAGGAAGGAGAATATGGACCCAGATATGGTTGCCCAATATTCTCCTAGATACTTGAAAACAGAAAGATGCGAAATTGCATACATGATAAAAGGAAACAAATCAAGTAAGAAAAGGCAGCTGAATCCCACATAAATAGGAGCTGAATAGGAAACAAATAATATAAATACTAAAAGACAAAAATAATAACCAACACTCCTCTCAAGTTGGAGAATAGATGTTGAGTATTCCTAACTTAGAACTCAATTCTTCAAATTTGACACGGCTTTTGTTAATAAATTTGTGACTTGAGAGTTAGAAAAGACATAATGCCACTCAAGTAATCCTGAATGAATCTTCTCCTTAATGGAATGATGATCTATTTCTACATGTTTCATCCTGTCATAATGGATAGGATTCTTTGCAACTCCAATAGTGGCCATATTGTTACAAAACACCTTCATAGGTTGTTCAACACTGATTTTGAGTTTTTTAATGAGTCTTAGTAGCCATAGTCCTTCACATATCCCAAGTCCTAATGCACGAAACTTGGCTTCAGCACTACTTCTGGCAACCACAGGCTGCTTCTTGCTCCTCCAAGTTACCAAGTTACCTCATGTAGAAGTACAGTAACAGTGGTGGATCTCCTGTCAGTTACAGATCTAGCCCAGTCTACATCTGAAAAAACTTTAATACTCTTACAAGTCCCTTTTAAAGAATAAACCTTTATTAGGAGTCATCTTGAGATATCTCAGAATTCGATACACAGCCTCCAAGTGTTCCTCATTAGAACTATTCATGAATTGACTAACCACACTGACAGGGAAGCTAATGCCAGGATAAGTGTGAGAAAGGTAGATAAGTTTGCCAACAAGTCTCTGGTACATACTAGTATCCACTGGAGAACTTTCTTGCTTAAGACTCAATTTTTGATTAGCTTCCATTGAAATATCAGCGGCTTTACATGCCAACATATCAGTTTTTTCAAGAAGATCAAGAATATATTTCTTTTGAGAGATAGTGATGCCCTTTCTATTTCTTGCCACTCCCATCTCAAGAAAATATCTAAGCTCACCAAGTCTCTTCACTTCAAATTCTTCTGCAAGGGACTTCATCAACTTCTTAATTTCATCAGAGTTATTACCTAAAACTACGATATCATTCACATATACAATTAAAATTGTCAATTTTCCATTGTGGCTGGACTTGACAAACAATATATGATCTGCTTGATGTTGACCATACCACGCCTTCTAATAGCAGTAGTAAATTTCTCAAACCATACTTTTCGGAGATTGTTTAAGACTATACAACGATTTATGAAGTTTGGAAACTTTATTTGAATTATTCTTAGACTCAAGCCTGGGAGAGATCTCCATATAAAATTCCTCCTCAAGGTCTCCATTAAGGAAGGCATTTTTTACATCTAGTTGATGAAGTGGCCAGTTCAAATTTGCTGCAAGTGAGATTAGGACTTTTATGGTGTTGAATTTTGCCATAGGAGCAAATGTTTCTTGATAGTCAATGCCTTGGGTTTATGTGAACCCTTTGGCAACGAGTTGCGCCTTGTGACGATTAATACTCCCATTGAGATTATATTTGATAGTAAAGATCCACTTGCACCCTACAGTACATCTTGCAGGAGGCAAATCAACAATATCTTAGGTCCTATTCATTTCAAGGGTCTTTATTTTCTCATGGATGGCAGTTCTCCATTCTTATTTCTGTTTGGCCTCATAAAAGCTATGAGGTAGTTTCTCAAGAGTAACATTGTGCACATAGGTTTGTAGTTTAGGAGATAATCTGTTATATGCAACATAGTTATTTATAGGATGCATAGTACAAGTTCTTACCCCCCTTTCTCAAAGCAATAGGCAGATCCACCTCTTCATCTTTTTTAGAAGTTGGAGTTGGGAAAGCTGACTATTCATAGTCAGGAGAGATGGACTGTTGTTCTTTACATTGAGTTGCAAAATTTTGACACTCATTCTTCTGTTCTATCACCTAATTTCTTTTCTTTTTGGTGTAGACAAATATGTTGTTTTGTTGGATATTGTTTGGGTAATTTTAGGTTCAATGGGCTCAAAGGTTTGTGGGTGGAGATTAGGCTGGAAATCAGGTTCTAGAATGCTAGGCTTATTTGGAGAAAATTCATCAGTGACAATCATATTGGGTCCCAAATTTTAGGGTGCAATAGGTGCAATGTCCATGTTACTCCCAAACATCGATTCATCTTGGTGGGTATGATTGTAACTCTCCCCCTAAATGGGTGATTTGGAGTAAAATGGTTTTTTTTCAAAGAACGTAACATCCAAGGTGATAAACATTTTCTTTAAAGAAGGGAAATAGCATTTGTATCCTTTTTTCGTGGATGAATACCCAATGAATATGCATTTGATGGCCCTCAGCTCAAGTTTACCTCCATGATCATTATGGACAAATGAGGTGCACCCAAAGACTTTTAGAGGTAGGGTAGACATAGTTTTGGTGGTAGAGAAGGTCTCAAGAAGTTTTTTCTGTGGGGAAAGAAACTTTAACACTTTGGATGGCATTCAATTAATGAGGTAAGTGGCTGTCAACACAGCTTCTCCCCAATAAAATGTGGGAGTATTAGAAGTAAAGAGAAGTGACCTAGCAACCTCCAAAATGTATCTATTTTTCTTTCGGCAACTCCATTTTGTTGAAAGGTGTTAACACATGAGCTTTGGTAGAGAATACCATGTTGGGTGAGATAAGAATTGAAAATGGAATTAAAAAATTCTCAGCCATTGTCAGATCTAAAAATTTTTATAGAGCTTTGAAACTGATTTTGGATGTATTTGTAGAATTGTTGGAAGATATTTGCAATTTCAGATTTTTCTTTTAGAAGCTAAACCCATATAAGCCTTGTGTGGTCATAAATAAAAGTGACAAACCATCTTGCACTGTAACACCCCGAAATTAATTAAGGTGTTAATCATGGATTAAGGCTAATTAAGGATAATTAATAAAAGATAATTGGACAAGTTAGTGAATAGGTATTTTAGATAGATAAATTATTTATATGGGTTTGAGAGTTAATTGGAATAGAAACTTTATTAGGGCCCAAATTAATGAATCATGATGAGAGGTTGATGGAGGCCCAATGCATTAGAGGTAGACCCAAACTAATTTAATGAGATAGAGGCCCAAGATTTATCTTGTATAGGCCCAATTAAGTGGCCCAATTACCCTTGTACAGACCCAAGCTCTTGAGCCCTTCAAATTAGGCCCAAAACCCATTAAACTTTAGCAACCCAATGTGTGAAAATTGGCTCAACAGAATTATGCAGCCCAACAATTAAAAACTGGCCCAAGAAGGAAAATTTGAAACCCAATTGGATTTGGACTTAGAGCAACCCATGATCCAACCCCTTGACCCAACTTAAACCCACCTAAAACCCTAATGCTTCAGCCACCTTTCCCTTCATTTGCTGAAACACAAAAATAGAAGAGAAATTCGGAGGTGAGGAGAGGAGGCTAGGGTTCTTGACTTAATTCCATCTTTTCTTACATTTGGAGCAAGATTTGGCCAAGGTAATAGTTATACAACTTAATCCCCTCATCTTCCTCTTTAATTTGGTCCGATTAGTTTTTCATTTGGAGAGATTTCATTATACCCAAAATCTGAAAAGTGAGTGGTTGGGGGTTTCCTTGGTGAAATTCGTAGGTTGAGGTTGGGGCAGGTATTTGGTGACTTTAAACCCCCCATTTTGATGCTTTCTTTGTTGGTTTGAGACCCCCATAGCTTATTTATATTATGGGTATTAACTTGGTACGAATTTGCTTAGGATTTTGGGTGAAACATTGAGAATTCTGGTGGGAGATACTTGAATCTGAATTTGGGATTTGTGGTGGCTGTTGCAATTATCTGCAAGTGAGGTAACCGGGGTTTAATTAATTCCATGTATGTATCTAATTTAATTTCATATTTGCTATATATGAATGATTTGAAATGTTGAATGAATTGGTTGGCTATTTGTTGTATTATGATTGGACCTTGTGAGTCCATGGTGGAGCTGTGGTGCGGCTGCCACCCGTGCATGTGCTACGATCGAGCACCGGGTATGATCAACCCCAGATGCACTGAGCCCTGGTTGTGCTCAATGGGGAGTAGGTGCCGTGGACGGGCCTCTCCCAGTGTTAATGGCCTTTAACATGTTAAATATATGATTGCTAGTATGGGATAGTAATCATGATAGCCTAATTGTTTCATTTGCTGAAATGACTGATATGATTATGATTCTGGTATGGATTTTGATTCATGCATATATGTTGATTAAACTGGATTATATGATGGAATTGTTTTGGTTACTGAGATTTATATCTCACCCCGTGTTATGGGATCAATATTTCAGGTGAAGGTTCCTCGGGTAAGGATAAGGGTAAGCAAGTGGATGAAAATCCATAAGCTTCAACCTATAGGGAGATGGCTACACTTGGGCTGACTTAGCTAGCATAGATGCTAATTTTGTATTCCTTAATGTATAGCATCATCATGTATCTGTATTGCCAAGTGTAGGCTTGAACATTTAATTTATTGAGAATGTATGTACTAAAGGGTTAGACCCCCTCTTGACTTAGTATTTGATGTATGGATTCGTATGATCTGCTGTAAACTTTGTTGACCTATAATATGGTTGTCAATGGAAATGTAACTCTTGAGATATTGGTATGAACCCCCATTGTATGGAACCCCTATTGATTGAGTATTAAAGGATAGTTGCTGGTAATTCATGTATATTCTGTTGTTGCTATTTTATAAACTTGCTAATAGAGGGTGATTAGAGAACGGAAATGGGCATATAAGTTTTGAATTGGTAATGGAAGAATAGCTAAGTAAATAAGGTAGATAAATGTCATTAGAACTATATAAAATGAGGGGAAGTGACCTTAGAGTGTCCCTAAGAAGAGAAATGGAGTGTAGGGGGCGAAATATAGTGAAACTAGTGACAGAAGGGAATCACGCCGCGGCCTAGGAAGTGACAGTGGCGAGGGACGCCGCGACTTGAGAAATCTCGCCGCGGCGCGGAGTGAAAATAATCGCCCAGGAGGTGACAGGACGTAACCTCGCCGTGGCGCAAGAAGTCTCGCCGCGACGCGAGTCGAGAAAATTAATTAGAGAGGTTACAGTAGCAAAACTCGCCGCGGCGCCACATAGGTTGTCTGCGGCGATAGCAGGAAAATTCTCGAGAGCAACTTGGTCGCGGCGCAAGAGTTTTAGGCCGCGGCGCAAGTCTAAAAACTCAGTTTTCAAGCTCCAGAACCTAGCTTAGCCGCGGCGGAAAAGTTCCAAGTCGCGGCGCAGGTCCCCAAACTTCTATATTTGACCTAGAAACCTTAATTTCAGTAAGGCTAATGTTAGGGAATAGTATGAGTACATTGGTGGGATGTTTTGTGGGTTGAAATTGATTAATGGATGAATCCTAAACCTTTAATGATGGTACAACCCCTTTCATGCATGTTCCCGTTATGGTTGTTAGTTGATGATCCTAGTAGTATCAAGGTTTAAATTTCCCCTATATTTCCCTAATGTAATTAATTGCAATGACTCCAAACCTTAATCATTATTTATTAATCGTGTATTCAGCTATAATCACTGATATTAGAATCTAGGGTCGTCACATGCACCACTTAATCTTTTAATATTTGAGGGACCTCAGACCTCACTGTGTATAAGGGAAAAAGGTTGAGAGGGTTGATAAGAATGAGAGGGATAAGAGGATTTAATATGTTTAGAGATTTGACAAATTTCACACGGAATAAAATTGGTACTCTTATTGATCAACTGAGGGTACAATTTTTTCATGTAATGAAAGTTGGAATGTCCTAACCTATAATGCCACATCAAAACATCCTCATTATTATTTGTAGGGTCCAAAATTGAAGAAACAGCCTTCTTGCAACTTGTGGTTCCTTTTAAGTAGTAAAGTCTATTGCTTTCCTTAGCACTGCTAATCCTTTTCCCCGACTCCAAATCCTGAAAATAACACCCATAAGTATCAAAATTAGTTTAGCAATTTAGATCTTTAGCAAGCTTACGAATAGATAATAAATTGCATCGCAAAGAAGGGACAAGAGGGACATCTTTCAATATAAGATGTGATGATAATTGTACTATCCCAATTCTAATAACTTCAGATAATGTTCCATCAGCAATGGTCACAAATCTATTAGAACTAGGAATAACTTCATTAAGTATAGAACCATTACCATTCATATGTTTTGAAGCACTGAGTCAACTATCCAATTATTGGTATTTTTGGAGTTGACTCTGAGAGGGTTACTTGAATGAGTCATTACTCCAGTGCTAATGACTTTGCTTGAGGCTTGTCCCTAATTGTTGAGTAATTTTTGTAATAAGTTGAGTTGTTCCTTTATCTCTGTATTAAAGGTATTCTAATCAAATTGTTCATTGTTTTGTTTACCTTCAGTAGCCATAAGTCCTCGAGTCTCCTTCTGATTTCGTGGCTTCAGGTTGGCTGGTTTTTCGTGGAGTTTCCAACTGGTATCTTTGGTATGTCCAGACTTGTTGCAATAGTCACACCACAACTTTCCTCCCTTTTTCAACCTCAAGTTAGTAGTAGAGTTGGTTCTAACGACCATGGCAAAAGTTTCAGAAGCAGATTGAACAATGTTCTCCCCTGAAACAAGTTGAATTACGCTTTCCTCTCACTTTACCTCATAGAATACTTCTCTAAGTGTTGAAAGAGGTCTAACAGCCATAATTCTCCCCCTAACTTCCTTAAAATTGGTGTTGAGGCCTAATAGGAAAGTGTAGATTCTTTTCCTTTCCTTCAATTTCTAGTAATATGTTGCATTAGTGTTACCGGACCATTGGTGGGTCTCACACATATCAAGTTGTTGTCACAATTTGACAAGATTATTATAGAACTGAGTGACACTCAAATTGCCTTGTTTAGCTTCCTGGAGTGTTCCCTTGATCTAAAACATAGCAACAGTATTTTCAATGGATGAGTGAGACTCCTTTGCAGAGTCCCAGATTTCCTTAGTTGTTTTACAGAGTATAAAATTCTCCCCAGTTTTGGTTGTCATGGAGGTCACAAACCATGATATAATTGTGTTATTCTTAGCAAACCATATTTTGTATCTAGGATCAGTGACTTCTGGCTGTATGGCATCTCCAGTAAGATAGTCTTCCTTTCCCCTGCCTTTGATGTACATTAATGCACTTTGGGACCAAGGGAGATATTGAATCCAATGATCATTGTAGGATATTTTCGGCAGCCATAGAGGAGTTGGGGAATGGAACGAAGCTGTTTGGTTGGTTTGATTCTCTATTTGGCTGTTCCGCACCCCTGTTTGGCTGGGTAGTTGTGGACGATTTTGAGGGAGAAGCAGCGACGTGAGCATGAGAGGCTCTCATGGAGCCAAAGCTAATGTCCATCCCTATTTATGTCAACTGAGCTCTGATACCATGAAGAAAACAAGCTCAGATCGACGCATAAGGGAGGAAGACGCCACACTCTGTTTTTTGGAGTTATATTTTATTCATGCGATAATAGATACATATACACAGCAAGGAGAATATGGACCTAGATATGGTTGCCCAATCTTCTCCTAAAGACTTGGGAACAGAAAGATGCGAAATTGCTTACATGATAAAAGGAAACAAATCAAGTAAGATAAGGCAGTTGAATCCCATGTAAATAGGAGCTGAATAGGAAACAAATAATATAAATAATAAAAGATAAAAATAATAACCGACACAATGGTTTATCTTACACAATCTTGATTCTTCATTGTATTCTCTAGTACTATTGCTAACATGAAGTTATGAATTAACACATGTATGGTTACATAGTTACAACTCCATGTTGCATATGGAGAATTCTAATGACATTTAACTAAAGGCTGACTGTTAAAATTGCTGTTTAAGTGCTTTATATATGCATTGCAATTCTAACCTCCATTTCTGGCATATGAATGTTCTACAATAATTATGTCTACATCCGTCCTGTCAGCTTAGAAAAATTCTTTCCGCATGATCATGTTGCTTTAATGGATCTTATGCTGCATCTGCAATCAAAGGATTGGGCTATATGTGCTTAACAACACATTTATCACAGAACATTGATGCATGCCAGTACTGAATTTGATTCTATCCTTAGTATTACCTATTATAACTTGAATCCTATTACAGATTAAAAGGGAGATATCCATTATGAAAATTGTTAGGCATCCTAATATAGTAATGTTGCATGAGGTACGTGTTGGCACATCATGGTGTATGCATCAGTTATTTCACCATTTTCATAAGTTTCTTAATTATATTCATTCGCTAACATTGTTTTCAAATTTCAGGTTTTAGCTAGCCAGACTACGATTTACATAATTCTTGAGTTTGTCATGGGAGGAGAACTATATGATAAAATTGTAAGATTTTTTTTTTTAACTTCTTATGCTATGAGATTATTCTAGGTTAATTCTTCTTCATTTATACTCAAGTTTGACCATTTGAAGTTAGTAGTATTGAAGAGGTACCAATCTGATAATTTTAATGCTGAGATTAGTTTTTTTTTTTTGGGGGGGGGGGGGGGGCATATATTAAAGTTTCTTTATCGTTTATGTTTATATCTTTCTCTGGATGTTTAGGTTCAGCTCGGGAAGCTTTCAGAAAATGAATCTAGGCGCTACGTTCAACAACTTATAAATGCTGTTGCTCATTGTCACAGTAAGGGTGTGTACCATAGATTAAAGGTAAAAGAAAATGTGTTATTTCTCCCTCCAGTCTTCATTTAGCATATGATGTTTTAATGCTGATCAATTCTGTAATCTATCCTTTTATAGCCTGAAAATCTACTTGTTGATGCTTTTGGGAATTTGAAGGTTTCTGACTTTGGACTAAGTGCCTTGACTAAGCAGGTAAAAACATGCATACTGATATAAAGGAGAAGAAAAATAAAATATTTGTATTTTATTGGACTTTAATTTACAAGAAAATTTCACTTTGATCATCCTTTACTCCCTAATTTCTCCCTCTCTCTGTTGTGCTCTCTTGCAGAGTGCAGGCCTCCTCCACACTACATGTGGAACCCCAAATTATGTTGCTTCTGAGGTAAGATTGATCACATAATTCTGTGTCTTAATACCATAATAATTGCGGTCTTGATCTTTTCCCTGTTTGGTGTTTGAATCAGTTGCTGGTTTTGATTAATAAATCTCATCGGTAACTTTAGTTTTCAAAAAATGGCAACACACTTATGATGTGAGAATCTTTGTTAATTTTATTTTATTGAATCACTGGTGATGATATGGATCAACATATGATTAAAAACCCCTGATATGCATTCTTTGTAGAACCTTTATCCAAAGAGAAGAGTCATGATCGGGGTTGGATAAACTGGTGGGGAAGGATTGAATTTGAAGACAAGGTTTGTGGGGAAGTTGAGCATGTATCTTTGTCTTTGTTTTGTGCTGCATGAAATTGGGCCGTGTTTCATTATTTAGACATTTAATGTTTCAAATCATAATTATTGTGCTTCTGGTGTGATGACATTTTTATACTCATGAGCAGCACAGTAACTGGTCAATTTTGGTAGAATTTTTCTGTGTCAAGTTGCATTTTTCTTTTTGGGGGTAGGTAATTGAATCATGGTTATACATGAGTGTGATTTTTTGTCAATGAGAATCATAATCATATAAGCCTATCTTTTTTGTATGTCGCAGTTTCTTGCTAAAATGTTGTCCTGCAGGTGCTTAGAACACTGGGTTATGATGGTGCAGCAGCTGATGTTTGGATACTCATGGCTGGATATCTTCCTTTTGTGGAGGCAAACCTATCAACTTTATTTAAAAGGGTATTTTACTGCTCCCAATTTTAATCTAAATGTAGAGAAATAAGAGAGCTGGAAAGAAGACAGAGTAAGTGAGTGGAAGGAAACCCTATAATGTAACTAATTTATCAATGCAAGGTATCAAACTATTGATAGCTAATTTTAACTACTACAAGGCTTATTTACGTTTTCAATCTGAACCTAATCCCCATATAGTATCACTAGGAAAATCAATCTATAAAAATAATAAGAAATGGAAATAATAAAAATTAGCTAATAAGTTCTAAATGTAACAGAAAAATTGCCCAAATTGAAGAAGTAAACTTCAGTGACAGTGGGTATAATCTTTCTTCTGCATCATTCTTACTATCTTAGTTGTAATTTGTCACTTTATATAATGTGATAGATTAAGGTGCATGGTTCTTGCTTATTATCTAATGAAGCTTGATTTGCTGAAAACTATATGGATCCTCTTGTCTCTCTTAAGGACCATGAGGAATTTTTTTTTTTTTTGGTGGGCTGAATGTTTTAAAAGTATTCACTGCTGCAGATTGATAATTTATTATTAACTGTTATTGTTTTTCTTTTTCCTTTAAATGTGCAGATTAATGCTGCAGAATTTACTTACCCATTCTGGTTTTCTGCTGGAGCGAAGACATTATTACATAAAATACTGGATCCAAATCCTAAAACAGTAAGTATTTAGACATGGATGTATAATAGTAAACACTTAATGCATTGCAGTATTTTGGAAATCCTGATGATTAATAGTAAACCCTGACATATTTTTTCAAAATTCTTTAGTCCTTGTTTTCCTACTAATTGGTGTAGGTTATGCATTATGCTGCAAACAAGTGATTAATCAAATGCTGTCTCTTTGTATCTATAATTAGATGAGTTAGACACTAATTGTCCTGATAATAGTGACCATTTATGAAGATAGGATGCCTTTGGTGGCATGTATATGTGTAGGTGATGCTGTCAGTAGAAACCCAAAGGGCTGAATTTGTAATGCACCAAATATCCAACAGTTTAAGCTGTTAGGGGAAGGCCCAAAAATGTTTTTATTTACATATTGCTATCAGAGTTGTTGCCGCCTATGTTGTTCATAAATAAAACCCAATGATTGCAGATAGTTTTTCCCCTCTTTTTGGGGGACATAAAATAGTTGCAAATAGTTAAAGGCATAAGTAATTGAATTTTAGATAAGAAGGAAAATTTTTTCTCCTCGAGTAGACGATGTTGGTACTGATCCACTTAACGGTACTTTGCACATGGTGTTGTGTTTTTACAGGGAAATATGAGTTTTGCACAGAGTGGAATAGTTACTTTTTTCTTTATACATTATGTTTGTATGTTTCTGCTTGCATCTATTTATTCTTGGACTAATTAACAGTAGCTCTAATTCTAATGGTAATTATCAATTGCTTATACTTATTTACTCCTGACAGTTGCTACATGCTTAGAAATTCAATCTATTTTTTCTGAGTTGTGTTTGGTATAAATGCAGCTATTCGAATTGAAGATATAAGAAAAGACCCATGGTTCTGGAAAAGTTATGTTCCTGTTAAACTTAGGGAAGATGAGGAAGTGAACTTGGATGATGTTTGGGCTGCTTTTGAAGATATTGAGGTTCGCTGTTGCTCCTTGAATGTTTGATTTGTGATCAGAAAGTTATAAGGCATTTCTACATATTATTATTTTCTCGTGAATGTACTATGTGTTGATGAAGAAATCTGCTACAAATACAAGGACAGGTACAGATATGTAATATGTTTGTTATCCTAAGAAGGATGTGAAACATTGAATAAATGTGCATTTGTATTATCCAATTTGATATTACATGTACAGCTGTGGTGTTTAAGTTTAAAGAATGGTTTCACTATTTCAAATTAAAGGTGGAAAATAAGAACAAGAAATATGTGTGTCTGAATTACTGAATTGGTCTTTTCACTCATTCACTGTTTGACAGGACAAGTGCGTAGCTGAAAAGTTGGAAAATACTGAGGGAGGTCCTTTGACAATGAATGCATTTGAAATGATAACCTTATCACAAGGATTGAATCTATCAGCACTATTTGATAGGCGTCAGGTTAAGCAGTGTATTAGTTTTAGGATTCTGTGTTTTTCAAGGTTTTTGTTGCATTAACCCAAAAGATATTCTTTTGCTGTCCTAACAGGACTTTGTAAAGCGGCAAACTCATATTGTTTCTCATAAACCAGCAAAAGCTATAATTGCATCTATTGAAGCTGTTGCAGAAATAATGGGCCTTGAGGTCCACTCTTGCAATTACAAGGTACCATTCTGCGTGTCTGCCTTTGTGTTAGATGTAGTTGGATCACGCAATTGCTCAAGGAGGTTACAACTGATAGGAAGCTGCAGAGAAACGAAGAAAACTCAATGGGAGTTACTAACTTACCTAATGCTGTTTGGCACAGATAAGAATGGCACAGGGACAAAAACAGAGAGCAATTGATCCCTCATTCTGATTATTCACTGGATATTGCACACACCAAAATACCAGATCTGTTGGGATGTTGGTCCCACATGTTTGACCAATTAATCCCAATAAATCAGGAAATACAAAAATCTCATCATATCCTAATTACATGATAATTAAGGAAAGAAATAAAGGCTAAAGTTGGCAAGATAAAAGAGGAAACAAATAACAGAAATAAACAAGGAACAATGATATGGTAACCAATACTTCTCCTCAAGCTGAGTAGCAGATGTTGAGTATTCTCAGATTGGAGCTTAATTTTTCAAACATAACACAAACAACGGCTTCTGTCAACAAATCTACAACTTGAGAGTTGATAGGGATATAACTCAAGTATGCCCAACTCAATCTTCTCCTTGATAAAATATCAATCTATCTCCACATGTTTCATCCTATCATGATGAACTGGGTTTTTAGGAAATGCCAATAGTAGTCATGTTGTCACAAAACATTTTCATAAGCCCATCAACATCAAACTTAAGTTTCTTAAGAAGTCTCAATAACCACATTCCTTCACATATTCCTAGTGCTAAAGCATGAAACTTGGCTTTTGGGCTATTTTAAGAAACCACAGGTTTTTGGCTTCTCTTGGTGACTAAGTTGCCTCATACGAAAGTATAATAACCTGTGGTAGATCTTCTATCAGTTATAGATCCAGCCCAAGCTGCATCTAAGAAAACTTTTAACACTTCCACGAGTTCCCTTTTTGAAGAACAATCCTTTACGGGAGTCATCTTGAGGTACCTTAGGATTTTGTAAATGGCTTCCAAGTGTTCCTTATTTAGCCTATTCATGAACTAGCTAACAACCACACCAAGAAACTAATGTCTAGTTGAGTGTGAGATAGATAGATTAACTCTCCTCCAAGCCTCTCTTACATACTAGTGTCCACTGGTGGGCTCTCCTGCTAGAGTCCCAGCTTATAATTAGCCTCCATTGGGATATTTGCAGGTTTGCACCCCAACATACATGTTTCTTCAAGAAGGTCAAGGGTGCATTTTCTTTAGGAGATAGTGATACCTTTCTTGTTGCATGCCTCTTCCATCCCTCGGAAATATCTCAAGTCACCAAGTTTCTTCACCTCAAATTTTCTTCTAAGAAAGTTCATCAATGTCTCAATCTCATTATGGTGGTCACCTATTACTACAATGTCATCCACATAAACAATTAAGATAGCCAACTTGCCATCAAGACTAGATTTAACAAACAGAATATGATCAATTTGACACTGATTATACTCATAATTCTTCACAACTATCCTGAACCTTTCCAACTAGGCTCTCGCTAATTGTTTGACTCCATGCAACGATTTATGAAGCTTGCACACTTTATTAGTCCTTAGTTGCTCTTGGACTCAAGCTCGGGAGAATCACCATATACACCTCTTCCTCAAGGTCTCCACTGAAGAAGGCATTTCTTACATCCAATTAATAAGGAGGCCACTCTAGATTAGTTGCAATGGAGATTAGAACCTTTATGGTGTTAAATTTTGCTACTGGGGCAAATGTCTTTTAATAGTCAATACCTTGTGTTTGGATGTATCCTTTGGCTACAAGTCTTGCCTTGTGGCGGTTGATGCTCCTATCGGGGTTGTATTTCATAGAAAAGATCCAGTTGCACCCTACAAGCCTCTTCCCATGTGGCAAGTCAACAATATCTCGAGTCCCATTCTTTTCAAGTGCCTTTATCTCCTCATCAATATCAGCCCTTCATTCTTGTTTCTTTGTTGCCTCATAAAAATTACTTGGAAGCTTTTCAAGGCCACATCGTACACAAAAACCCATAACTTAAGGGATAACCTGTTATAGGTAACAAAATTGTTTATTGGATGCTTAGTGCATTTCCTTCCCCTTTTTCTCAATGCAATGGGTAGGTCAAGCTCCTCACATTTTTCAAGACTTGGAGTGAGAGAAGTGTACTGGTCATGCTCAGGGAAAACATTTTGATGCAGATTAGGTAAGCCTGGATGTTCTTTTTGTTGTTTTGCCACCTTGTTTTGTTTTCTTCTGGCGTAAACAGGTATCTTGTTCTGCTGTGTATGGTTTGGGCAGGTTTGGGATTCATTGGCATCGATAATGTGTGGGTACAGGTCTAGTGGGTCAGATGGAGGTGTTGGCATATGAGAAAGAGGTCCGATCAAAGGCTGCAAAGGGTTACTGGTACTGTTTGAGGGCAGGTGAGCAACAGTGATGTTAGGTTCATGACTAGTAGGTGCAAACTCACTCTGAAACAGCCATTCTTCTTGCTGAATATGATTCTCACTCCCCTTGAGTGGGTGTTGAGGAGTAGAAAGGTTGTTTCTCAAAGAAGTTGACGTCTAAGGTAGTAAAAAATTACTTTAATGAAGGAGAATAACAGTTGTACCCCTTTTTGGTAGAGGAGTACCCAAGAAAGATGCTTGGCTCAAGGCTCAAGTTCCCTCCCATAATCATTATGGACAATGGAGGTACATCCAAAAACTTTTAAAGGTAGGGAGGACATGGTTTGGGTTGTGTGAAAGGTTTCAAGAAGTTTTTTCTGTGGTGAAAGGAACTTTGGGATTTTTGAAGGCATTTTGTTAATTAGGTAAGTTGTTGCTATGAGGGCTGCTTCTCCCCAGTAAAATATAGGAGTATTAGAAGTAAATACAAGTGACCTAGCTACCTCCAAACTATAAACTATGCTAGTTTTTCCTCTCAACTATCCCATGTTGGTGAAGGATACCATGTTGGTTGAGGTAATTATCAAGGTTAAAGAATTCCCTATGATAATTAGTTTTGAAAATTTTAATTGAGCTTTGGAACTAATTTTGGATGTATCAGTGAAAGCTTTAAAAAATCTTTGCAACCTCATGTTTGTCTTTTAGGAGGTAAAACCCATGTAAGTGTAATGTAGTCATCAATAAAAGTAACAAAACACGTTGCACTACAAAAATTTTTAACACTTGATGGACCCCAAACATTACTATGTATCAGGAAGAGAGGTTGAGAGGGTTGATATGAGTGAGTGGGATAAGAAGATTTGACATGTTTAGAGACTTGGCAAATTTCACATTGAATAAAATCGACATTTTAATTAATCAAATAAGTGTATAATTTTTTCATGTAATGGAAGTTTGGGTGGCCTAATCTAGAGTGCTATAACAGAACATCTTCATCCTTATTTGAAGAAACAAAAAGTGAAAGAGCAGCATTATTGCAATTGGTTGTGGGTCCATCTAGATAGTAGAGCCCATCACTTTCCCTAGCATTGCCAATCTTCTTCCCTAATTCCAAGTGCTGAAAATGTCAGCCATGAGCATCAAAGTTAGTCTAGCATCACAAGTCCTTTGTAAGTTTGCTAATGGACAATAAGTTGCATTTAAATTTGGAACAACTAGGACATCTTTCAAAATCAAATTTGGTGATATTTGGATTACCCCAATACCCTTCACTTCAGATAGTGTTCTATCTGCAGTCCTTACAAACTTATTAGAACTTGGTACAACTTTATCAAGGATAGAACTATTACTCATCATATGTTCTAAGGCTCCAAAGTCAACTATCCAGTTGGTGGCATTTTTAGAATTGATCATGGAGGAATTGGCTGGGTGGGCCATAACACCGATACCAATGACTTTACTGGAGTTCTACCCTTGATTGCTAATCATCTTTTGCATTAATTCAAGTAGTTCTTTTATTTCCTTGTTGAATGAGTTCAACGTAGATTGACTATGGCTGTTCTCCTCTCCAGCAACCATAAGTCGACGTGCCTCCCCTTGATTTCATGGCTTCCAGTTTGTAGGCTTGTCATGGAGTCTCCAACAAATGCCCTTGGTGTTTTGATTTGTTGCAATGGTCACACCATGCCTTCCCTCCTTTCTTCTGTCTAGAATCAGGAGTTGAGCTGTTTCTGACAGCCATTGTTGAAGTTTCAGCTATTGATTGGACACTTTGTTTACTTGAAATTAGTTTAATTCTACTCTTCTCCCATTTGACTTCATACAACACTTTTCTAAGTGACAGTAAAGTTGGACAGCCAGGATTCTTCCCTTGACTTCCTTGAAGGTAGTGTTGGGGCCTAGAAGAAAGGTATAAATTCTTTCCCTTTCTTCAAGTTTGTGGTAATAGGAAGCATCCGTGCTGCATGACCACTCTTGTGCTTCACACATATCCAGTTGATGCCATAATTTCACAAGGTGGTTGTAATATTGGGTGACACTCAGATTGCCTCGTTTTGCCTCCCTCAAGGTTCTTTTGACTTGAAACATGGCAGTGGTGTTCTCAATGGATGAATAAGACCCTTTGGCAGTGTCCCATATTTCTTTTGCAGTTTACAAAGAACAAAATTCTCTCCAATCTCTCTTGTCATGGAGTTCACCAACCAAGATATGATCGTGTTGTTCTCTACAAGCCACACCTTGTACTTGGGATCAGTAATATTAGGCTGATAAGCATCTCTCGTGAGGTACTCTTCTTTTCCATAGTCTCTGATAAAAATCAAGACACTCTAGGACCATAGGAGTAGTTGTTTCCATTTTGTTTGTGGCCAGTAATCATCATTGGAGGTGTTTCAACAGCCATGGAGGGAACAAATGGGTTGTTGATACTGTTTGGGGTACTGTTTGGCTGCGTTGTTGACGACAACGCTGGAGAAGATTCAACAATGTTTGTGCAGGCAGCCCTCATGGAGCCAAATGTGATCATCATTGCCTTCTATGTTTGCTGTGGCTCTAATACCATGTTGTTTGGCACAAATAAGAACAGCACAGGGACGAAAACAAAGAACAATTGATCTCTCGTTTTGATTATTCATTGAATAGTGCACACACTAAAATACCAAATCTGTTGGGATGTCGGTCACACATGTTTGACTAATCTAATCCCAATAAATCAAGAAATACAAACCAAATCTCATCATATCCTAATTACATGATAATTAAGGAAAGAAATAAGGCTAAAGTTGACAAGATAAAAAAGGAAACAAATAACATAGAAATAAACAAGGAATAATAATACAGTAACCAGCACTTAGCTAGACACCCTTTGTGTCTATTTATAGTTGTAAATTGGGTTAAATATTGTTGGAGACCTAGTCAATTTTATTAATTACTTCCTAATTTTTTTATTTTTTAGTTAGGATAATAATATACCTGATTATGTGGGATCAGATCAGAATCAATTCTTTTCTGTTTTGTCTTCCTTTATTCTCGTAACATCAGCTGATTAGGTGGCAATATCTGTGTTATCAATCTGGCTATATAATCAGAATTCTATAATGTAAAAAAGTAGACTTTGGTTACCGAATTTCCATATGGTATCAGAGCGCCAGCTCTTGGCTCGGGAATCGATTAGATTCAGCACGATGAGGGCACTCCATGGTGACTCAAAAAATCATAGCTCTGAGTCGTCTAAAATTGTCCCACAAGGATCTGCCAACTAGCAACCCAATGCACCGCTCTTACTAGGTGGTTTGAACGACTCTTTCCCACTGGCAATTCGACATAAACTAAATGAAAACAATTACCTATAGTGATCTCAAAACGTCTTAATGTTCATTTGCGATAGAGAAAAAGAGAAGTACATCACTGGAGAAGCAGAGCAGCCATCACCTGATGATCCTAAATACGAGACCTGGTACACTGGAAACTATATGGTGATGACCTGGCTAGTGAACTTGATAAACTTTGATATTAGTGAAGGATTCTTGCTGGCAACCACAGCTAAAGAAATATGGGACTCAGCAAGACAGACATACTCAGCCATGGAAGACATTGCTACACTGTTCCAATTGAAAGGGATGATTTGAGAACTCAAGCAAGGTGACATGGGCATAGTGTAGTACTATACTTCTCTGGTAAAATTATGGTATCAAATTGATTTATATGACACATAGGAGTGGATGTGCAGGATAGACTTGAGGAAATACAAGATATTGGTTGATAGAGAAAGGACTTATGACTTCCTGCTAGGATTAAATCCAAAATTTGAGGATGTTCAAGGCAGAATCATGGGCACTAGGCCTCTACCAACACTGCAAGAAGCATCCAACATGGTTAAATGGGAGGAAAGTTGGCAACAGTTGACATTAGGTGCTTTGGTAAGTTCTGAAGCTTCTGCTTTAGCTTTGAAATGACCATCTGGAGATCAAGGAGGTAAGAAACAGGGAAGGCGAATGTTGTGATCATTGCAATAAAAGTGGCCACACTAGAGAAACCTGTTAGAAGATCCATGGGAGGCCACCAAACACCAGAAACAAACCAAAGACAGAGAATCGTGGGTACCATGTAACCCAAGATGATAAGTCAGAACCTGATCAGGGAAGTCTAAGTATAATAGAGATAGAAATTGAGAAAGTTGCTGGAGAAGCATAGTCATAGCCAAAACATTACTCAATTTGGAAATACAATCAGGGTTATATAGCTACATAGGTAATTCTATTCTTGCACTTAAGGTTAGGACTTTGAAACAGAATACTTGGGTAGTGGACTTTGGAGCCACAGACCATATGACAAGTGATGCTACACTTGTCAAAAATACACATCTATGTGAAGATGGAATTAACATTAAAATCGTTGATGGAACATTTACCAAAGTTGTGGGAATTGGTGTAGTGCATGTTTCAAATGAAATAATTCTTATAAGATGTGTTGTATGCTCTAGGACTTGAGTGTAATCTTTTATCAGGTAGCAGTATAACTGAAGCTCAAAATTGCAGTACTAATTTCATTTCCACTAGCTGTGTATTTTAAGAATTGGACTCGAGGAGGAAGACTGGCAATGCTAAGGAGTTTGGGGGTCTCTATTATCTTGATGGAAGTGAAGATAGAGGAGAAAGAAAGGCTCAGACAACGAAGCTTACAAATAAAGATTTGATGTTGTGGCATTACAGGCAAGGCCACCCTAGTTTTAAGTACATGTTAAAATTGTTTCTTGACTCTGAATAAAACATAATATTCCCTTCCATTGTGATGTGTGTCAAATGGCAAAGCAGACCAAAAATACATACCAACCCCACAAACATCAACTATCCCATCCTTTTACCCTTGTACACAGTGACATATGGGGACCTACCCCTGCCTCAACACACTCAAATGCTAGATGGTTTGCTACCTTTATTGATGATCATACACTTCTCACCTGGGTATTCCTTATGAAAAATAAACCTGACCTATGTCAAACCTTCAAAAATTACCACTCTGATAACAAATTAGTTTCAAACACCTATTAAAATCCTTAGAAGTGACAATGGACGGGAATACCTCAGCTTATCATTTAAACAATACCTTAATGATCATGGAATCATTCACCAAACGTCTTGTGCCTACACTCCACGACAAAATGGAACAGCAGAACATAAAAATAGACAGCTTCTTGAAACCACTAGAGCTCTCATGATCACCTACCATGTTCCAAAAATTTTTTAGGGAGAGGCGGCGCTTACAACCACATTTCTAACTAATCGTCTGCCTTCAAAGACCTTGAACTTTCAAACACAAACCTATCCAAACACCCATCTCATTTCACCGATACCATAAAAGGTATTTGGTTGTGCAGTGTATGTGCATGACGAACAAAGTGGTAAACTTGATTCTAAAGCCTTTAGATACATCTTCTTTGGCTATTCACCAAATCAGAAAGGGTATACCTACTATTCTCCCACAATGACAAAATTCTTCATCACCATGAATGTCACATTTTTGGAAAACAAACCATATTATCACGAAAATCCCATTCCAGGGGAGAGTAACCAAGGTGAAGAATGGGATTTTTTGGATCTGCCCTTTGCCTTACAACGAAGTATTAAATTTGTACAAGATCACAACACCCATACTGATCCTGGCATCACCTATACAGATTCTGATATTGCCAACATCAATCACGCAGATCCTCACAATAGCCTTACTAATCCTAAACTTGTCCAAACCAAGGATGAACATGTTGAAACAGGGGTGGCAACTCAGCGTATGGAAAAAGAGGTCATTGTATATTCTAGACAACCTAGAAACCAGAACCACTAGCATGCAGCAGAGGAGGAAACCCTCAATATTCCAAAGCAAGGTCAAGATTCTGAACCATTTCCAATTCTTGAAGATCTAGATTTACCAATTGCTCTAAGAAAAAGGGTAAGGACATGTACTATGCATCAATTAGTAATTTTATCTCTTATGAGCACTTATCTTTGAATATGCATAGCTTTGTTTCTAGTGTTTCTAAGGAGAAAATTCCAGCAAACTATAAGGAAGCTATAGCAGATTCAAATGGGTGTGAAGCTATTAATGAAGAGTTAAGAGCACTTCAGAAGAATAATACCTAGAAAATTATTGAGTTACCAAGTGGAAAGATTGCAGTTGGGTGTAAATGGGCGTTCACCATCAAATATAATCCAGATGGAAGCATTAGATGTTATAAAGCAAGACTGGTTGCTAGGGGATTTACTAAGACTCCCGGAATAAACTACCAGGAGATATTTGCACCAATAACAAAATTAAATACTATCAGGATATTACTCTCACTAGCTGCAAACCTTGATTGGCCCTTACACTAATTGGATATTAAAAATGCATTTTTGAATGGAGACTTGGAAGAAGATGTGTACATGGAAATTCCACAAGGCTTGGATGAGTTTGTAAAGCCCAATGAGGTGGGTAAACTTCATAAATCATTATATGGACTCGAGCAATCACCTAGAGGTTGGTTCGAGAAGTTCACAAAAGCTGTGAAACAATTAGGGTATAATCAATGTCAAATTGATCACACCCTAGTTTTGAGGCACATGAATAATAAAACTTCTGTAGTATTTGTTGATGATATAATTCTAACCGGTGATGATATTGAAGAAATACAAAAGCTTAAGAAATCTTTAGCATCAAAATTTGATCTTAAGGATCTAGGAAAACTTAGATACTTTCTTGGAATGGAGATAGCAAAATCTCAAATTCTTATCCAAGACTTGTATCATTTGATGGTGCCATGTGAATCGCTAGAAACATGTGAAATGCATGGCTAACCCAATAACAAAAGTTTCATAGGGGAACTGGAGCAAGCTACCATGAGACAAAAGATCTTCTAGGAATTTCTATGTGACAAAGGAAATATACTCTTGATCTTTTAAAGGAAACACCGATGCTTGGTGCCAAACCTTCAGAAACTCCGATGGACTCTACTCATAAATTGCTTTTGAATGAAGATGGAACTCCTATTGATACAAAAAAGATATCAAAAGTTGGTAGGGAAATTGATTTATCTCTCTCACACAAAACCAGATATAATTTTTTCGATAAGTGTAGTAAGCCAAGTTATGAAGGAACCTCGAGAAGAACATATGGAGGCAGTCTACAAACTCTTGAGGTAGCTAAAAATGACACTCAGAAGAGGACTTTTCTTTGAGAAAGGGAAGTCCTGAGGAGGGAAAATTTTTATAGATACTGATTGGCAGAGTCCTACCACTATTAACAGGAGATTTACTACTAGCTATTGCATGTATGTTTGGGAGAATCTCGCTACATGGAGAAGCAAGAAACAACCAGTAGTAGCTAGGAGTAGTGCAAAAGTAGAATATAGGGTACTATCATTGGGTATATGTGAGGGTATGTGGATACTTAGGCTTTTGAATGAACTAAGAATTGAAACTCAAACTCCTACAAAGGTTTGGTGTGATAACAAGGCAACCATAGAGATTGTAAAGGACCCAGTGCACTATAGTAGAACTAAACATGTTGAAATTGATAGAAACTTTATAAAGGAGAAAATCGAAGCAGGCATCATTGAACTCTCATACTTATTATCTCAGTCACAAGTGGCAGATCTACTCACTAAAGCTCTCTCAAGGACCAAATTTGAACAACTTAAAAGCAAGGTGGGAATGATTAATATCTATTCACCAGCTTGAGGGGGAGTGTTCAAGACATAATCAATTTTATTAATTATTTCCTAATTTTTTTATTTTCTAGTTAGGATAATAATATACCTAATTATGTGGGATCAGATCAAAATCAATTCTTTTCTATTTTGTCTTCCTTTATTCTCGCAATATCAGCTGATTAGGTGGCAATATATGTGCTATCAATTTGGCTATATAATCATCATTCTATAATGCATAAAATTAGACTTTGGTTATCTATTTTCCACAAATACAAAGCATAGTACATGTAGTACAATCCCAAGATCACTAATCCTTGACACACTTAATTTAAGCTAGCCATCATACTCACTATATTAATACTCCCCATCAAGTTAAAGACTATTCAAGTTTCAACTTGTTACTAACAAAACCCAATTAAAATCAAATATTATACTTGTATTTGGAATTGTAAAACCTAGACAAAACATCGTGGCTCACATGGTTGCCCAAACAAAACATCGCAATTCACAAGGTTGCCTAATCGCTATTGTAATTGCAATCCAAGATCTTCAACAACCAATATTTTCTCTTACAGTGTCCTTGATAGACAAATAGCTTTCAAAATTCTTCAACCTACTTCTCCAACTCCTCTCCTCAGGCACGTTGTCTAACACGTTGAACCAGCTTCCAAAGTTCTGACCTACTTCCCATGAGTGGCTTCTTCAACATTTCTCTAGCTAGTCCCCACAACTTGAATTGCACACCATGGGCACTCAGCAGAGCATAATCTAGTGCTGAAATTTTCTATCCCTTTTTTTTCCAAACCAAGGGTCCAAGCCTTACATCGCCATATTAACAATATTAAACTACTAAAAGAAAAATAGCAAAATACTCCAGATCAAGAAACACATCAAAAGGCTAGGGTGGAACCAAAATCACCACTAAATGCATGAAGTTTTCAATGCAGAGGATCCAATCCCTACGATCCATGGCAAACCATGGTTGGGAAAGATTTCAAGAATGCTGGTCATCCTTTTCTGAACATGTCAATATACTTATCGGAGGCTCATGTGCCAACACATAAATGCAGCTTGGAATGAAGAATTGGAGTGTGGCAGTGCATCTGGAGCTACGCCGAAGAGACAAGAGGCTCTAATCAAAGTGTTCTGAGCCTAATTAGATCATCTTTGGTCCAGAAGGATCTCACAAGAAAATTTTCTTGTCACTGGAAATAGGTTGAAAGCAGAAATGGGGAGGAAAAGGAATACCAGAGCTGCCAAAGAAATGGGAGGTTTTTTGGGGGGGGGGGGGGTTAGAGCTCCTTGGAGAAGTAGTCAGACCTCCGGCCATGAAAGTAGAAACAATAGGAAGCCCTACTCTTGAGGCTTTGATACCATGTAGAGAAACAATGAAAAATCAACGGGAGTCACCAACTTACTTAGCCGAGAACTTATATTTATGGTTGTAAATTAGGCTAAGTACAAAGGGTAGTTCATACAGTACAAGCCCAAGCCTACAAATCCTTAACACTTGATTTAATCTAGCTGTCATGCTCACTATTCTAACCAAAGCAATATTGTGCAGTAACAGTCAAGAACTTCACGCATCATTATGAGCAGAGCTAATACTGCAATTTCTGCAACCAGTTCCATTAAAATATCTACAATACCATCTTAGTAATTTATGCTGTTTCACTTCATCTAATTATTTATGCATAGAGAGAGAATAAATATACAGATAACTTCTTTCTGTGTCTCTTAGAAGAGTCCCTCAATAGGGAACAGTAATTCAAAGTGATGGCTATTGACTCATAAATGGGCAGAGATTTACGAGATTGTGAAAGAAAATTTATGGTAATATCTAGCATTATGAAATCATTTTTCTGTAGGTGCCCTAATAATATTTTTTCTCGCAGATGAGACTTGAAGGAGTATCTGCAAATAAGGCTGGACAACTTGCAGTGGTTTTGGAGGTAATTTGATTCCACATTTGATGGTCTTATACGCTTATATTCTTCTGTATGAAGACTTGATTTCTGTAATATTCATATTGTAAATCATCTGTGTGTTTTGTAAGAAAGGTCTTTGAAGTTGCACCATCCCTTTTCATGGTAGATGTTCGAAAGGCTGCTAGGGATACTCTTGAATATCACAAGGTTAGCTTCTGTATCTTCATATATTTGCATTTTGATAGCCCAAAAGTTTTTCCTGCTATGCCTTAAGAATAACTTAATGAAACGGAAATTTTCCAAAACGGAAAAGGATCATGCACTTACTGGCTTTATGTGTGTGTTATCAAGCACCCTGGGGCAATATGATCTCTTTTCTAAGTATCTTTCTCGAACACATTTTACCTTAAAGCACGTTTTGTCTGTTTCTTTATTTTAGGCATGGGGTTCAAACCTGAAGACCTTCTATCCTGATGTAAATGTATGATTATTGTAAATCCAGTCTATTATCAAACTTATCATCCTAAGTCAGGACTCAGGACTGCTCTATACCCGACAAATTTCATGGTTCTCTTGTCTTATGTATGGTCCGCTAAATTTTTTTTTTTTTAATTTCATGTGAATCAGTACTCATTAGCATCCCATGTTCTATTTATTTTTTTAATTTTGAAGTTAACCCAACATCTGATATTAAGTGATAGACATTATGAGGTCATTAAGTCTGTAAAATGCCCTTTGATGGAATGCTGCATTATATCTATATTAGGCATGGCGAAGATGGAGTGAAATTTGGAAATGAATTGAATCAGGATTAGTATAGATTTAGTTAATATTTAAGGCTGTATTTAGATGGATGGCAAGGGATGGGATGGAATGGCCAAAGTGGGTTAGGCCATTGTTTGAGAGGGTTTTTTTTTTTTTAAGGATAGAGTGGAATGGCATGGGATGTTCTTCAAGACCACTCTTTGCCATCCAAAACCCCATTTTTTGTGCTCTTCCAAATTGAAGAGTCAAGGATGAAATGGAATGGACAGGTGATACTATTATAATTATATTTTCTTTTATTAAAAACTTGCTAGAATCACATTTTAATTATAAGGATAATATTGGAAAAATAATTTATAAGTCATTTTATTTCATTACTAACTCCCTCCTTTCTATCATTAAACTCTCAAATAATGAAATGACAAGACTTGCCATTCCACTATTTGCCATTCCATTCCATTATTATTTGCCATTCCATTCTATTCTCTCATAAACTTCCAAACATAGCCTAACGTTTAATATTGGTTTGATGATTAGTGTGCTACAGGATTGGACTAAGAAATGAACCAGACCTATATATTTTTATTATTCTTAGGTTTCTGTCTTTTGATATTCGATTTCCCCCAGTCAATCTTGCTTTTTCTGCATCATACATAATTGACTTGATTTCATTACAATCAGAACAGGGGAACTTAGGTCAATATCATGTGACAGAATACTTCTGTGCGGTGCAATATCAAACTCTTAAGTTTTATGTTACTCTCCGTATGGATAGCTGCACAGCCATTGAAATTATAGACATAAACCACAGCCTATGCCCTCTAAGATATTAAAAATAACCAATCATGATCCTCCACTTGACAGCTTAAATTTTTGGGATTAATTGGTCTGTGATATAGTATCAAAGCATCCGTGACCAAGTGGTAAGAAATTTAATCTTTGCCGCCTGTATCTCTTAAAGGAAGTTTCAACACTAAGATATAATGGGCCTACGGTTGCCTCCACTTCAAGCACCAAGGGTTTTTGGGTGAGGGGCATGTTATAGACATTTATAAAAATCAAACCAATCATGGGCTTACACTCAACAACTTGAGATTTTGGGGTAAAAGTGCTTTTGACATCCTCAAAGCCTCAAATTAGGTAAGTGTCTAGATCTATTTTGTCAGACCCTACTTTCCCATGCCACGGCCAATCCAGCAAGACTACCGGGTATAAAACATTATTTCTGATTTGAAGTCGGAAATGATCACGATGATGAGTTGGAAATTATTTTCATTGAAATAAAAGAAAAAGGGGAGGAAAAAAAATTTACTTAACTGTGTAAGGATGGCATATTTTGCTTTTGGTACTTAATAAATTTTCCTGCAACTCCAAGAGTGGCAATGTTGCAGGTGCCTTTGTTGAGTAATTTCTGTACCCCATGCCACATTCCTTGAATCATTGTCAGCCACCAAAAACGGAAAAAAAAAAAATGCCCACATTCCTATGGTCATTATATGCTCTAACCTCATCACTGATCTGACTCGCACACACGACTTTATAATTCAAGTCTAACATGACTTAATATATATAGCTATGCTTAATTTGCAAGCAAAATTGTGTACAGATTATATTATCTCATCCGACAGTTTGCCGCTGCCAAAAGATGCCTATATAAACATTTTGTCCCCAGCATCTACATTTTCAAATGTGTGTATATATTATCATTTGTAAATGCATGGGGCACGCATCCATATTTATTTTAATGTACTATGTATATATATATATATATATATATATATATGAGACAGTAACGTATATTTGTATTCCTGTAGTTTTACAAGAATCTTTGTGAAAAACTAGGAAACATTATTTGGAGACCGTCAGAGGCCGTGCCAAATCCTAGTATGCTTAGACAAATGACTTGCTAATCCAGTTGTGGGTGTGATGGAAATCGCACATGGAAGGCCACTAAAAGCTGCATAATATGGGCATGTTTTCCAGCTATTACAATGCAATGTAAATTGGATTGGCCTCATTGTCAAGTTGGAGTATGCTTATAGAGTACCAAGTGTGAGAGTGTGCCTCCAAGTAGCTGGTATGTGGAATGGAGAGCTCGTATTATTGCAATATAATAATCTCTAGTGACATGAGCCTGCAAAGATTCTGCTGCTGTTGGGATCCCAACTTTTGTTAACTAGTATTATCCTCTTATAAAAGAGAAGAATAGCGGGAAGCTTCCAGTTTGCCAGCATCAATTGGTGTTGTCAAGATGGAACACAATCATTAGCACAATTCAGAACAGATCTTGCGCTAAACACAAAACCTGGCTCTCTCTTTTTGTGTTTTACGAAAGACTTTGGAAGTGAAAGGGACTGAGATAAGGATTGAGTTATTCATATCATGCTTTCTTCAATCTTAAAGGGCTCCTCGAAAAGGATGTCAATGGAAATGAAAAGGAGTGGAAAATGAGAATAAAATAGAATTTACAACCAAAATCATATTTGGTATGGTCAAGGAAGGAAATGAATGTATTCTTTCCTTATATTTGGTTAGATAAAAATAATGCAAGAATAGAAATGAAAAATGATCAAATTATTATGATACCCATAATGTAAAAAAGTAACACTAATTATAAAATATAATAAAATAATTATTTTTAATAACCAATAATAATAGAATATAGTAAATAAATTATCTTTAATTACCAATAATAATTAATAAAATAATAATTTTTAATTTAAAAAATATTTTTTAATTACTAAAAATAAAAAATTCATTATTAAGTTTTTAAATTAAAGGTTTTAATTACTAATGATAGGAAAACAAAAAAAAACACTTCTAATTATATATATATATATATATATATATCAAATTGAATGGCAACTTAGAGATTGATGAAAAAGAAGGGAAAAAAATCCCACAAGCCAATATCATGTGAACTACACTATACAAATATTAATAATCTTCTAATCATTTGCCTTAAGAAAGTTGAGATTATTTTCATTGCAATTTATAAATAAATACAAAATCTAAAATCAATCTAAGGAAAGGGAAAAAAAAGGGACCAATCTAGTAAAATGGTACACTAGCCATCAAAGTAGAAAACATAAAGAACAAGAAGTCAGTGAGCCATCAATTCTGACAAAGTCGGAACTGAAATTGATGTTTCAAAGGGCAACACCAACTAAAATTACAATAGAACAGTCATTTATTTGTTTGATACTTCAACAATTAATTACTTTTCCTCAAATGAAACAAAGCTTGAAATACCTGATAGCCTAAGGATTCATTTGGATGGAGAAAAAAATTAAAGGAAAGAGAAAATTAGAGGAGAAAATGAGAGAAAATGAATTTTTTATCGTTTAGATAGGAGAGAAAATAAAAAAGAAGAAAAAAAATTAGGGAGAAAATAATGATAGGTTCCACCAAAAAATTTTCTCTTTAAATATGAAAATATTTTGGAGAGAAAGTTCTACCACTCTTTCATTTTTCAAGTAATTACATGTATATTTTAAAAAAGAAATAAGAATAATAGATTTTCAAAAAAAATAAATTTATAAGAAACTCATTTCAAATTTTTTTAAAAAAATTTAGCCAAATAAAGAAAAAAAAAAGGAAACCAATTTTAAAAAATATTCAAATAGAAACATTATTGTTAAATAATTTTTTAAAAAACTTGTTAAAATATACACTTAAAATTAAACAAAGTAATTTAAATAATATTAAAAAACGTATTTCCAATTGCAATATAATAAAAAATTTTCAACTAAAAAGCAATAAGAAACATGTTCCTATTGTAATTTGGTTGAAAATTTATGACTACACTGCTGTTAAAAATTTAAAAACAATTTTAAAAATATTAATTTCACCTTAATTTTTATTATTTTAATTAGTTAATTAATATTATAATCATTCATTTAAAATTTTATTATAAAATTATTTAAATAATAAATATATTTTACAAAATAATAATACATCTTTTAATATTAAAATTAATAAATTATATATATATATATTAAAAAAAAGAATCAAATAACAATCAATATATATACATTGACAGTCATTCAATCAAAAAATGATTTATTATTATTAGGAGTGTTTATTGGCCTGATACGCCTTAGGGGTTCGCCCTAATCAGATCTAATCGAGTCGGGCCAAAAATACAAATGGACAGAACTTTAAACAAAATTATATTAAATCGGGTTGAACCACGGACGAAGCATATTCTGTCCAATCTGCCCTAATAATTATTATTTTTTAATTATTAACATTTTACCATCTTATATATATATATATATATATATATATATTTAATTCTTATTTCATCTGATTTTCTTTACATATTACAGTTTTTATTACCTACGCAAGCCTTCTCTACTTCTTAATTGTTTTCATCATTAATGTATATACTTACTAGTATTTCTTTTGTTAAATAATAAAAATACACATATTTACTTAAGTTTAATTATACTAGTATAACTTATATTTTGTTTGATAATACTAAACTATTTTTTTTATTACTGATAAAAATATGAATTATAAAAATTTATTATTTTGAAATATATATCTATGAATCTATAAAAAAATATTTTTATATTACAAGTATTAATTCATTAAAAAAAAAAAACTCAGGCCACCCTAACCCGCCTTAGAATCGGACTTGTTTAGGCTGAGTCGAGTCATGGGCATAAAAACAAGTCTGATATCTTAATAAAGCAAAGCATCGTGCCAATTAGATGTCCAGCCCAATCATGCCCATGTACAGCCCTAATTATTACAAATATAACAATACATCATATATATATATATAATGTTATAATATATAAAAATCATATTTAAATCAATTAATATATATTAAAATTATATTTACAAATTATTGTATTAAAATAATAATTTTTAAGTAATTTTTAAATTAATTTTTATTTTTCTATTTAACTAAATTTAAAAAAAAAAATTGAAATGTGATTTCTATAATTTTATTTTTTTAAAAACTTATTATGCTTATTTTTAAAAATATATATGTATAAATTTAAAATAATTAATTTATATTTAAAATATAATTTTTTAAATATCCCATTTAATAAAAAATTATTAATATTTAAAAAAATTATTATCTTTATAAATTAACGAATTTTCTTTTTATTTTTTCTCCTTCCATCCAAACATGTAAAAAGAAAAAAAAAAAATTCACTTTTCTCTTTTTTTCCTTTTCTGTCCTTTCATTTTTTTCCTCCCGTCCAAACACAGGGTAAGTGATCAATGGCATAGGCACAGAATCTCCAAGCAATTGGCTACATAACGTGCTCAGACCAGACTCCAAATAGATGCTATATAGATGTTCTTTGCCCACTTCTCCTGCAAAAGCCATCATAATACGTTCAGACCAGAGACTCCAAACAGTAGCTGTTGTATTATCCCTCCATCCTGCAAAAGCCCACATGCAAACCTATTGTATTATCCCTCCATCTAGTAGCTGTTGGCTCAAAACAGCAAGGTAAGTTAAAAATAAAAAATAAACAAAAGGAGTAATTCAATGCTGCCATAGAAAGGGCACATAACAGCCTGCTTCTTAGTAGATAATACTAAATCATGCCTAATCCAAGATCAACAAGGAACAACTTTTCTTCATCAGGAAATCGCAGCTCGGCAAGGTCATTGATACTTAAACAATTAATTAATTTTTCTCAGCCGGAAGACTGACTTCCCACCGCTTACTAGGAAATCCATAAAGGCAAATGTTTTCCTTATCACAAATCTTACATAAATCCACTTATTTTTTCTCAATAAAAACATGTCAACAATTTGCATGCTCTATAAATTATTTGGATTAACACGGGGCAACAGATTATATCCATACAAAATATCAACTACATTGGAGATAAATTTTGTGAACTCTGTTACGCTTGCAACAAACCTCTCTACTTTCATGCGTTGAACCTTATGTTGTGTGTCATTAATTCTTCCAAAGACAGCCAAGGCTTCCCCGTATTCCTCTGCTTTAACATAACCATCAATGAAAGAGCTCCATCATACAGCATCCCTCTCAGGCATTGATTCAAACACTTTCTGTGCCAAAACCATTTCTCCACACTCAGCATAGCCATCCGACATGGAATTCCACGAAACCAACTGCTTCTCCAACATTACGTCAAACACCTTATGAGCACATACAATATTCCCACAAGAAGCATACATATGAATCAAAGAATTCTAGATGAATCGATAAGACGCATGCCTTGTTTTCACAATGTGGGCATGCACAAATACATCATTTTCTTGATTCAAAAGGCGTGCCGATGCCTTCACATACATATTTCCATACTAAAAAGCTGTCATTCTTGAAGACCATCAACTACGTAGTCAATTCCCATTCTTTCACATCTGTACTGCAGACTTATTTGTGACCCTCTGCACCATCACATACAAATTTTGAACCTCAATCTCAACCTAAATCAGGGTGAGAAGAGGATAATTATACGGGTGAATCTACGGATGCAAGGTTATGAAACGCACTTCAACATCCTATACCCCCAGAAATCGATACCCCACATCAACACCCGAAAAAAAAAATGCCAAATAAATCCATCGCTTTTTTTTTTTTTTTTTTAATTTAGGTCAACAGTGAATCACAGCCTCTACATTCATTACACAGACCAGACATGGAAGAAGACACAAGATCAAGAAAATCAAAGGAACCCATCAGAAAATGCAATGAATTCGAAAATTATAGCTAACCCAGAAAATCGAAGGAGAAATAGTGCATCCAACCTTGTTCAACTTCTAGGAAGCGCGCTATAGAGGAGAAATCACAGCAACCCGTGTCCACCGACAGTGTCCACAAGCTACAGTGCTTCAGGAAGAGGAAGATTCGGCGAGAAAAGTCAGATCATTGGTGCGAGGGAATGGTCTCTCTTCGCAGATTATCTACGGGGCATAATCCAAACACGCCCAAAGAGCCAGGTTAACGCTGAGTTACTAACTCTCGCTATGCAATTGTAATCCCTAATTGATATTTATTTGCGCGAAATACAGCCATGAATAATGTTTATGACAACAGTTAGATTTATATGTATACAACTATGCATATGAATTGATATAAACATATTTAATTAGAACCATTTGAATTTTCTCAAGTCTGGTGGCTAGTAAAGCCATTAATACAATATTATGGCAGCAATATAATCTCTTTTTACAAGGGAAGTCTTTTTTTTTTTTTTTAAAAAAAAAAAAACCCTCTTGAAGGAATTGTTTCAGCTTTTGACCGACCAAAAGAAAAGCATTGTTTTGATCAACCAAGAAAAATAGTACATTAATAATGTAGTTCTCATAAATTATTTTTTTCTTAATTTGATTCCATTAATGATAAAGTTTTTGATTTAATCCTTTATAGATTTTCTCTCTCGATTATAATAGTTTATTGTTTGGTCTATTAATAAACGAGATTTTTTTTTAATTGTTAACTTACTACGGAGGTTTATTAGGTGGCATTTCCCCTCAAAACGGATTGATTTAGGCAAATTTCACATACTGTTAATCTAAATGTGATACTGTTTTGGGAAAAATTTTGCTTAAACCCATTTACTTGTGGACTTTAAATATAACGAGAAAATAGCAAATTCACAAAACCCCATTGTTTTTTCATCTTTGATTGAATGTAAAAGATTCTCTGGCCACGAAACTCTGTCCAGGCCCATTATCTTGACAGCCCAAACTTAAGTTACAAACCAAACTAGTGAAAAGAAATGCGAATATAAAGACATAATTTGAGTTCGGAATGGAAAATTTTGGAATTTGTTATATTTTTGTTATTAAATTTTTTAATTAAAATATAATAAGTGTATGATTTTTCATTAAGGGACAAAAAAAAGAAGCTTTACTGTATTAAAGAAATGCTAAAAAATAAAACATTGTCACCCATTTCAAGTAAGTATTAAAAAATTTAAAGTGTCATTATCATTTATATTTTTTCTGTACCCTATTTTTAAATGATGATAAAATTGAAGCTAAGATTTTTTTTTAAAAAAATACTTATTATAATATTTATGGCAATAATACTTACTAGTTGTTCCAACAATGCATGAGCACTTTAAATATTTTCTCAAACGATCGAAAATGAAAAGAAGAAAACAGAAAACAATAGGGTTTTTTAAATTTCTTTTCCTAACACCAAGAGTTCAAATCTAGAGCTAGTTACTGGACCTCGTTTACAGTTGTTGTGAATTTTTACTTATTTTAATTTTTTTTTTAAAACGCATCATGAAAAAGTAGTTTGTGTTTAATAAAATTATTTAATTAATATTTTTATTAATGTTATTTGGTTTGACAATTTTTCAAAAAGTTTTTTTTTACTTGTCACATTACTAAAAAGGGAATGTATCGACTTGAGAGAGGTTGAGGTTAGAATAAAAAAAAACCAAGGTGGCAATTAATAATTTTAACTAAGGGTATTTTTATTTTTAAAAAATAATTTTTTTTTTTAACTTTTACTTCTATTTCAAAAGATAAGTTCTAATTTTCTACTTTCCTTTTAAAGCATAAAAAACTGTTTTTATTCCCACTTGGCCAAATACTTTATTTTCAAAAGAAATACTTTCATAAATATTAAATAACTTCTTCTCTCCCTTCCTAAACCTCGGGCAAACCGGTTAGCAAAAGAAAATCTAAGCAACTCTAAATAATAATCCATGATTTGATCCAAACTTTTCCCTTTACATATATATATATCTATTGGGTGGCATTCTCATCCACAGGGAATCCTGTTTTTCAGTTCTTATTTGTTGAGACCCATATTGGTGGCAAAACTTCCATATCGTTGGCCAAGCTTGTTTTGTTGCTAAAGCACAGCTCACGGCTTTGGAAATATAGTTGGTCAAGTTCTTGCACTTGTGGAGTACATCCACGAACATTCGAGGCTGTTCCCTGTTCTTGTTCCCTACACCCAATAAACTTCTCCTACTCATGTTTACCACAACAACTAGTTTGGTACATGCTACACAGCAGCAGTTACACTAATTTCTCACGCTTAATTATAGCTATATATGCTGCTATGTTGAATCTATATATTTTAGGCATTACATATATATAAATCTAAAGCTATTATTGAGTATTAACTTTCAGGGTTGAAAGAACTTGTTACCACATTTGCATTTCCATGAGAGAAGATAGTAGCCCTCATCTCTCTGGGCTGATGCTATATTGCCATCTCTATGGTGTGGAGAAATAACCAAAGCAGCCAGACAAGGCTTGCAGCTAAGGCATTTGTTAAAACACCCAGGAGGCCTTGACCCCAATACCAACTTCTTCTGCTTCACACCTATGCTCTCTTTTGCTGAAACTGACCCAGCTGTGCAAAAATGTAAACCAGAAATACAAGAAGGTAAATCCAGGAGATCCCATTTTGCTAGTAGTGAGAAAATATCGGGACACTGGTTGTTCGTTTAATTTTACCTGAGTTAGAAGGAAAGAATGGGAGAGAAATGACGAGAATAAGTGTGATTGAAACTTTAAGCTCAATGGGGATTGCTTTTGGTGAACCCATCAGTCTATAATAGAAGAAGATATATGAAATGAAAGCTTAGCGAAAAAGAGTGAGACGAGGGTTCTGGAGGAAGAGATAGGAAGGGATGGCTTGATGCAAATGCAACATGCATCTCATCAAATTTAAATGTCCCAACGGAAGAGCTTCGTTTTGAAGTATTTTTTGGGAGAAACATCTGGCTGCCTCTGACTCGAGAGTTTTCATGTGAATGACTGAAGTCATAGTTTCTTTCCATCTTTTGCTGGCTTAAATGACTACCCTTTGCTACCTTTTGAAATAATTGAAGTACTATGCCTCTTCTCTTTTGTCACCATGCAAGGAGTGGTTAAAATTTTTTGTTCATTTGCCGTTGTCTCCGCTTCACAAGAATACTATTAATTTTCAAATTTGCAGGCTGTGTTAGCCTTATATCTTCCTACAAGTCAAAAAACCAACCCAGATTATAGTTAATTCAATGAACATTTGCTGTCTAAAACCATTTCATTGAAAGGAAGCCAGGATTCCACTCATTAGGCTTGCCATTCTTCTTTTTCCATATTTGTATGGGCAAGCCTTTCTTATCCTCCATTGATATTGGCTTTGATTCTTATTGCAGATTAGCCAAATATTCCCAAAACTCATCTACTTGTTCATACCAGGAAAACCAAATTTGTCTTGGTTAATCAGATATAGGATTTGAGCCTCTAACAGTCCAACTCTTGGTTGTTTCTTCTTTTCTCTTAAACTATACAGTAGCATGCACTAGAGTTTACAGAAAAACTACTGAAAATTGTAGAACACATTCCAAGAAATAGTTGCTTGTAAAGGATGTTTGGTAAGTATAACACATGATTTTGATGACTGCTTGTTACAATCTAACACGGTTCAAATATTTATTCCCCTCTACATCAAACCAGGTAACTTTCTTCAAGTTTTTATGTGGATAATACTTCATTTAAATTTAAACGACAAACTACAGAACCTTGTCAGCGAAATATAATCAGTGATGAAAGCTATAAAATATGTACACATAAAAGGAGTAATAAGTCATGTTAGCACTTGTCATCAAACATTTATATTAAACATAATATGACACTTCAAGTTAATTATAAACACTTTAAATTTATCATATCACAATGTCCTTGTCATATGTATTTGTTTTCATGAGTCATGACCGTATTACCCTAGCTGGAAAGTTCCTCTGACTTCAAAAAAGAGAGTAGTGTGAGATTAAGATTCTCAATCAATTTATAAGTAATAAAAGAAAAAAGTGGGTGAAATCCATTTAAATAGGTCCCATACGCTTTTTCACTTCCTCTGTCCTTGTTCCAAATAGTGCTGTTCAACTGTTTTTTGTTTTGTTTTATTTATTTATGTATTTATTTTTGGGGTAACACTCAGGGCAAGAGTGCTATACCACCTTGCTAAATCATGCTGATCATACGTGATAGTTATTGAGAGAAATGACCTGGTCTATAAATTATACGAGTATATCATATTGATCATGGTTTGGTCATAAGTACAACGCCATAATCATAATTCTCTGGTTAAAATTTAGAGGGCGAAAAAGTAAAAAAAGCAGTACTGACATGGGTGAGATGTGGGCACCCTCACATGGGACACCCTTATTGCAGAGGGTAGTCCCACAAAGGAGTAGTTGAGGATGGAGATTGAAAAATAAAAATTGAGATCTGCAAAGTCAAAAGGTTCAGCGATATGCTTGCTGAACCCTCTAAAGAGGAGGACAAAGAGGTCTCTTAATTGGAAAAGACCATGAGCGGTAGCAGCAACATGTATGTATCCTTTTTTCGATCAGACAGATTTTCTCACAGGAGAAAGTGTCGCCACCGTATAGATCTCACATGAAAGAAATCCCATCATCCAGTACATGCATTTTTTAAGGGGGAAATTTCAGTTTAGGATATTAAGTTAAATATATTTATATTAAAATTTTATATCTTTTAAAATTATTTAAAAAAATTTTAAGATTAACAATTTTAATTTAAGGTTTTAAATTGTAATTTTTTGCATAGTTTAAATTTTTTGTTCTAAAATTTTTTAAAATAATTTTAAAATTTATAATCTTTTAATATAAATATATTTAACTTAGAATCATAAATTATAATTTTTTTTAAAGGTTATTACTCTTATTGACCTTTTAAAGTATAAAGTCTATAAAATATCTTTAAAATTAAAAAAAAATGTGACAAAAGAAATAAAAGTATAAATAAAACCCATTTTTTTTTAAATGAAAAAAATAAAAGAGAGCTCTTTTCGTGTTTTTCCAATTACTTTAGAGGATCTAGGCTTCTTGTCGAACCATCACTTCTTCTACCTTATTTTTATAAATATCAAGGTAAGTTATTTTCTCTTGTCAAGAGAAGTGTCCAATTTATACTTCTTTTCTTTCATTATAATATGATATATAAATTTTTTTAAAATCAAAATATAATTAGTGTGCGTTCAAAGATAATATTAATTTTTAATTTAAAATATAACTTATTAAAAAATATGTTTATATATATATATTTTTTAATATGATTTATTTTGTGTTTAAAATTATAAATTTAATTTATTCTAAATTTTTTTAAGTGACTATTTTATATTAGTTAAAAACATATTTAATACTTGTTATAGTATATAAGTAATAAATATAAATATATTTGATAAATAATTGTGATCGTAAATTTTTTGCTTAACATATTTTTTATTTTAAAGAGAAAAGTGTAATTCTTCCCAAAAATTAAAAAAAGACCGTAAAATTTAAGAAAATATCAGAAAAAGTAATTTACCCTAAATATTATATGAGTTCAAATAAATTCACTTTACAAATTGCTGCCAGAAAAATATATCCAGTATTTTAAAACGGTTTGTAAATCATTAAATGAATCTAGGCATCTTGATTTAATAAGCAACATCATTTGTAATTAAAAATAAAAAATCTACACTTTAGGAGGATTATATAATTTTTTTATATGTTTAGGCAATATTTTGATTCCAAAGTGCATCCGTACCCTGCTTTTCACCGGTAATTATACTTCGTATCTCAGTCAAATGATAACGGTACCTTATACCCATACTTTGTTAGCACATTATCAACCATCAAATGAATGTGAATGTTTTTGATTCAATAATCAATATCATTGCCAGCCAGACATAGATTTTGAGGATTACAGTGTTTTTTTTTTTTCACTATATGCAAGGACAAATTTTGTATTTAAAAGTGTATGGGTATCCTACACAACTTTAAAAAGAAGTTTGGCTCGGAGTTATACTTTATCAAGGTAGATTTGTGCTTGCGTTAAGATGTAGCAATAATTGAGGCCCACAATTAAACAGAGGTGAAAAATGATTTCCAAACCACCGTTAGAGTTGACTTTTTGACCGTATTACAATGAAAAAATATATATAAATTCTTTCCATGCATAATTATTAATTTTATTTTTTCATATGCAATAGAGTTTTTTTTTTTTTTGGGTTAAATTTGAGGGGTTATCGTTGCTAAAAAACCATGACCCAAAAAAAATAATAATAAAAAGGGTCATGGTCTCTTAAAAAAAAATTGGATTATAATGGTTAAACAACTATGAAGCTCAAAAATTTAAAAAAAAAAAAAAATTCAAACCCATGTGTTAGGGACAAAATTTTGACTCTTAACACAAGATAGCATGTGTTTACGTGACAGCATTTAATTGAGCTGTTCAGATTACGCTGCCAGGTGGACAAATATTATTTGCTAAAAAAAATTATCTATATATAAATACATATATATATATATATATACGTATGTATTATTGTATTATTGTTACTTTCCAGCTTTAAAATCGTGGCCACTCTCCTTCCTCATCTTCACCGTACCTGCTTCCTTTACTTCCTTCATCTTTTCATTTTTTTCATCCTCCCTTCATCTTTCAGTTTCTACCGTAGTAATTCTTCAGCCATTCTTTGTAGCTATTATAGAGGCAACATTTCATAATATAAATGGAGAGTCTCACAAAAGGAGGAGAAGAAAATAATGTAGATCTTATTCTTAAATATTACAAAAGGAGAAATGGTTCCAAGTGTCTACAAAAATTAAATACCTAGTATGTAAATACTAAATATACAAATGTTTTATTTTTTTACTTAAAATGTGATTATATTGTAGTTAAATTTTAAATTATGTTTTTAATAATGTGAAATAAATTTAAAATTATATAATATTGTTAACATACAAATAAGATTGAAAAAATGGAATTTTTAGGTTGAAAAATATAATGTGGAAAAAATATATAAAAACATAATATTGTAAAAGTATAAGTATGAAAGGATTTTTTTTTAGTATTGTATAATATTATGATAAGATATTATGAAAATATAATACGAAGAAAATGTAAAAATGTCATATAAAAAATAATATGAAAATATTCTTAAAAAATATTATAAAAGAAATAAAGTATTGTAAAAATTATAATATGAAAAGGTATAATATTATAAAAATACAATTATTGAATATTTTTTAACATTGGATAATATTATAATATTGGATAAAATATTATAAAAAATATTACAAAAATATAATATAAAAAAACATAAAAATGTTTTAAAAAGTGTAATATGAAAAAGTATTGTGAAAAATATTATAAAAGAATTAAAATATTGTAAATATTATGCTGATGTCATTAGAGCCCATAGATTGCTCCTCAGAATACATAAGATGATACTGAAGAGTTACTCATCGATGGATTCACCCTATTAATGATATTCAGGATTTTGTGATAATTTTTAAGGACCTATCACAATTATTTTACTTCACTTTCCCTATATATATTACATATATTATTCTCGATTTTTTTTTTACAGGCCAATATAGCTAATTGTTTATGACTACTTGCTATGGATGATCCTTTATTGCTTGGTTTTGTTGTGGTCAATGATTGTACTAGCATTTTCAATGCACTTGGTGAGCATCAAGACATGATGATCTCTTAAGTTACTCCTCCTGCACCTTAATTGTTTAGGTCACAGCTTCTTCTAAGTTGCATAGTGTAACACCCCGAAATTAATTAAGGTGTTAATCATGGATTAAGATTAATTAAGAATAATTAATATAGGATGATTGGGCAAGTTAAGTGAATGGGGATTTTTAGAGAGATAAATTATTAACATGGGTTTGAGAATTAATTAAGATAGAAATTGCATCTAGGCCCAAATTAATGAACCATGATAAGAGGCTAATGGAGGCCCAATAAATTAGGTGCAGACCCAAACCCTTGAACCCTTTAAACTTGGCCTAAACCTAATTAAACTTCAGCAACCCAATGCATAAGAGCTGGCCCAAAGAAATTCTGCAGCCCAACACTTCAAAACTGGCCCAATAAGTTAAAGTCTGAAACCCATTTGAACTTGGACCTTGGAGCAACCCATAACCCATCTTTGACCCAACTTAAACCCACCTAAAACCCTAATGCTTCAACCACTTTCTCATTTGCTGAAACTCAAAGAAACAAATTCAAAGGTTGAGAAGGAGGCTAGGGTTGAGGGCAAGAATCTCATATTTTCTCACACTTAGAGCAAGATTCAGCCAAGGTAATAGTTATACAACCTAATCCCCTCATCTTTCTCTTTAATTTGGTCCAATTAGTTTTTCATTTGGAGGATTTTCACCCTACCCAAAATCTGAAATGTGGTTATTTGGGGTTTTCTTGATGAAATTCGTAGGTTGAGGCTAGGGCTGACATTAGGTGAGTTTAAACCCTCTATTTTGATGTTATCATTGCTAATTTGAGACCCCCAAAGCTAATTTATAATATGGGTATTAATTTTGTACGAATTTACTTAGGATTTTAGGTGAAACATTGAGATTTCTGGTGGGAGATACTTGAATCTGAATTTGAGACTTATAGTGACTGGGTAAGTGCTATTTAGGTAGATATTAGCATTTAAATTCCTTGGGTACTTATTGCTACTATTAATGATGAATTAGAGTGGTAATTTTTTGATGCTATGGTTATAGGAATTTTGTACCATTGGTGGCTATTGCAAATTTGTCTACAAGTGAGGTAACCGGGGTTTACATTAATTCCATGCATATGTCGGTTTAAATTTCATACTTGCTGTATATGAATGATTTGAAATGTTGAATGAATTGATTGGCTATCTATTGTATGATGATTGGACCTTGTGAGTCCATGGTGAAGCTGTGGTGCGGCTGCCACCCGTGCATGTGCTACGATCGAGCACCAGGTTATGATCAAACCCTAGATGCACTGAGCCCTGGTTGTGCTCAATGGGGAGTAGGTGCCGTGGACGGGCCTCTCCCGGTGTTAATGGCCTTTAATATGTTAAATATATGATTGCTAGTATGGGATAGTAATCATGATAACCTAATTGTTTCATTTGCTGAAATGACTGATATGATTCTGATATGGATTTTGATTCATGCATATATGTTAATTAAACTGGATTATATGATGGAATTGTCTTGGTTACTGAAATTTATATATCACCCCGTTTTATGGGATTACAATTTCAGGTGAAGGTTCCTCGGGTAAGGATAAGGGTAAGCAAGTGGATGAACATCCATGAGTTGAGGCCCGGTGTGGGGGAGCTACACTTGGTCTGAGTAGAATAGGATATATGCTGATCTTGTTAGGTCTTGTATAGCGTCATCATGTATCTATATTGCCAATTGTAGGGATCTGTATTTTTATAATATACTATGTACTTATTGAGGAGTAGGCTTTACTATAAATTGGTATTTGATGTATGGATTTATAATATCTGTTATGAGCCTTGTTGAAGTCTAAAATAGCTTATTATTGGAAATGAAATCTTGATATATATTATTATGAACTCATGTTATTGTTATTTTACAAACTTGCTGATATATGGACTTGCTGTCATAGGATAATTAGAGAAAGGGAATTGACCCTTGGGTCTTAAACTAATAAGGATAGATTAGCTAGAGAAATTAGGCTAATGAAGGGTAGTGAGCCCCACAATGAAGGTAAAGAGGCCCTAGGGTGTTAATGAAGTGAGAGTGGGAAGTAGGAGGGAAGAATTTCAGAGTTATAGGCTCAGGAGGAATTTCGCCGCGGCGAATTATGGAATTGGCCGCGGCGAACTTTTAGGAAAATGTCTCCGGCATTCCAGAGAGGAATTGGCCGCGGTGGAAGGAGTAATTGGCCGCGGCCAATATCGAGAGGTGAGTGGGGGAGCTCCAGGAGGCTTTTTCACCGCGATGTCATGTAGGTTGGCCGCGACGAAATTTGTGATAAAAAAAGGGGTAAAACAGAAAGGAATTAGCCGCGACTAAGGGTAATTTGGCCGCGGCTAACATGCTGAAATACTTATATTAACTAGAAAATCTTGGTTTTCCATATGTTAACCATAAGAGATGATCTAGAGTCATTAGGATGAGTTATAATTGATGAGTAATGGAATCCAAAGCTTATAAATGGATGTTTAATTCCCTTAGGAACATAAATGTATGAAATTGTATGATTGATGACTCTAATCACATTAAGGTTTAAATTTTTTCATATTTTCATGACCTATAGTGATTAATCATGTGTTTAACCTTAATTATGATGATGAGAAATTAGGGTCGTCACACATAGCAAAGAGAGCTTATGGATTTATATCTACAAGAGTACCCATGGTGGATGATCAGGTTTATTATAATTATGCCTATGGTGTTGGCACTACATCTATGAATGTTGGTCCATCTTCTCATATATTGACATAGACGTAGGCCCACCATGATGATGCTGGTCTATCTTCTTTCCTAGCGATAGAAACACAGGCCCATGCTATCACAAGTCTATCTTATTCCATGCCAAAAACTATGCATTTTGCTGATTTTAGATGTGCCAACTCTTCATTTTATATGCAATGCAGTTTCATCCCTCTCACACTCCTATTTTCATATCAGGCAATATCTACTTTTAGGTTTGCTTTTAGGTCTTCTACATACGTTGGATCACAGTATGTAAAATATATCACATCACATCAACCAATTCTTCTAGTTCAATCCCCCTAATGGAATATGAATCTTGTGTCATACCAATAAGTAGAAGATGAAGGAAATAATGATAATGAAGAAGATGAAAATGAAGTCGAGGATGAAGAAGATGCTAAAGAGGAATGTGTAACATCTCGAAATTAATTAAAGGTAATAATTATGGATTTGGGCTTGATTAAGAAGAATTAATCATATGAAGAGGGGACATCAAATGTTTGGGGCCTTATGATTATTTTGCCTAAGGTATGAACCTTTAGTAGGGGCTCACTTATCTTTTTATCCAAATCCAACCAAAGTAATCCCATTTAGTTTTAGCCCAAAAACTTAGAAGATGGGTCTAAATGAGTCTTGGGCAATTGAGTCAGCACATTTCAACCCTAACCTCAAGAGTCCTGCAGCCCAACCCATCAAGCCTTGCCCCAATATATAGATTTCTAGACCCAATTGGATAATAGGCCTTAGAGTCAGCTCATATCACTTTAAAACTCTAAGAAAACCCTATTGACATTCATTTTGGTTTAGAAAACTCTAAGGGTCTAGACAACAAGGAGCATTTTAACATATTGTGAGGGGAAGCTAAGGTTTTCTGCACATTTTTACCATTTCTCATTTCTAGAACAAGATTTAGCCAAAGTAAATTATATAAAACTTGTTCCTCTCATTCTTCTCTATATTTTGACCTGAATAGCTTCTGGTTTAGTGGATTTTTATCTTCTTCCCAAATTTGAAATGGTTGTTTTGGTGATTTCATGGTTTAATTTTCAGAGGTTAAGGCTAGGAGGGTCATTAGGTAAGTATCTTCTCTCCATTTTGATGTGTTTTTTGTTGGTTTGAAACCCCAATAGCTAACTTATGATATGAACTTTATTGCTATACGAAAATATCCATAATTTAAGGTGTTATATTGAAGTTTCTAGTGTAGGAAAGACAAAATCTGAATTTAAAGCCTTTTGGTGGCTGGGTAAGTGTTCTTTAGATAGCTTATAATGATTGGATCCTATAGTGTCTAATTTATGTTATAATTAGCATATGAAAATATGCTTTGATTTGATATAGAACTTTTAGAGTGTGAAAATATATCTGGCTTCAAAAGTTGACTCAATTAAGTGAGATAACCATATTTAACTTTAATTCCTTACATGTCTATTTTAATCTTATATCTACTGCACATATATGATTTTGAATATTAAATGATTGGTTAGCTACTTCAATGATATGTTTGGACCTTGTGTGAGTCTATGGTGGAGTTGTGATGTGATTGCCACCCATGCATCGTGCTTCGATCGAGCACTGGATTGTGATCAGACCCCTGAATACATTAAGCTCAGGTTATGCTCATTGGAAAATTGGCATCATGGATGAGCCTTTCCTGGTGTTATTGGCCCTTAATATGTTATATGTGATTGCTAATATAAAATAGTAGTAACTGGTAACTTAACTATTTTATTTGCTGATATGATGAATGTTTCTTATGCTTATTTGATTAAACTGCATATATATCGATTAACTTGGTACATATGAATGGAATTTTCCTCTCGATTATTAAGATTCATATCTTACCTTATTTTATGGGGTAACAATTTTAGGTGAAGGCTCCTCAAGTATGGATAAAGAAAAGCAAGTGGATGAACATCTATGAGTTGAGATTATGTGCGGAAACCCTGCACTTGGACTAACTTGATTTAGAATAGATGCTAATTTGTGTGGTTCTTTTGTATAGCATCATTATATAATCATATTACCAAGTGCATGTATTTTGTGTTTTATGATCAAGGTGTAACTAATTGGAGAATGAACCTTGCATCCATTGCAATATGATGTATGTATTCAATTATAATATGATATGAAACCTCTGCTGGAATATATTATTAGTGGCTTTTGCACTCTTTGTTGCCAAAATTTATAAACTTGTAATGTATGGTAATTAGATGGGTGAGAATCAACACTTAAGTTCCCCAATTGGTTATGATAGATATGCTGAGTAATTAAGGTAGTTGGACACCATTAAAACCTTACAATTTAAGTTAAAATGACCTTAAAATGTTACTAGAAGGAGAGTTGGGGTGTTTGGGACAAAATTTTAGAGAGTTTAGGTATAAAATAAAATTGAGCCACAGCCAAAACTACAGAAGTTGCGACCAAGAGTCATCCAAAAGCGAGGAGTGACGTGGGGCACAGGTCTGAGTCGTGACCCAACATGAAAATGTTAGCTTCTGAGGGTACCAAAGAGTAACCTCACTGTAGTGCAAGTGGGACTCATCGCAGCAAGGATTGAGGGGAGCAAAATAGACTTCTAGTAGCTCATCTCGCCACGGCATAGATCGAGAAATTTTGAACAATATGGTCCAACAAGTGTACCAAGTCCCAGCGCAAGTCCAAAAACTTGGTTTATAGGTTCCAGTAGCTAACTTAGCCATTGCAGGAATATTCGAGTCATGGCGTAAGACATTAAACTCCTATTTTTAGGCTCCAAAACCTAGTTTTCTTGAGGTTAATGGTATGTAATGACTTAAAAACAACTATAAGGGGTGTTGTGAGTAAAGAATCAGTGATAAAATGAATCAAAGGTTTTATTTGATAACTTTAGTTACTTGTAGGCCTAATTGCTTTATTCTCTAATTAATAATTGCCCAATAACAATAAGGTTCAGATTTTCCTGCTATGTTACCTAAATAGCTAGTTGCACTAATATTAGACCTTGATTTGTGATCATTAATCATAAAATTAACCTTAATCACTATAATTAAAAAGTTAAGGTTGTTTCAGAAAATGAGGAGCAGGAGATAGGAAAAGAACATCATTGACTAGGCCAACGATTAAGAACAAAGGCTCAATGTGGCATAGGAAGCCATTTTTTTGAATAGTATGTATCACTTTTTTTATACCTATGTATTTATATTTTAATTCATTGTTCTAAATTATAACTATTTCTTTTCAATAATTATAAAATTTAAATTACTTCAATATCAAGTTCAACAATACTTAACAAGTGTGATTAATTGCTCATCAAATTTTTAAACACTCTTACTTATTTATCTAGTTTAAAAGAAATTGAATTATCCTTTAATTTTTTATTTGAAACAATTAACCTTTATTTTCCTAAATTAATTTTATGAGTTTCATTTTAATTTTTTTTACCTATTATAATTAATATTTTTATTATGTAAATCACTACAAATAAAAATTTTTAACAAAAATTAATTTCACAGTTAGATTAAAAAAAATTAATTTGGGGGTCACAAATGGCTCCTAGTCATAACCCCTTTATATATTAAAAGAAAAAAAAAATTCAAATCACGACTCCACCTTCCAAAATAAAAAAAATTTAGATTTAGGGGTCAAGGTTGACAAAATAAAAAAAAAATGTTCATATTGTATTTGGATAAAAAAAATTATTGTTGTGCACAGGGCAAAATAACAATTTTGGCTATTATAGTACGTTTAACGATCAACGCTTAAAAACAAGGACTCAATGTTGCACAAAAAAATTTTTTTTTACAGTAAGTATAGCTTTTTTTTGTACCTATGCCTTTATATTTAAATTTATTATTTTACATTATGACTTTTTTTTCAATAATTATAAAATTTTTATCATTTTAATATTGAGTTCAACAATACTTAACAAGTATAATTTATTGCTAATCAAATTTTTTAAAACTTTTACTAATTATCAAGTTTTAAGCAAATTGACCTTTATTTTTCTAAGATAATTTTATTTTTCTTAAATAATTTTATCAAATTAAAGGAATTAACATTTAATTTTTTTAAATACTTAACCTTTATTTTACTAGAGTAATTTTTTTCCTTAAATAATTTTATCAAGTTTAAATGATTTAACATTTAATTTTTTTAAAAATACTTCACCTTTATTTTTCTTAAATACTTTTATAAGTTTCATTTTTTATAATTTTATAAACCTTATAATTGATATTTAGAATAATTTTTTATGTCTTAATTTATAAAATTATTAAATTAATAAAAATAAACACTTTTAAATGTATAAACAAAAACTATTACATATCAAAAATAAATTTTAGCAATCTATCAAAATAAAAAAAAATTAATAATGGGTCATGATTGCCCGTGAAGTAACAGTAACCTTTCTATAGTAGATTTAGGAAATAAAGATTGGCAGCTGTGTGTATAGAGCAAAATTATAATTTTAGTTATTCTAAACTAGTCAAAATGCCCATTAGAGTCACACCATGATTTTTTCTTTAAATTGGATACCAGATAAAAATTAAATTTAAATGCAACTTGTTATATTTTCATTATCAAAATTTTCAATTAAAATATGATAAATATATAGTTTAATTAAAAAATCATACATTTATTTATAAAAATTATACTTATATCATATTATTATTAAAAAATTATATATTATCATAATTTATTTTAAAACTTTGACGACATAAATATAAAGAATTGTATTTAAGGATTTTTGTTTCCAAATTTCTTTCACAGCACAGATTCACAGAAACAGGATAAGTTTTGGGGGGTTTAAATCTGAAACGTATTTTCCAGCACCTTTTTTCATCTTTTATCGGATTGACGGTTCCGGGATCCTTTTTTTGTACGGAGAGAGAGGTTATAACATGTTCAGCCACTTTCATTGCTCTCCAAATCCACTTGCCACGGACTCACGTGGTTGAGCTCCCAAAAAAAAAAAAAAAATCCTTCTTTCCTAAATATATTAGGTCAGTATATATAATATACCCACTTGTCACATAATATTATTATAAATAAAATAAATTACCTTAACTTCTACTAACATTTGATAAAATTACATTTAATAAATTACATTAATAGTATTCTTTTTTATTTAAAATTATCATCTAATTCTTTTGATATTTAATATATATTAAAACACCTCTCTTCTAATTTACTTTCTGTCTATAAAAATTAACTTTTTAAATAAAAATAAACTATACTTTTATTTTTAAGGTAATAAACAAATAACTGGATAATTTTTAATATATATATATATATATATATACACACACGTTATCCACTCTGCTAAATCTAAAAGTTCACATGGCGTGATTAATATTTGTTACCGACTAAATAGATTATCAGTTCATTATATGGTGTTCACTATATATTCACATTTCAAAGCATAAAGAGAAGAAAGAAGAATAATAACAATAGGGGCAAGTAGCTATTTCATTATAAAATGACAATGTGATCTGCAGAGTACAATTCATAAGCAAGAGAAGCCTTACAAAAACAAGGACTCGGTTTAAGGAAAGAGGGGGGGATGGGGGTGAAAAAAGACAACCCAGAACAGGTTGTTGTGGTAGAGACTGCCACCACCAAAGCCCTTGAGCATGGGACACCCACAACCAAATTGCCCTACACAACCACACTTGTCAAAAGACAGACAAAGCGAAAACAAAAGTACCCTTAACCCTCATCTAGATCTCAGGAGTAGTAAGACGCTTGATTGGCACTAAAAACTGAACTGACAACAACACACGAGCTAAAACACTCACGGTAGATCATCCAGCAATACAGAATAAGACCCAACATATGCACCATCCACAAGTGGAAACTACCACCAGCCAAGACTAGGTAACTGTATTCTCAGGGAACCATAGCCGTAAAAGATGGCCTGTGAGGCCAAAAGGGTTGTAACAAGCATTCCTGTAGACGCAGACTGCTTGCAAAAAGGGAACGGCCAAAGTTCCATGGAAAAAAACAAGTCACCAAACAAACACCATGTCCACTGTTGATAGGCATATCATCAGCCCAAAAAGTTCGCTCATATCACTTCCTGTGAGTTGAGATAAGCGTATTTGTTTTCATCTTGATTAAACCAGAATATCACATCTCCACAAGCTTTCCATTAGCAACTCAATTGTGCTGCTGCTGATTGAATTGCAGTTTTGAAGATTCAATCCTACCAAGGTCTTGCCCAGTTTTGTCAGAAAAGGGACGCTCTTGTTTGATACATCAGAACAACCTGACAAGGAAAGCACTTGCAAACTATGCTTCCTGGCACCAGAAAGGATGGCTATACCAGCATCAGTAATTGCACACTTTGAGAGATCTAGATCATTCAGTAGCAAGCAGTTATCTGCAATGGCAACCAAGCTTGCGTCAGTTATCTTCCTGCATCCATCAACATTTAATACTTGGAGGGTTCCACCATGTAACCTAGCCAAGGCCAAAACGATGTTGTCTGTCAAGTTCCAGCATCCAGCAAGATTCACACTGACAAGTCCTGCCTCACAATTCTCCAACAGAGGGAGAAAACCAGCATCTGTTATGCCATAAAGCCCAGTCAGATCAACATGCTGAAGTTGGGGGCACAACTTCCCAACCATAGCCAGGCTACCACTACCAAAACCAGGGCAGTTTCTTATGGCCAAGGAACAGAGAGACTCACAAGGAGAAAGCACAGATACCGTACAATCAATATCCTTAATTCCCATGCACTTCACAAGGGTAAGAGACTTCAACTTTGTTTTCAAGTTTGAAACGGCACGAATAATTCCAGACTGGGTGATCCTATTACACTCCTCCAACTGCAAGCTCTCAAGAGATCCTGCAGCTTTGGCAAATTCTATCAGTCCTCCATCAGATACAAAGCAGCACTTGCGAAGGCATATCTGCCTCAGATTGGAGCACCCCTTACCCATGGCTTCAATGCTTGCATCAGTTACCCCTCGGCAGGAAGTAACTGTCAATGAGACCAGTTTCTGTAGACCCCGAGCTACGCCCATGGCCCAAAATCCCCTTTCACTGACATTTTGGAAACCACTGAGGACCATATTGGTAACTGCCTTTCCATAATGGCCAATGACAGCCAGAGAAAAATCTGTTATGTTCAAGGAATGAAGCTTTACCTTTGACAGGTTGGAAGCTGATGATAACAGACTTGATACTCCATGATCCCCAACAAGAGGGCAATCCTTGATAGAGATGCACTGCAACTTGGGGCAACACTTTGCAATGGCTTGCAAGCCTTCATTTCCAATCTTTGCACATGCTTCAATATTTAAGGTGGTCAAATTTGGGCAGCCCTCAGCTATCGTGATCAAGCTCTTGTTGCTGATTGAGGGAGATTGGCATAGGTCAAGCTTCTCCAACATATGACATCCTTTGGCTATCTCAAACAGACCCTCATCCCCAACAGAAGATACATTCCACAAAGAAAGTGATCTGAGAGAAGGACAACCATGAGCAACAGCTGAAAGGCCAATGTTGGTGACACCTCTTACAGAGTTGCTGCCTCTGATAGACAGTTTCCCCAGTCCTCCACGGCCACTAGCCCCTACCGCAATTGCAGCAAGTCTTACATCAGTTGCCTTCTTCCCTTCCAAACACCTTGTAAGGTAGCCTTCACCTTCAATATCTTGATCCTCATCAGCAGAGATTATTTCGTTGCCAAAGGAAGCAGGCTTCTCAGTAACCTTATCAGAGTTGCAGATTTCAGCTTTACACATACTGCTCAGAAGATTAAGCCACTGCTTAGATACACACGCACATGTGCTCCTCTCCTTGCTGCTGGGGAGCCGTTTGAATATTTCAAAGAGGCATTCATCAGGAAGAACTTCAACAGTTGGTTTTTGAATTTGATTTCGCTCAAAGTCTAGATTTTCATAGACAAACGGGGCACTGATGCGAGCTTGCTTGCTAGGAGGGTGGTACACATCAATATTGGAACAAATAGTATACAAGTTACCCCAATCGATGGGATTTGGGCAAAAAGAACCCCCAGGACAATGTTCATCATCACCTGATAAAAATCAATCACAAAACCTAAAATAAGCCACACAAAATTGTTGCAACTCATAAAGACATTATTTCCCATAATGAAATCCCACTATTTGTCCTATAGACAAGCGATTCAGATGAATTTGAATTGTAGAAATATTTTTCCAGCCAAAAAGAGAGTCACAACATTCTTTTTTCCATTACAAAGATAATATTAGACCTTTTTTTTTAAAACCTATTCTTATTGCAACAAGAAGCTCTAGGGTTTTCAGATATATGTAACCAAACACAGATATCAGTCTTTCTGAAGCTAACATGTTAGGGCATAAAGCAAAATTGATGATGCTCCCCTCTATTAGAAGGGAAAATCAGGTTCTAAGCATATATCAAACACTACAGACTCTCCATCGGAAAATGTAAATTTTTTCCATCAATCCAGATCACAAACTTGAAAACTTATAACAAGAAACTAATCAAGTATAAAATTTTTGGCAACAAGCATCGCAAACCAAGACTGATCCATGAAAACCCGTTAACCTCAACGTGCCTAAATCTATTCAAAGCCATCTAAATTTGAAAAAACCATAAAACCTAGAAAAGTACCACTGTAATTGACGAGGGTAGGCATGAGCACACAGAGAGAGCACACAAGAGTCCGATACCCAACAGCTGAAACCCCCCAGAAAGGGCAGACAGAACCGCAACTATGGTCAAGAACAATGCAGAGAAGCAGATGAAAGCTGGGAAGGTCAAGAGCATTTGAGAGCAGAAACCCCACGAAGCAGGGCAAAAAGAAGAGAGAAGCAACGTGGGAATGTATGTGCTATGTAACTGTGCGGTCAGGAAAGTATTGTATTGGGAAATGAAGAAATGTAGGGGTCGTCCGCAGAGACATTACAGAGAACGGGGAATCCAGATGCAATGAATCCTTCCTCAAAACACAAGACAGAGTGTTCCCCACTCTCTCTCTCTCTCTCTCTCTCTCTCTCTCTCTCTCTCTCTCTCTCTCTCAATTTATTAAGAGGAGAATAATTCACAGGATTTGGTAGTTTGAAATAATAAGAATTTTTTTTTTATAAAATTATATATAATATTTAGTATATACTCATTTCGACCTAAAATATAAGTTATTTTTAATATATTTATACTTTTTAAAAAAAATTAATTATATTATTAAATTTTTTAAATATTACTATGACTTTCTAGCTTCGCCCATGCTTCCAACACAACTATTGTCATTAAATAAAGATTTTTAATACAACCTTTGTCATTAAATGCAAGGCATTATGAAAAAAATAATAATAATCATTGCCAAGTGACTTATATTTTAGACTAAAAATATTTTTAAGTAACTTATATTTTGGACCAGAGGGAATATTTGTAAATATTATTTTTATTATTTAATAACACCTTTTTTATATTCAAATTACAATGAGAGCATAAAATTTGTTTTCTTTTCATAAAATTATATATATTTATTTCTCTTTTATTCTACATATTGAAACTCTCTCTTCTAATTAGAGAAATATTTTTTTATTTATTTTTATCATAAAATAGTATTTATTTTAATTTAATAAAAATTCATTTTTTATTAAGTCACAAAATAAAAAAAAAATTAGAGGGATTTGGTAGCTTGCAATATTAAAAAAAATTTTAATGAAACTTTATATAATATTTATTATGCCTTTATAATTATTATACATTATTATTTAATAATATTTACTTTGTTATTTTTAAATTAAAGTAAAAATACAAAAGTCTTCTTTTCATTCATAAAATCACATTTTTCTTTTCATTCCTCTTATCATTTTGCACACCAAACAAGTTCTATTTTCTAATTAGAGAATAATATTTTATTTTTTATTTGTTTTTACGATAAAATAGTATTTATTTTAATTTAACAATAGTTCATTTTTTTGTTAAGTCACAAAATAGAAAAATTGAATTTATCTCCAATAATTTTTATTTTTCAGACGATCAAAGTTAAGAAAATCGATTAAATCTAAAAGAAGGGACTAAATTGTTTTATTATATAAATTAGAAAAATCGTTGGTTAAATTAAAATTAAAATGATTATATTAGTTTTTTAAATAAATTATAAGAACTAAAATTAGTAAAATAATAAAATTATAATTATCTAAAATGTTTTGAAAATGAAAAATAATTAAAAATTAAAAAAATTAACAATATTTATAATTAACATCACGTCATTTTTTTTTTCCTAACTACTTTTGTGTTCCCTTGACTCATATCATCTCCCCTTTCTCTATTCATGCCACCTTCTTATCGCGTTAGATCATTTTCATAATGCATTCACAATCTCAATGCATTCACAATCACATTGACTAGTAAAAGAATAATTAAATTATTTAAAAGAATTAATATGGTAGTAAACTTTCTAATCTTCTTCGTTGACAAAATATTGCAGCAATAAATCTGTCCTTTGCATCAATCCTAATTAATTGGATGAAAATTCTTCATTCTTAAATCCGTCTGACAACTTTCCATTAAAAAAAGAAAATGCTAAGATTCAATCTGCGCTAAATTTCTTTTCCTTTTATTTTTACTGGAATTTAAAAATATATTTGGATTATAACAAATGACAATTTGAGCTTTATAAGAATTAGAATTAAGTACACTTTTGTATATTTTTATTATCAGATTACATAATTAAAACATAATAAGCATATAATTTTTTAATAATATTATAAAAATATATATTAATTAAAAAATTATATAATTATTTGTAAAATTTATATATTTGTTATAATATTATAATAATATCATACACTTATTATATTTTAATTAAAAAGTTTAATAACAAAAATATATAAACTATATATAAGTCTTTTCTGTATTATAGTTGTAAATGTAAATGGCAGCAAAGGTATTTATAAAAATAAAATAAAATAAAATAAAAGGCCGACCAAGAAGGGCAAGGAGCATCCATTTGAATATGATTAAATGAATCTAGTCGCCCGCTCCCCTCTCTCTCTCTCTCTCTCTTCTCCCAAAAAAAACCAGGTTAAACGCATTATTAAGCAATATAATTGAAAAAACTATAGTTTATAATTTTAAATTAAAGATATTTATATTAAAAAATTTAAATTATGAAATTATTTTTTAAAAATTAAAATTATATAGAAAATTATAATTTAAGATTAATAAATTATAATTTTTATCTCAAAATTCTTTAAAATAATTTTAAAATATAAAATTTTTAATATAAATGTATTTAATCTAATATCTCAATGGTGTGGTTTAAAGGCAGAACATGTGAACAGGGTTAGGGTAAAGCCGCGTGTTTTCCGAGTTTTAGATTAGATGAAAAATACAAGAGAGTGGGCCTTTCGGATTTGGGAGCCGTACTTAACGACTTTTCACTTGTCTTTGTCTCAATCCTATCAGCTTGGCTTTTAACCGAGTAACCTCAGCCTCTGCCTATTCCCAGAAGTACAATCGCCCATTTTCTTATTACCCTGTTACATTAGAAGAAGCTGAAGCTAAGGAACGTACGTGAATTAAAGAAAGCTGCTTAATTCAATTTATTAAATAAATATTTAGTACATTGCTATTTTGTACGGGTTGGTATGTTCGATTTTATAGTATAAATATTATCATGTAAAATAGTATGATGTTATAACATTTAATTTTTTTTATGTAATATAATATAATAATTGAATTTAATTGTTAAAAAAATTAACAAAATTAAAATGTTGCAAATTTAAAATCTTCATATTTTTTATAATGTAAAATATAACCCAAAGTAATGTTTTTTAATATCTCTTGTATCTTAATATGACATTCAAAATATGAGGATCAATATATAATGGCAAAATATATGTCCCTGAATGCTTCAATAATTGTATTTGCTAGCATTTAAAATCTAGTGATTTTTTAAGGGATTCTTTATGTTTTTCCAATTAGACGTTTCATCTTCTAATACATCCTTTTCACACATTGTGCATTCTTCTTTTTTGCCATATTTTTTATTATATAAAAGGGTTCAAGGATTTCTTTTTATCATAGAGATTTTTATGAAGTTCAGAGAAAATAGGTTTGGTAAAGTTGAAACGGTTGATCTTCAATGTCCTCTTTTCTTCCAATTCAAAAAGGAAGGCAGGTTGATTGAATGCACACCTTGTATTGTGTTTGGAAGAAAAGAAGCATTATGGATTGATCTCTGGGGTGACGACTGGTCTCCTCACGTGCAAGTCCTTGGAGGTCCTTTGCTCACTACCTGAAGATATCCCAAGGTGGATTTTAACGTTTCTTTTGCTGCCTAGTGATTTGTCCCCTTGGTTTCTTGCAGGTTTAGCTTTATCTAACAACTTTAGGTCTCTACTCTGGAAAAGTCTTAATAGGATTTTGAAAAGGTCTCAACTCTGGGAGAGTCTTAATAGGATTTTGAGGACGTCTCTTTTTTAGGTATGGTGATCCTTTATTGTAACCAGAAGGGAGTTTTCTACAAATGAAAGGAGTTAATTAATGCTAAGTCAAGCCAATGTTATTAATTTTTAAGGCTTTAGTTCCTTCCAACATGACAGTTGTGATCATCCAATATTTTCTCTTTTTAAAGGGAATTAAGTCTTCATGATTGGTACTGTCACCAATAGCCGTCACTTCGTCCATCCTCACTGAGATTTTTTCTAACCAATAGGTAATAATCAAAGGTGAGAACTCTTTACCTACTGCACATTGTTTACGATAGAGACACTAAGCAAAAATCACTATGCTAGGTAGTTTGTTCATTTGAACTTGTGGTTCAAAATATTCAAGCTCTCTAGGTCACTTTCTGCCAGTTTTTCCTAATCAATAATTTGTCTTATGCTACTAATCTTGTGCGAACCTTTATAAGGTTGTAAAAAACGTATTTGTAAATCATATTTTGAAAATTCAATCCTTTGTCAATTCTTTAGCCAAGGATGTAAATAATACAAAACATTGTTTATAAATATTTGTAATGAGATGAATATTTGAAATATGTATTTTTGTAAAGCATGTAAAAAGATGCATTTGCAAATAAGTTGTACTAAAAATCTTACCTTTAAAAATATGCATTTCACAAATTAAAAATATTTATTTTGTAAACAAACTGTGCTTTTTAAAAAGATGTATTATGTGGGAAGTATCTCTAATCTTTTGATCAATTCTTGTGGAAGGCGTGCCCTCTTTTGTTTTAAAATCTTTTTTTGAAAGTTTGGTGGATTGTTACAAACACTGTTTTCATAAACTTCAAGTATTTTGATTGAAGTATCTTAAATATTATTTTTAACACTTGCTTGAGACTTTTAGTCTAACTAGGTTCGTAATGCAAGTAGTGACACATATTTAGGGCTATAACCTCGCTGAAGTTGTAGCGAAGTGGTGTATACTTAGCCTTTTTTGAGGCGATAAAAGTAATAAGGCGTGTACCCAAGACCTTGGCCTTTTGGCTGCGTTGATCTTTCTTCATGATGCAGGCTTGGATTGTTAACTCTTTTGTATAGGCTTTTTGTTGATAAGTGGTATAAAAATCATGCTAATTGAAATCTATTTTTCGTTGACAAAAAATATCATTTTTGAAAAATTGATTTCAAAATTGATCAATAATGACCATAGTTGAAAAATATTTTCAAAACCAATTAAAAATATGGCTTGTATAAAATTCAGTTGAAATAAGCCTTTTTTTACAGAAAAAAGTGAAAAATTAGTTGTTTTGAAGTCCAAGCTTTGAAAAGTAGTCTAAATAGTCTAAAAGCTTAGTAAAACAAAGATTTTGAAAAACATAGTTTTTCCGACAAAGAATTGATAAAATTGTAAGCAATAAAAGTTGTAGGTAATGATATGATTTTTTTTTTCTTATGACGAGCTTGCTCAATGTTGTGGTTTTCCTACTTTAGGTGAAGTTATCCTTCTTATTCCTCTTAAGCAAGGTTTTCTTTATGAAGGGTGAATTTGTCCATCTTATCTATGATACTTGCATAAATCTATAGTAATGGGTAAAATTATCAATCTTGCCCATGATATTATAATTAGGACTTTCCTACAAAAGACTATATTATCCATCTTGCACATACTAAATTTATAACTAAATAATAGTATGGCCTCTCTATGATAGGTGGAGTTATCCTTTTTGTCTGATAGTGTAAATATAATTATTTATAACAAGTAGGGTTCTCTAACTTGCCTATGGTATAAAAATACCTACTTATAATGGATAGGGTTATCCATCTTGCCCATGGTATTATAATTTTAATGTTTTGTAGAAGTATCATATGTAATAGTCTATCATGAAATGTACTAACCTATTATAATAATATAAACTAAAAGTGATACGAGTACATATACAAATTCATTACTAAAAATAATATAAGCTAGTTTCATAACCAAAAATCATTAAAATACTATATTAGAGTTAGAAATTTATGATTTATCCAGATTCTCCATTGTGGTTAAGTCAAAGGGGATTATCCTATTTGTCCATCATGGTCCTCCAAATAAAACAATGAAAAAAATTTGAGAGGCTCCTACCTATCATGTCAAATGTTTTTGGAGGGTTTTTAGTGGAAGGATTATGGTTTAGGATAGGGGAGGATAGTAAAGGTAAAGGGGACAAGAGAGAGAAAGAAAGACATAATAAAGAGATGATAACTTGTATTAATTAAGGGATCTAAAGAGATAGAAATATAATAGCTAAAAAAATAAAGATTATGATTCTTGATTCCTAGTGTGCATTTGTTATGGCTTTGTACCATTGCTCTTATTGAGATTGTGAGGGTTTCTATTTATGAGTTTTAAGGGTATGAGTCGATGATGATAATCAAGCCAAATTGCCCAGTAGAATTAGTAATTGTCTGATAAGGTGATTTGCTGTGTTTGAGTCATTTTATTCAAAGCGACTAAAACAACTTATTGTGTCAACTCTTTAAATGAAATTTGAGAAATAAAAGTTGTTTGAATGGTTTGAATTTTTTAGAATTAGGTTGGGCTTAAATCAAGCCGGGTTTAATTGATTCAAATTCTTATAGTTATGCAGCATCCATGACAAAGACATTCTAGGCCTATAAGGCTCTATATATATATATATATATATGATTCTCTTATTTGAAGTACGTAATTAGAGGAATTTTTTGCTCATCAATCAAGAAAAAGGTTACTAATTGTTATCTCTATAATAGCTTTTGAATACTAATCAAGCCTGGAATTAAAGCTTCACCTTTAAAGGCCAATTTGGTACGATATATAGGATAAGACCTAATAGTATAAGACCTGATAGAATAAGGCCTGATAGGATAAAGTCTGATAAAATTTTAAAATTATACAATGTTTGGTATGATACTGTATAAGATAATATTATTATTTATTTAATAATGCACTATATAATATTGGATATGATAAAAATCAACTATTTTAACAAAAATATCCTTTACTTAAAAAATATACTATATTTATATAAATTTATTGTGTTATTTTAACTTTTAGAAAAAAAAAAGATAGGTGAATAGGGTTACAAATAGTGCACAATTGCCTGGTGATCTAATCTCGTAAGGTCACATCAACTTAAATAGCTAAAAAAAAAAATTGAGTATATCAAGTCGAGTTGGACATATTAACCAATTTTATCTAACATAATGAAAAATTTATTTTTTTTAAGAGCAAAATATAATTTTTAAGGACTTATATGAAATTTTTATTTTTTAAGAGTTAATTTATAATTTTTACCATATATTTAAAAAAATGACTTAATGAGTTTAAGAAACCAATTTATTCTAACCTCATACTAAATCAATTAGATTGAGTTCAATACTAAATTAATTTTTACGTAATTGATCCCAATCCTATCAATTTTTTTAAAATTATTTTATAGACTTACATAAAAAAATTTTAGTGGTAAAATGTAATTTTATAGAGATTTATATAAAAATTTTATTTTTTAGGATTATTTTATAATTTTTATAAACATTATTTCATAAGGACTTATATAAAATTTTTATTTTTTTAGGGTCATTTTATAATTTTATAATTTTTACAAAAAATTAAAAAATGACTCAACTAATCCAATCTTAACTAATATTAATTAAACCTGATTCGGTCTAATCATTTAAAATCAGAAAGTATTGATAAGGTTTTATATATTAAAGTCTAGTCAGGTCTAATCCCACCCTCCAATACATGATTAGGTTATACACTATTTTTATATATAAGAGAGGGATGATGTATAAGCTTATACAATATATTATATGCATCAAACAAGTGATAAGTTCATAATGTATTGTATTAGTTTATACTGTCAGGTCTTATATAGTATACCAAACATATCCTAAGTTTACATTTAAATTACTTTTATGTTAGACGGGAAATCAATATTTCTGCACTATAAACAATTAACATTTGCTACGACACTACTCATGAATAAATAATATTTGTCTTGTAAACAAAATAATTATAAAATTTATTATAATACATAAAGTTGAAACATTTCTTGTAACTTAATTACATTTCGCGCACACACCCACGCAATTCTATTTATTTAGGATTTAGGGGTTCTATCATAATTCACAAAATGGTTTGAACTGAGAAAAAAAAATTCAAAATATAATACAACAAAAGGAAAAAAAAATAAAAAGAGCAAGGAATTATATTCACATATACTTCATTCATGTAAAAAAAAAAGTTCTTGCAAGGGTTGGGAATCAAGTATGAATTTCATTATTCATGCTTTTAATGGATGAGAAACATACATGTGGTCTTCCGCCTTGTTGGTTCAAAAATATGATGCATTAAAGTCAGCTATTTGGAACTATACATGCATGAGGCAGCTACTGAATGTGCGTGCATGAGTCAGGGTGAAAATGAATTCTTATCATCAGCTTCATGACCTTGCAGGGAAACAGATAGAGACATTTGATTGGTTGACCTGGAAAGTAGAGCTTAGAAATTATAATTGTCTATAATGGTTTTTCCAAATTGAGGAGAGAGGGACCCATATAAGGATGCATGTATTTACAAAATGAAAATTTGATGGTACTGGTTCAGATGGGCAATATTGAATTTGATTTTCTGTAGGTCCAATGCATGGTGAAAGTGAAAGGAACCAAACAGTTTCATAGACAAAAATTTCAAATTCAAAGAGAAAAATCAAACAGATTAGAATCAATGGATCTGTTTATAGTCTTTTAGTTTGAATTTTCTTTATGTTTAAGGGGGGAAAAACTTCTTGGATGTGCTCATCCTATTTTATAATAATATTACAAGATATCTATAATATTGTTTTACCAGATATATATATATATATATATATATATATTTAATGTCAAGTTATTGTTGACATTGAGAGATAATATCGATGTCTTATAAATATTAAAAATAATTTTTTTGGTTTAATATTAAAAATTTTGTTTGTATTATCAAATTAATTAGCTGAAAAGTAATTGGTTAATTAATGCATGATTCATTACACTTAAGCAGCTAAGTATACACAAGAATTTTTCGCAGCTGAGCGTAAAACATTGCATAATACCCGACGCAACTAGTTACTTATTTATGATATGAACTATAATTACATGTAAACATTTTATATGCTTTACTTTAAAATAGAAATAACAACACGTAACTTCTGTATTTTAAAAATAACACGTCCACGCGCCCAAGTTATTTACAAAATTTGGGCTTAATAATATATTTTTTTTATTTGATCCACAGACGGACCCCTTTAATGAGACTTATTTTAGGATTACTAAACGATGTGTATTCATCTATTTTTAAAAATCTTTTAACTTACTATTGCTCAAAATTGGTCAAATATGATGATACAATAAATGCATAATATGGAACTCTAATTAAAATCAAAACCAACAAAAATTAAAACTTAAAAGGACTAAAATATTAATTAATTCAAAAATTACATTCAAATTTACTTCTCTGACACAATATGAACATGTCAAATTAAAAATAAAAATTATAAAAGATACAAAATTTATAATGTCAAAAAAATTATAATTGAGGAAATTAAATTTAAAATATTTATATTAAAAATTTTAAATTTTAACAATATTTTAAAAGAATCAAAAATTTTAATTTGAACAACAAATTACAATTTAAAACTCTTAATTAAAATTTTTATTTTTAAATTTTTTTAAAATAATTTTAAATTTTAAAATCTTTCCAAATAAAATTCTTCAACTTCAAATCTATAATTTTTCCTGATATTAAAGAGCCCCTCTCTTTTATGTTAACTTAATTTTTTTGGATTTCAGAACAGAAGGGGGAAAATTCAACGACATGTGGCTGTGCATTTAAAAAGCGGTAATGACGTGCAAACGTCGCAAGGTGAAATGAACCGCAACCACCGTACCGTTCGCCTTTTCGGCACGTCACCATTGCAACTGACTGATATTCCCCGCCATCCCACTTGCCCATGTCAATCACTAGCGTGGGCGCGTTTTTCTTTTTTTTTTTTCTAATATAACAAAAAAACATTATATTCAGATTTCTTCGGGGTGTTTTAACCTTGTTTGTTCATTTATTTATTTTTTTTTAAAATTCAGTTTCGGCCTCATCCAGAGACTAGCGCGCAGTTTGACACAAGCCAGTCTCCGCCTAACTCGAATCAAGACTGACTTGCGATTGTGAAGGATCAATTTTGACCTCGACATAATCACAAATTTTGAATTTTAATTGTTTTAGTTTATAAAAAATAAATTATTTTAAAATAAATTTTAACCATTCAAATAGTTTACAAAATAAAAAAATTATATTTAAAAAAAGGTAAATATTTTTTAAATAATTTAAATGACTAAAATTTACTTAAAATAATTTATTTTTTCCACAAATTAACACAATTCGAACTTCAAGTAAAATTTATTAGATGGATAAAATAGTACGGTCATGTGGCGCTGCATGATAGGTCAACTAGATTGCATACAGCGCGAGGTGGCGTTTTCAGCTCAAATAATCAGATATTATTCCCTTTTTATAAACTTACAAAATGAGCAAACTATGCCAATGTAGTAATTTTGTTGGAAAAGCTGAAGGAGTGAACCTTCTGGTCCCCCTTGCCTTCCAACCGTCTCTTACTTCGGTCCCCAGCCTTGGTTATTTTTCTCATCCACCCCCATACCTCTACATTATCTATATTTTCCCTCCTGAGTTGAAGCGCCGTGGTATAAATTTTACAAGTATATTGTATGTGCTTTAGGATATTTGTTTTAATAATTTATATTTTATTTCATGCAAGCACTATATATATTTTTGGAATTGTTATTACTGTGATAGCATCTTATGTATTAGATCTCGTTACATCCAAAATTTTTTTAAAAAAATTATAGCATGCTATTGTGTGGAAGAAGAGTGAAAAGTGCGATGGACGGCTAACATTTTTATTTTGTTAATGTTATAATTATGGAATGTCATGTACACATTGGCTAGGGTTAGGTGATATTTAACAGTCGTAGTAAATAATGTGATGCAAAGCATGGATTTGTAATTAGTAATAAATAGTTGAAAATAAATAATGATAATATGTATTTCTAAATTATTAATTGAAAATTAAAAATACTTTATGTTTTAAAAAATAATGGAAAATTGCAGATTTAGAAATCAATAAAATAAATAATACTGTAGGGAAATATAGATAATAAATAAATAATAATTAGGTTTTTTCGAAAATATTTAAAAAGTGGGAATGAAGAAATTGGTAACAATATCTCGCAACATAGTAATAATATGTTTTAAAAAATTATTAATTAAAAAGTGGTAATAAATAATTACTATTAAATAAATAATAATTAATCTTTATTTGAAAAAATAAATAAATTGGATACAAAAATTGGCAATAAATTTTTCCTAAAAAATAATTATAATTCAATGAAAATAAATAATAAATATAAAAAATAATTGATTGTTTTGAAAATAGTAAGTAAATAAAAATTAAATGAATGAATAAATAAATAAATAAATAAATAAAAATATCTACAACATCAGTATAGCAACTTCATCCACACTAGTTAGAGGTATTGCATCCTCTTCTTGTACCTAACACTTGTGTAGGGAGATGTTGAAGGGGCTGGTCCACCTTATTTTACATCAACCAATAGAGGTACTAATATTTTTTATTATATGTTGCTTTTGTCACAATCTTTCTTTGGAGCTCTTAAGGCATCACTATGTACACTACCGTTACTGCAGCCGTAGATACAACATAGCTATGGGCCATTCATGACATTATGTTTTGATCTATTAGCAATTAAAGTCAAGTCTGGCTGTTAATATTTTGAACATAAAGGATCATCATATGAATAATTTAAGGGTTCATGACACCATATTAGTTGATTCCTTAGCTAGTCCCCTCATTTGGATTTAAATTCTCTATTGACTACCAATATAATTAATGTTGCTCAAAAAGAAGAAGAAGAAGAAAAATTGGTGCAGTAGCGATTGAAATGAGTAAAAAGAAGGCTTAATTGTGGTAAAGGAAGCCATTGTTTTGATGTATGGTAGTATGTGAGTGTTATAGGCATAAAAACTTCATAGGCCTAAGGTGATCCAATCCACTTCATCATAGCCGAAGAACTCAACAAGCTATATGATGATTCCAATATATATATATATATATGTGTGTGTGTGTGTGTGTGTGTGTGTGTGTGTAATGAACCGATATAATAAGTTGCTTTAAATAGTGCAACTTAGAATTGTTAAGCATGGTAAATCACTCTAAACAAACAACCTTTATGACTTTATTAAGCCACTTGATTTGATTACCATCATTAGCTTACCCTCAAGGCTAGCAAGACCAAAAGAACAAGAGTTAAGAAATGTAACCCCTTTACTATTATTCTTAATTTATCTTATGAATGATTATGTTTAAAAATGATTTAATTGCAACAAAGTAAAAATTTAAAAAAACAAAGTAAGGAGAATTACACAAACATGTCATAAAAACACTTTATATCATATATGTTCCAAAAGATCAGTCAAAGTGGGTTCTACAGGCCCATTGATTATTATTGGATTTTTATATACAATACTTTTTAATAAAACATTATCTAAGTTAATTCATGAAGCTACTATAATACAACCAAAAGGGCTCCATGTTAGCTAAGTCATTTTCTAGGTATACATGGCTCTAGTTGTCTAGATCTAGCATATTAATGCTAAAGGGTATAGGCTAGGTTTCCTTCCAAATAGTTATGGTCTTCATATTAATTAACGCCTGCACCTGGCTTACCTTAGGAATATCTACAAATATCTATTTGATCTTGACCACATACCTAATTGTCAACATCCTAAATATTTAAGCACATTGCCACCATATCTGATCTCGCAAAATTGTTTCCTTTGTGTCTTGAATCCTTTCCCTCTAGGTTGATAGTGTCACACCTTCACCATTGAACCAAGATGGAGTTTTGGTTATTAGGTGCAATATTTAATATAAAGGCTTATTGTATTTTTATTTTAACAAATCAAAACAATCACCTTATTAGTGGAACCCTTGACCTGTGAGTTAATAAACTACATCTTTACCATTAAATCATTATTATTGTTTTATTTCTAATTGTAAAGTTTTAATATAATAGATTAAAAATAAAAATAAAATTCATATAAATACATTTTAATAGATTAAAATTATATAAATAAATTTTAATCTATAAACAAATTAAAATTTAAATATCATATCATGTTTGATTTATTTTTATGTACAATTAATCATAATATACTTTAAAATTTATTAATATTTATTTTATTATTTTTTATATTAAATTTTAATATATATATATATATATATTTAATTATCACTGGTTCGACCATGATTTAACTATGGTCGAAATAATGAACTATAAACTAGTACTTTTACCAGTTCAATGACCGGTCTGATTTTAAAATCATTATTCTATACACAGGATTAGGGTCAAGGTATCCCAATTGATGCGGTCATCCAAGCATATGTATAGTTCGTAGTTCAGTCTTCAATGCATAGGGTTTAAATAATACTCCTTACATGGTAACTTGAAGGGAATTGCATTGTTACATTCCTAGGGTTCTAAAAGAATAACATATGACAACTTATGCATACAAATTGCACTTATTAGATATCAACAATGTATGGCACAAAGAACTCATATGGACATGTTAAAATACTCATAAGAACAAGTTTTAGTTCACAAACATGCAGCATACAAATGATTTTTAGGAACACTTTGTTAAAACTTGGAAAAAAAATCCTATTTCTTATGAATCGTTGACTAGTTTGTGGCCACTAGTCAACTAAAGGTTGTAGGGCAAATAATTGGTATGATATAGTGAGGTTGATTCCTAAAAATTATCTAACTAGTTAATTGATCACGGGAACAATCGATTGGTACATAACGGTTAGTCAACTAATTTTAAGAGGGCAGTTGACTGGTGTCTCATAGAATCGTTTATTTCATATGAGTTTTTATAGCATGAGTTTTTTATGCACATATGAGTTAAGCTTTGGCTCCTAATATGAATGGTAGGGAATTGAGTTCAATAATTCTTCCCTAGCCTAGAGATAAACCTAGCTAGTATGTTTTCATGCCATGACTAGATAAGTACAAAAATTTCATGCCAATTCCATGTGTGAGTTGTTTTATATGCATATGACCTTACATGCTTACATTTCATCTTTGAATCTTCCATTGTGTGCAGCAATTTCGAATGAGTATGGCTACTAAAATTCTCTTAGGAATTTCACCCTTTTTTATTTACCACTAACCATAATAGGTGCAACTAGCAAGGAGAAAGAACCTAAAAAGAATTAAGGCTTAGGAAAGCGTAGTAGAATACCTATAATATACATACTAGTTTGATGTATACTACGAGACAAAGTAGTAACAAACTATGATGTATATAATGATGAGATGTAATAGCACTTCATATATAAGTTTAAAACTATGAATGTATGCTAGTTTGATGTAATTATATGTGAATGGAATATGTTTTAATGTATGAAAAGCTCTTGGTTCTATGTGCCTTATTGTGTTTGAGATAGTGATTTTTAAAAGCTAGACATATTTCATGTACTAACCTCTATAGAAAGGATGTATGAATTGATTCAATTTTGCTCAAGTTAAAAGATTACATATTAGAGTCCAATTGTACCACTTTGAAACCAAAATTTAGTCTAAATAAGTTATACAATGTAATCTTACTTTTGACAGCCCAAATAACCTAGTTTAGAGCTAAAATTTGGTAGCAATTAGAAGACATATAAAGCTTTCTATAGAGCCAAGTTTGTATTTTTTTGAGTTTTATAGAATATTTGGAGAATTTTTAAAGTTGCCCCAAAAAAATTATTGTATGTAGTTATTATTCATACTAATGTAGCTTTGGTTTTTGTGCCTTTGGAGAGGCCAAATGGATTCATTTTAATTTGAAATTTTTATATAAGCTTTCTATAGAATCTTTTGTTTAAATAGAAGTTGTGTAGCCACAGTTATGAATTTTTGAAATTTAGGCTATAATATGAATTTTGGTCAAAATTGGCTACTTGCTCCCTTTAGACATTTTGTGGTTATGCAGATGCTCCATGAGATAAGACTAGATGGGCATATATGGTTTATGAATTAGAATGGAAAGAACATCTATTTTTGGCCATTGAAAGCCTATTTGGGATATTGAATGGTAAAAATACCACTGCTAAAAGTATCTTGTGTATATCTTTGTATAAATTGAGGTATTGTAAGTTATCACATCAATGCACAACATCATTGGCTCTATGACAACAAGGTATGGCTTTATTCCATTAATGAAAACACTTTTTCAAAATTAGTTAGTGGCACTTATAAAATTTTCTCACCTTGTACTTGGTGAAATTCCAGCAACATTTTCCCTTGGTCTCCTAAGCACATGACAATATTAGGGAAACAACAACCCAATCAAGTATGTACTTAAAGAACAAAAGGAAATGTAACATCCAAAAATTTCACCAAGTGCAATGCATGCCATTTCTATAGGTACTATTATTTAGTGTAGGGAAAAAGTATTCCTAAATTATCCAATCAAAATTCAATACAATGACAAATGCCTTAAATGGGACATATGCTCATTTGTATCAAATATTGATAGTAAACTAAGGTTTTTCTACATTTTAATCAGACCCTAAAATTTTTGTAGCAATTTCAATAGATTTTTCCTTAAAGAATATACTATATTAAAATTGACATACAACAATTTTAAACAAATGCATATACACAATGCAACCATGTATTTATAATACCAACTACAAAAACTATAAGACTAATATGCACTAATTACAAAGAAGTTTAGCCTTTAATTAGAATTTTATTCCTTATTTCCAAAAAAACCAAAATGAGCAAAATGGACACTCACTTATGAAGCTTTACAAAATGAAATAAACCTTAACACAACCAGCAACAATGATAGCAACAAAGGCACTAAATAAAAACAAAGAGCTTAAAAAGACACAAAAAAGGGAAAACAAAAACAAAAACAAACGAGAAAAAAAGGGAAACCCTTGCTATGTAGTAAGGATGAGTTTGCCTTTGCTCAATATGGGTTGAGATAAAAGAGAGAGGGGGAAGGAAGAGAGAGAACCTGAGTGAAAGAGAGAGCACATGTGAGAAAAAGAAAGTAAGAAGGAGATATAATTGCATATTAGCAAGGGACTTTTCCTAGAAAATTTTAAAATTTTTTTGCCATTCTAGCTACGGAAGTATCCCTCTATAGTCCCTTACTAAGCACTACCGGTGAGGGATATTGATGCCCATACTAGTCCCTAGCAATTGAACAATTGAATGTGTCCTCCCTAATGGGTTGGTGAGGGAACTTTCTTTGCCAGAGAATAAGGATTTGCCACTCATTCGCTACTTCATCACAAAGATTGCTACCAACATTCTTGCATTTCTTTCCTGTAGTGAAGAAGGTTAGTGAGAGTTTATTGGCTTTACTATTCCCTCACCTTATAGCAAGAGACTAGTGAAGAATGAGAAATGGTGTAGTCCCTTGTAGTTTAATGAAGACTTTTCCCTTGCTAAATCATCATTAAGTTGTTGCTAAAATTCATGCCACTATTTGCATGTTTTTCTTTCATATTACCACAATATTTAGCAAGAATTTGATCTTTTCTTGTTAATTGCGGCATTCATTAAGGGAATTTTTCTCTTGCCATTTTTGTTTTTTCTTGTTGTGATAGAAATCATTGTAGAGACAAGCATAGGTTTACTTAGTTGGGCATTAAGGAACCTTTTTAAAGAGGATTGAACACCAACATTAATTCGTAGTTCCAAGTGAACCATCTCTTGGTGACACAAATTGAGTTCATTGTATTATGTAGAGCAACCATTTTGGGAATGTTAATTAACCTTTATTTGATTTGTATAATTAATTATAATCTAGAGTATTTGTTGTTCTTTATCATTAGTTATCTCTTTTGATTCTTCAATTTGGAAAAACTTAGATAGGTCTAACTTATAAAATAAAAAATAATAATAAATTAAAGTAATCATTATAATAAATATGTAAGTATATAATATTAATCTATTTCTTAGTGTGATTAATTTTTGACATGTATATAAGATCATTCACAATTAGTTTAGTTTATTAATTTTGTTTACTAAGTCTACTTAAAATCTCTTTAATTAATTTATATATGAGTATAGTATCAACTAAGTATTATGAAAGGATATTTAAATTTACTATAAATCTACGTGATTAACTTCTGAGACTATACCCAACTAATATATAGCTGTAAAACTTCATAAAGCATTACTAATCTCAATATCAGTAATAGCTTATGCATGAAGTTCGAAGAGATCAAATAAAATTACAACTACAACAATAGTCCATTTACATATTAATTTCCATGAAAGGAGGAACTTGTTCTTTTGAAAAGATATTATACTCATTTTAAAATAACATGTTAGCCATTTACATAAATGAATTAATAAAAACTAGTCATAAAACATTAAACATTCACAATGTGATGAGAATCATGGTGGATAAGTGTAACATCCGGTTCTCTGAAAATAAAGGAAAACGTAAGAAATGTAACATACAGTTTCTCTGTTAACGAACGAAACTCACTAGATATAAAAGGAAGTCCCCCAAGATGATGTAGTTAAGATCCTGAAAAATTTGGAAAGCATTCTAGACTCATAAAAGTGAGAATTCCAGGCTCATACAGAAAGAAAAACGGAGCTAGAATGAAAAAATAATTTTTTACAAAAAATTTATGAAACGTAATGGTATTTTCGTAATTTTGAGTAAATTTTAGAATTCACACAGGAGGACTTTTTAAATAAAAATTTTGAGCTCTCTAGGGTTCTCAGAGGCCCTAAAAACTATGGAAAGCCCTGAGACAGCTAAAGCCCCTTCTGGTGGACGTTTTCTAACGTCGGTGTACCCAAATTTTGACAGATTCGTTCGGGAAGATTTTAGCTCCATTTGAGTGATTCCAAAGGCATTTTACTAAATTGGAAATCTAAATTTCATAATAAAAAAGATGGTTCTAAAAAAGGAGCTAAAACGAAAGAGAAACAAAAATGCCAAGAACGAATGGTAAAATGGGAATTTTTGAAAAGTGTAACTTACTCCCACCTATATATATGATGCACCCTTCTTCTCCCTTCATGTTGCATGACTAAGTTCTGCCTAAAACCAGAGGAAAACCTTAGGGAGAGTGGCACACAAAAGAAAGGCAAAGAGGAGGAGAAATTAAAGGCTTAAGGTATGGAAATTAGTAGTTTTTCATGCTCTTTCTCTTCTAAGCCTCTTCTCCTCCATTCTCCTTTGTTTCCTATGATTATAATGAAGTTCATAAATCTGTTTTAAGGGAGAAATTGAGGGGAAAATTCGGATTTGAAGAGAGGATCTCAAAGAACACAAGATTCAAGTAAAAAAAAAGCAAGAAAACAAGGTAATTTCTCTTCCTATAGTTGTCATCTTTGGTTCCATCCTCCTCCATTTCACCCCACCTGAGAAAACCCTAGGAGGAGATGATTTTTAGGCAGAACCAAGCATGAATCTAAGGAAAAAAGGTGTGAAGATTAAGAATATGCAAAGGGAATTGTCAAAAAACCATTAGATTTCAAGATACAAATTCTAGGGTTTCAATTATACCTTGTAAAATCTGATTTTGTATGATAATTCCTATGCCGAAATAAGAGTTTAAATGAGCTCCTAAGATTCCTAAAATGCTCTCCACATGCTTCCTCCTTCAAGAAAATCAAGCAAACTCCATGAAGGCCATTAAGCTCCATAGCCTCGGCCTAAAGAGGTTCTCATAGCTAGGGAGAGTTTTAAATTTTTCTAAGACCATTCTTGAGTTATATTTGATGAATGATAATGAAGGGAGGCCTTGGAAAAATTTTAGAACTCATGGAAAGTGATTTGGTGTCTTAGGTTTCATATTATGACCTAAAGAAGTAACATGGTGCTAGGCCTTTTGTTTTAATGGTGTGATAACTCCAAGAGGCTTAAAAGGAGTCAAGAATCATATTTAAAAGGAAAGAATAAGGCCTAGAAATTATTTGAAGGGTGTTGCTTCATTAGGTGCCTTTATGGACCATAATGGAGCCTATAGAGCAATCTAGGGTTTGAGCGAGCTATGTAGCCTTAGAATATGTTTCATAAACCTAATTGGCTCCCATAAATTGTATTTAGGCCAAGAGAAACTATCTCCACCAATTTGTGGGTGTGTGGCCAAAAGAGAAGGTTTGAATCCAAAAGGAAAAGTGTGTAATTGTGTGCAATGTAACTTTCTCCACCTTCTCTCATGCATGGATGTGTGTTTAGCTTGTTTTAGAATGTGTGTATGTGTATTTTCAAGCTATGAAAAGTATGCTAGCATGCCTTTATATGCTATGATTCTTGATGCTATGTTATATTTCTAAATGAGTACATGGTGTTTGTTTGAGTTTGCTTGAGTGTGGAGAGGCCAAGAACTCTTCCCTTAGGTGAGGATGAGCCAAGAACCCTTGAGCTTAGTTGAGACAAAGTAAAGAGTCTCCCAAAAGTAAAGTGGGCTCCCAAGAGTATGGTTGAGTCTAAAGCTCTTAAAGAATGGGTGAGGCAAGTCCAAAATCCATGAGGAGAAGTGTGAGGCCAATCCAAGAACTTGGTGAGCTCTTGAATGTCTTGTATGACTTGTTCATATGCCAAGTTTGCTTTTAAAATGTCCATGACTTCCATTTTCTCTATGCATGCATTTGTAAAGCTTGTTTTGCACATATTATATATTATTGAATGGGAGATGAGCTATTGGGATTCTTTGAATCTCATCTCCTCCTCTCCAATGCTCTCACATGTTAGGTGGACTAAGTAGCTATGGCAATGGGAGCCAACAACAATGAAGAATGAAGATTGACAACCATATGCTTAATTTTTATATTTTTAGAACCATAACGATGCTTCATGATGTATATGATGTTGTAAATGGTCCATGACCCTTGAGACATGTGTAAATATGATATTATGTAATGTGTAAATGTATGGATATAATGTATGACCTCTAGCATATGTTTTGAGTATGTAATACCAAAGTATGCAATTTGAAAGTTTAATGGAAATGTGCATAGGTATAGGTTGAATGGCCAAAATGAGATACATGAGGTTTAGGACCATTTGGGCAGCTCACACAAGTCTTAAATATACTTTTAGACTTGCCTAAAAGGTGCCAAGACCAAGAAAAATCCATTTGGCAATTTTGGTATCCCATATGGAGCCAAAATTGACCATAATAGAATCTTATATTACTTTTTGGCCAAATGAGTTAGTCTTGATATGAGATTTGGCATATAATTAGGTCTCATTGAGAGATTTTTGGGAAGTTAAAGATCATAATTTTTGGAGGTCTATAGGATATTTGATGATTTTTCAAATTTGGCAATTTTCATAGTTTCTGGTTTGCTGCACTATTCATTTGGTCCGAAATTGTTTTCTATCACACGAGGCTCAAATGATGTCCAATTGCCATGAAATTTTATACAAAGAAACTAGAAAATCACAGTGACTCATTCAATTGGAAGCACCTCATTTGGAGGTCTAGAGAGGGAGATATGAATTTTTGAAGTTTTTGTCCAGTATCAGTAATTTTGCCTAACCAGAAGTATTGTTCCATTGAATTTTGAGGACTAAGCTTAATGAACTGGTTTGAAGATATTTTTCCTCTGTAGTTAACATCCACAGATTTTTAGATTGGTATTATTTGCATGGATTAGATTTTTGTGGAATTAATTAGACATTTTCAAAGTTTTCTACAGAATTCTGTGATAGTTCCAGACTTCAGTCTGACCTCTAGACCATTTTAGATGTCAAATGTCCTCTATCATGAATATTGTGGTCTAGATGTATTTTTAGTGTGAAGTAGACATCCAAAACTTTTCAGAATGACTAATATTATATGATTTTAATTTTTTTAGATTTAGTATGATTTTCCAAATTTTGCCCAGAAAAGAGGCCAATTCTGGCCGAGAATGAACTTTCATTTTCCATGCTCCATTTTGGTTTCTATGAGTTGTGGGCATGATTTTGTGCTGAAATTGAGTTGTAATGATATAATTAAATATGAGGATGTATAATATGAGCTCACATAGTCCACGTGACACCGAATGGAATTTTTAGATATAGCACAATGCGAAAATAATCCTATTTTTCCTTACTTTTCTATGGGAATCCTATATATTTTATGATATCTTGCCACTCAAAAGCATGAGATGAGCTAGAATTTATGGTGTTATAATAAGCATTCAAAGATCCTTTGCATGTTCTGAATGGGCTAATGACAAGGGCTAAATCCAAAAGAATCAAGGAAGCAAGGCAAGGATTAGTTTAAACTTGTTGGGTTGAGAACAATAATTTGTGAAGTAATGCAACAATTGGCAAGATAATCTTAAAGGAAGGAGAATAAGCTATTGTGCATGTAATACAAGTTCAAGAAGAGGCATGAGAGTTGGAATTTACTTTGGCATTTAGGCCTTCTAATTTGTTAAGATTTAATTTTTGTCATTTATAAGTAGGTTGAACATTACTTTTATTTAAACCCATGTGTTTAGTTCTATGTTTTGTGTTATTTTTTGGTAAGATTTAGGCTTTCTTATTGTAAATGGATTACTAATTCTACTTGGGTTAAGAATCTATACTAGTTTAAACTTTTTTAACTTTAGTTTATTAACTATTAAGGTTTTTTTTTTGTCATCTATATATGTGTGTAAGTGTGCGTACGTGTAAACAACATTTTCATAAGATTTAGATTAATGAAAAAGTGATTTTCAAAGAGTGAGTCACTTTCTCTTAATTCTTTCATGAACTATTATAGAACTTATTTTCATCTTTATGGCATTCAATCATAGGATTATATTATTGAAGATTGTTCTTTAAGGGTTTTAATCTTTTTTACAATTTGACTTTCTAGCTTTCTTAAGTTATGATTCGATCTCTTATGAGTTTGAGGCATTCATTGTAACACTATAACTCTCTAACTTATCTCATGGAACTTTTATGTCTTATGCCATACACTTCTCAAGAACATAAGGAAATGTCATATAAAAAATGAATATTTATGCGTTGCGTAAGGGATGAAATTTTTATTTAGTATCCTATGGACCATATGAACTCATATATCTTATTCTCATATTTAAATACATAGATACAACTCAAATCTATCATTAAAAGTGACCTAGAACTTGTGCAAGTAGAGAAATACATAAAATTCATAGTTGCAGCCTCGGCTAGAAATCTCAGTTTATTATCATAAATTTTGAAAAATTATACCTAATTCTAAAAAAAATCAAAATCATGTATTCTTTACTATTTTAGAAAGCTACAAATGTCTAATTTATACTAAAAATATATCCAGACCTCAACAGGGGCTGCTAGCCATTGAAAATCAATGAAATAGTACCAGAGGTCAGCTATCATCCCTGGTACTGATCTCCAACTTCAAAAATTTATATCTCCCTGCTCATAGGTCTAATTAGGGTGATTTTAGTGGCCATGGAAAGCTTATCATGTATAATTTATATTTGTAAAATTTTATAAGTATTGGACATCATTTGCCCTATGAATGACATAGTCCAAATTTCTAATCATATAAACAGTACATGTATCAGTTCTGTAGAAAAATGGCAACTTTGGAAATTTATAATTAATTCTACATAGCTTCAAATAATTTGGTTTTTGGCTTTCTCTGGATAAAATTTATATGTGTCAAGCAAATTTGTTCATTTGGTCAGATCTTGACATTAGGTTGCAAATTAGCCACTTTTGTGCCATATAGGGGGTTCAAATGGTTCATATTGGGTTCTAAGGCCACCATGACCACTTGAACACGTGGGAATGCACCAAAATGACCTTCTAAACTTATCTCAAAGATACACAAACCCAGAATTTAAAAACTTACTCTCTCACCCCATGCCATACATAAGATTACATAATGCTAGTCTTGCCATTTTATACTCATAATGTACTACACCATATATATAACACAAAATCTCATTTGTACATAATACATTAGTGTAATTACATATGTTCATGAGGTCATAGGACATATACAATAATAGATTACAGCATTTGCCACTTATATGGCCATAAAGAAGCAAAATCAAGTCACTTTGTTGTCAAACTCTCATTTTCCAACTTGTTGGCTTCCATTGCCTTATTTACTTAGTTCACCTAACATGTTAAGGCATCAGAGAGGAGGGAATGAGATTCAAAGAATTCTAATAACTCATTTCCCTTTCAATCATACATAAAATATGTAATTCAAGTATCAAGAATGCATGCATAAGTACAAGGAATAATATGAGCATTCAAGAAACATTCTTAGCACATGAGTAAGTCATACAAAGCATCTATAGGCTTGCTAAATAAGTGGATTAGCCTCACCCATTTACTTATAGATTTTAGACTTGCCTCACCTATTTTCTCTAGGAGGTTTTGACTTAACCTCACTTTTGGGAGACACTTTACTTTGTCTCAACCATTTCCAAGGGTTCTTGGCTGATCCTTACCATGGCTAAGAGTTCTTGGCTTCTCTATATTCAAGCAAACCTAAGCAAACATGTTAAACATCATTTAAGAGCATAATGTAATATCATGGTACCATAGAATAAAAGCTCATGCTAAAATATTGTTTATAGCTTAAAACATGCATACACACATTTAAAGACAAGTCAAGTATATATTCATGCATGAGAGAAGGAGGAGAGAGCTACCTTTGGTGCAACCACACACTTTTCTTCTTGAAACAATGCTCCCTTCCTTGGCCTCACACACATAAGGGTGTGGAATTGGTTTCTTTTGGCCTAAACACAATTTTTGGAAGCCAATTAGGTTCTTGGAATCATTTTTAAAGCCATACATCTTCCTTAAACACTAACTTGGTATATTAACCCCTTTATGGTTCCAAGAATGCACCTAATAAAGCAACACCCATCAAATGAGTTCTAGGCTCTATTCTTTGATTTCATTTATGATTCTTGACTCCTTTTAAGTCTCTTGGAGTCATCACACATTTAAAACAAAGAGCCTAACTATATATTACTTCCTTAGGTCATATTATGGAACATATAAGGCCATCTCACTTTCTATGGTTTCTAAATTTTTTCTAAGATTTCTCCTCACCTTCACTCATCATATATGACTCAAAAATTGGCTTAGAAAAATTAAAACTCTCCCTAAGTGCCTCAACCCCTTTTGGTCGAGACTATGTACCATTTGGCCTTCATGGAAGTTTGCTTTGTTTTCTTAATGGAGGATGTATATGGGGAGTCTTCTAAGGATCTTAGGAGCTCATTCAAATATTTATTTAGACCTAAGAATTAAGGTATCAAATCAAATTTTACAAAGAACACTTGAAACCCTAGATTTGCTATCTTGAAATCCAATGGCTAGTTTGTTATTTTCTTTGCATATCCTTATTCTTCTCCCTTAAATTCCTAAGATTCACTCTTGGTTTACTTAAAAACTCAACTTCTTAGGGCTAGCCATATGTAGGTCAAAATACCCATAAGTGAAGGAAGGAGGAAGATCAAGTGAAGATAATGCAAAATACCTTAATTTCCTTGGTTCTTCTTGCCTATTTTTCACCTCCCTTGGCTTCCTCACCTCAATTTCAAAATTTCCCCTTTGTTCTTCCCTCAAAACAGATTTAAAAACTTCAATACAACTATAGGAAAGAAAGGGGAAAAGGAGGAGAAGAGATTGGCTAAAGAGAAAGCATGAAAAACTAAGAATTTTCATACCTTTCACCTTGTTTTTCTCCTTCTCTTTTCCTCTTGGTGCGCCTTACTCTTAGGGTTTCTCCTCTAGTTTAGGGCAAAAACATATGTGGTCAAGTGAATGAGGAGGTGGGGTGCCCTATATATATAGGTGGGATTTAAGAAAGACTTTTCAAAAATTTTAATTTTACCCTTTTATTTTGACATTTTCATTTCCCATTCCTTTTAACCCTTTTTTAGAATTGTCTTTTTCATTATAAAATTTAGTATAAAATTTAGGTTTCCAATTTAATAAAATGCCATTAGAATCACTCAAATCAGAGCTAAAACTTTCTTGAGCGAATTTGTTAAAGTTTGAGTCCATTGTCATTGGAAAACGTCCGCCAGAGGAGTTTTAACTATCTTGAGGCTTCCCATGATTTTTAGGGCCTATGAGAATCTCAAAAAACTCAAAAATTTCATTTAGAAAGCCCTTCTATGAGAATTCTAAAATTTTCTCAAAATTACAAAAATATCATTACATTTCATAAGTCTTTCGTTCAATTTCATTTCTTTATTCTAACTCTAATTTTCTTTCCATCTGATCTTGGGATTCTCATTTTTAGGGGTCTACAATACTACTTAAATTTTTTAGAACCTTAACTAATTCATTTCGGAGGACTTGCTTTGAAAATGTACTCGTTTTCATCGTTTAATGAAAATCGAATATTATATTCGTTGTCTGAGGGTTCACATCAATTGGTATCAGACCTTGGCTCTAGGAATCTAGTTCTTTTTTATTGCTCTATTAATTAATTTTGTGTTTCTTTTTCCTTAGATCTAAATTTCTTGTTACTTTCTTCAATCATTCCTTGTTCTAGGGTTCTTTATCTTCCTTGATTGCTTTCTTCTTCCTTAGTTTACAAAGAAAAAAAGGGGAAAGAGGGATAGAGAAATTCAATTTCTATCGATGCTCATATGATTTTACTATGCAAATAGATAACTTGTGACGACCCTATCTTCTAATCATGGTAATTAAGGTTAAATACATGATTAATGCTTAATAATCATGGTTTAGAGTCATTAAAATTAAATACATCGTGAAAATTATAGGAAAATTTAGACCTTGATAATATTAGGTTCATTAACTACACAATCACAATTGTGAGAATGTATAAAAGAAATTGTACTATCATGAGGGGTTTGTGATTCATCCATCCATCAAACACATAAAAACCTCCCACAAGTATTCTTATATCATTTCCTAGCATTACCATTGAAGAAACTGGGGTTTTTATGCTAAAGGTAAGAGTTTGGGAACCTTCGCCACGACTTGAAACTCTCCCACTACCGTTAAGTTAGTTACTGAAGCTCGAAAACTAAGTTTTTCACTTTACGCTGTGGCCCTGACTTTCTGTGCCTCGGCTAAGTTACTTTCGGGAATCTTATTGGGCAACTCATGCGAGTTGGACCATCACTGTGGCAAACTTACATGGTGCCACGGCAGAAATGCCTCCTGGAGCTACTGTTCGAAGTCCCACGATTCTCACCTCGACGGAATACACTTGCACTGTGGTGAGGCTCGCTACTGTACACTCTTTACCTAGTTTCCTCGACTTGCATTGCGGCAAGACCTATTGCGCCGTGACGAGGTTTCTTTTTGCCACCCTCATGGGTGATTTTTTTCACATTGAGTCATGACAAGGTTTCTCAAGTCACGGCGTTCCTCGCGTCACGGCGTTCCTCGCCACTGTTACTCTCCAGGCCGTGGCAAGGCCTTCCTAGTAGTGGTGTGACTCCCTCTTGTAACTACATCTCCTATATTTCATCCCATGCATTCCAATTCTCTTCTTGAGAACACCCTAGGACCATTCCCCCTCATTTCATACGACTCTAATAGTATTTATCTTACTTATTTGCCTAGCTATTCTACCATTACCAATTCAAAACTTAAATGTTAATTTCTACTCCTCCAACTACCCTATATCAGCAAATTCATAGAGTAATAATAACAATAATTCATGAACTATCAACAATTAACATTTGATATACATTTCGTTAGAGATTTCATACATCAATAGTTTATATCAACATCTAATGCATCACATAATTATATTTTTAATAGTATACCATACCATAAATTTAATAAAATTCATACATTAGGTGTTATAGGTTCATACATCCAATACCAAGCTAAGATGAGGCCTAACTCCTCAATAGATACATCATAAGTAATCAAAATATAAGAGCCTACATTTGGCAACATGATTACATGATGATATTATACAAAAAAGAATACAAAATTTAGCATCTATTCTAAATAAACCAGTCTAAGTGTAGCCTTCTCCCCATATGGTTGGACCTCATGGATTTTCATCCACTTGCTTCCCCTATCCTTACCTGAAGGGCCTTCACCTGAAAGTATAATCCTATGAAACGGGGTGAGATGCAAATCTCAGTAACCAAGGCAAATTCCATTCATATAATCTAGTTTAATCAACATATATGCATGATTTCATATAAGCATAAGAAAATATACCAATCATATCAGTAAATGAAACAATTATGCTATCTATGATACCATCCTATATTAGCAATCACAATTCGACATGTTAAAGGCCAATAACACCGAGAGAGACCCATCCACGGCACCCACTCCCTTATGAGTACAACCAGTGCTCAGTGCATTTGGAGTTTGATCATAACCTGGTGCCTGATCGAAGCACAAGCATGGGTGGCAGCTCCACCACAACTCCACCATGAAACTCACAAGGTCCAATCACTTATAACAGATAGCCAACTAATTCATTTAACATTCAAAATCATAATCATGCAGTAGATACAAAATTAAAATAGACATATGCATGAAATTAGCATGAACCCCCAGTTACCTCACTTTGTAGACAATTGAAAAGCCACTAGTAGTGCCAAAATCTCCCTATAACCATAACATCAGAAGATTATTACTTTAAATCATAATATATAGTAGCAACATGTGATGACCCTAATTTTTAATCATTGTAATTAAGGTTAAATACGTGATTAATAATCATAGATTGGGGTTACAAGGCATTACGACTAATTACATTGTGAAAATACAGAGAAATTTGAACCTTTATGTTATTAGAGTCATCAACCATACAATTACAATCACTTATGTATATAAAGGAAATAGACATTTATTTATAAGCCTTTGATTCTATTACCCATAAATTATAACTCATCCTAATGTCTCTAAATCATCTATTGAGATTACCGTATAAAAAACCAAGGTTTCCTAAGTAATATAAGGGCTTCAGAATGTTCGCCACGACCAATTCCTCTCGGTTTCGCCCCTTACTTCGTCATTATCACCGCGACGAGTTGGACCTTCGCCGTGGCTAACCTACTTGGCGCCGTGGTAAGGAAGCCTCCTAGAACTTACCTCGCTTACCTCTCGCTATTGGCCATGGTCAATTCCCTTATTAGTCGCGCTAATTTCTCTCTGGATCACCTAAGACATTTTCACAAAAGTTCGCTGTGGCTAATTACCCCTTTCGCCGCGGTAAATTCCCCTTTGGACGACTCCCAATTTAGCCTTTCACATTTTGCCGCGACGAATTTCTCCTTGGACTCCCCTTAGGCAAATTCGCCCCTATTGGCCACGGTGAAATCCCTTATGATTCTATAACTCTGAAAATCTGGTCTCATACTCTCCACTCTCCCTCCAATATCACCCTAGGGCCATTCTACCTTAATTTATGTAACTTAATGGTAGTTGTGTACCTTAATTACCCAGCTAATTTATCATTACTAGTTTAAGATTTAAGTGTCCATTTCTACTCCTCCAACTACCCTATATTAACCAGTTCATAGATTAATAACCATAGAATTTCATAAGCTTTCTGCGATCACCATTCAAGTATATATTTCATTAAAGATTCTATACATCCTAATTCAAATCAACAATCTATTAGATACCGTGATGACATTCCCCATAGTAAACCATATCATAAAATCAAGAAAATCTATACACAGATACTATAGGTTCATACAACCTAAACCAAGTTATATTGAGACTTAACTCCTTAATAAATACATTCCAACTAAACAAAATATAAATGCCTACACTTGGCAATATGATTACATGATGATGCTATACAAAAAGGAATACAAAATTTAGCATCTATACTAAATAAATCAGCCTAAGTGTAGCCTTCTCCCTACATGTTGGAGCTCATGGATTTTCATCCACTTGCTTCCCCTTATTCTTACCCGAAGAACCTTCACCTGAAATATTAATTCCATGAAATGGGGTGAGATACGAATTTCAGTAACCAAGGAAATTTCTATTCATTATATCCGGTATTATTAACATATATGCATAAATCAAAATCAACATCAGAATCATATCAGTCATATCAGTAAATGAAACAATTAGGCTATCATGATTACTATCCCATATTAGCATTTATATTTTCACATGTTAAAGGCCAATAACACCGGGAAAGGCCTGTCCACGGCACCTACTCCCCATTGAGCATAACCAGAGCTCAGTGCATCTAGGGTTTGATCATAACTCGGTGTCTGATCGAAGCACATGCATGGGTGGCAACCACACCACAATTCCACCAAGGACTCACAAGGTCTAATCACAATATAATGGATAGCCAACCAATTCATTCAGCATTTCAAATCATTCATATATAGCAAATATGAAATTAAAACATATATATGCATGGAATTAATGTAAACCTCGATTACCTCACTTATAGATAAATTTGCAACAGCCACCAATGGTACAAAAATTCCCCTATAATCATAGCATTAGAGAATTACTACTTTAATTCATCATTTATAGTAGCAACAAGTATCCAAAGAGTTTAAAATGCTAATCACCACCTAGGGAACACTTACCCAGCCACTACAAGTCTCCAACTTTGGATTGAAATGTCTTCCACCAGAAACTTCAATATTTCACCTAAAATCCTAAGCAAATTCGTACAAAATTAATACCCACACTATAATCCAATCATTGGAGTCTCAAACTAACAAAAATATCTTAAAAAGAAGAGTTTATACTTACCTAATGTCAGCCTTAGCCTCAACCTACGAAATTTCACCATAGAAACATCAAATGGCAAGTTTCAGATTTTGGGTGTAGGTGAAAATACTCCAAATGAAAAACTAATCAGGCCAAAATGAAGAGAAAGATGAGAGGATTAAGTTATATAACTATTACCTTAGTTGAATCTTGCTCTAGAAATGGAAAAATGTGAAAATATGCTAAGAACCCTAGCCTTTCCTTTGGACCTCCGAATTTTATGTGTGTCTCTTGTGGTTCTGTAGAATAGGGGGCGACTAGGTTAGTTTTTAGGGTTTAAGTTAGGTCAAATATGGGTCATGGGCTGCTCCAAAGATCCAACTCCTAATAGGCTTCAAATTTTAGCTTTGTTAGGCCAGCTCTCATGTATTGGGTTGCTGAAATTCAATTGGGCCAGATTAAGTTTTAGGAGCTCAAAGGTTTTGGATTTGCAGAAGGGTTATTGAGCCAACTATAAAGACCTATAAAAGGTGGATCTTGGGCCTCTATTATAATGAATCAGATTGGGTCCACACTTAACTTATTGGGCCTCCATTAACCTTTTATCATAATCTCCTATATTAATTTGGGCCTAGATGAAGTTTCTATCCTAATTAAACTTCAAACTCACATTAATAATTTATCTTCCTGGAATTTCCATTCACTTAACTTACCTGATTATTTCATATTAATTATTCTTAATTAACCTAAATCTATGATTAATACCTTAATTAATTTTAGGATGTTACACAATAAGTACCCAAGGAATTAAAATACTAATGGCTATTCATAGGACACTTACCCAACCACTACAAATCCCCAAATTCGAATTGAATGTGTCATTTACCAGAAACTTCAATATATCACCCTAATTCCTAAGCAAATTCATACAGAATTAATACCTATACTATAAACCAACCATGGGGACATTAAACTAGCAGAAAATGTACTAGAATGGAGAGTTTACACTTACCCAATATCTCTCCTAGCCTCTACCTTCGAAAATCCTTTAAGAAAATACCAAACAACCACATTTCAAAATTTGGATATGGTGAAAATGTTTTAAATGAAAAACTAATCAGGCCAAAATGAAGAGAAAGAGAAGGGGATTAAGTTATATAACAAATACCTTGGCTGATTTTAAGCTTAGAAGTGAGAAATGGTAGATTTCTTGCCCCAAACCCTAGCCTCCTTTCAAACCTCTGAAAATGAGTCATGTGTTTGTGTTTTAGCAAAATGTAGAGGGGTTGAAGTGTTTAGGGTTTTAGTTGGGTTTAAGTTAGGTCTCAAGTGGGTCATGGCTGACCCAAAGGTTCACTTGCAAGTGGGTTCTGATTTAAACCTTGTTAGGCCAGCTTTCATGTAATAGGCTATAGAATTTTAATTAGATTTAGGCCAAGTTTGAAGAACTCAATTGATTTAGGTCTGTATAAAGTTTATTGGGCTATTTATAAGAGCTTATAGAAGTTGGGCCTTAGGTCTCTAATCCATTAAATCAGATTGGGCCCTCCTTAGGTGCTCTTTCTTGGACTAAGTCTCACATTAAAAGGTTGAGTCTGCACCTAAAATGATTGGACCTCCATTAGTTTCTAACCTTGGCCTACTTAATTTGATTTGGACTTATATGGGGTTTTTAACTCAATTAAATCCCAAACTCATATTAATAATTTATTTCTCTGAAATTTTTGTTCACTTAACTTATCTAATCATTCTATATTAATTATTCTTAATTAACTCAAATCTATGATTAACACTTTAATTAATTTTGGAGTGTTACATAACTCTTCCTTCCCAAAAATTTTAGAATCTACCAAAAAAGTTCTTTCGAATAAGTAATTGATACGCTAGAAAGACTAGTTTTCCTACTATAAATTTAATGTTGAACACATCAAAGAATGCCATAATATCCTAGCTGATTTCCTTTCCAGACCTCCAAAAACTCTTAATCTCATCACCTTAGCCAAACCTGTTCCTTTAATCCATATGGCTCATTCAATTCCTGGTTGCACCATCCACCACCCTTCTCCACAACTAAAAAAGAATTTTCCTCCTAGAGAACCTAGACTAACCACTCTTGTAGAAGTTCAAAACCTAGCCTAGAAATCTTTGTTTTACTACCTCCACAGGTACCTTAAGGATGCCCCACATAGTACCATACCTCCTGCCTTTAACCTTGTTCAAACACCATTTCTGATCCTATTTTGCATCACTAACCAAGTCACTGATGATGTTCTTTGGTATCTTTGGGCACTCACTGCCCTCTATTTTGGTGCCATTGTATTTCCACCACTCATGATTTTCTAACATGTCATCACTTTTGAAAATAGGGATTCCAATTTGTGGACCCTACTGGAATGGTTCTCTCCACTACCATAGTGGCACTCTGAACTTGACCGTTTTATCTAACGACACAATCTTTGAAAAATACCCACAGTAAATCAACAAGTGCTCAGTGCCTTCATCCTCCACCATCCTTATTAGGTCAACAGACAGAACATGCTCCTCACTCGAAGCCATGCATATGAATGGATTACATTTTTAAATTGGCCAAAACAATCATCTAGTGCTTTACAGGATTTAAAATTATTTTTATGTGAAATTAATAATTATCAACCTAACCAATTCATATTTTGTACTTCATTAGGATCATATCCTGGAGAACCTCAATTTCCAGAACTAAATCTACCCAATACAGAACAATGGACTCGTTCACCACAGGAACTAGTTCACCAAACCCAGGAGCTTCTTCTTCTTCCTAGCCACCTCCTGACATGGTAATGCAAGACTCACAAGACCCCTACGAACCTATTGCTCTCAGAGAATTTGAAGAATGATTCACCACTTACTTCAAAAAATCTCCAAAAGACCTTGACGACTCTGAAGCCACTAACTCTGAAGAGGACCCTAATTTGTCTCCATTACATGAGCCTATCAAGAAAGGATAAGCCTTATCCTGAAGCTTATCCTGCCAGCTCATACTTTATTGTATAATTATGTGTGTTTACTATTCAGCAAGTGACTCACCTTACTTTCCAGTATGTAAGGCCGCTTTGGTAAAAGCTTGTTGGCCAGTATGTCTCCACTTTTATAAAAGTTTGAAAAGCTATTTTGTCTTGTATCCCTAGGCCTTTTCTATAAGAAGAGTCTTAAAGTCTAGTGAGGTAGAACTCTTTTAAGCCTCTCTTCCCCTTGTAAACAAAGTTTGAATAAATTCCAATTTCCTAATGTCTTTGTTCTAAGTCCATTTATCTTCTGAAATTTTTTATCAATAGATCTTTTACTATTATCTTGTCCAAACATTAGTATGTTTTACACTTGCCTCTCTTGAGGATCCTATGTATCAGAACGTGTTGAGACTATAATATTATCTAGAGAAAAATAATCACCTTATTTATGAGTTTTTTTTGTTAAAAAGAGTTTCTAAGAAAATCAATAGAATCCTTGGTTCTAAGAGGCTAGTGCATGAATGCCCAGAAGAGAGAGAGTGGCTGTTAATGAAAGCATACCTGGATAAGGATTCTGATGACTCTAATTAGAATACTCGACTTGAATATTTTTCATTAAGAAGACAAGGCATTGAACCTATCCCAAGATGTTTAAGGGATAAGTGTGTTAATCACACTCTTGATTATTCTTGTCTAGACTGTATTTGTTGGCTAACTCTTAAGGAAAGGAATTCATTAGATGAAAATTTTTCTCCTTTCACTCTAAAGTATGTTTAGGAACATTGGAGTATTCTAGGATCTCCTGGACTGTGCCTCTCTGAAGAAGATCTTTAGAGATGGAATGATCTCAAAGAAGAGAGATGAAAACGAATATGCATCAATCTTTTGTCGGGACTAGGAATGGTATCAGAGCCTACATATTCGTAAGGTAATCGGATTAGATCTATCAATAAAAGAGAGTAAAAAGATATCTTATACACCATGTTTATTGTCTTTGGCACTATAGACTCCGAAGAACCTGTTCGTCTTTCTTCTTCCCTTTCTATGCCTAGGTCTATTCCTTTTTCTTGTATATCTCATGCTTATAATAAAATAGATAACCTTGTAGAAATTACCCATATTCTAGAAGAGTCTAGATTAGAAGAATCTATCAATCTTTTTCTTAACCATTACCGGCTCTATCACCAAAATAGATACTTCACTCGGTCTATTCGTAAACTCCTTTCTCCAAGAAACCCTTAAGTAAAAGAAATTTCCAAGGAACAAAACTGGATCAGTGTAGGCTTCAATTAACCCAAACTAAAATATATGTTACTATGGAAATTCCTTCCAGCTTCATTTCTCACTGGATCCACCAAGGATATTTTCATCTCCACCTTGGAGCCATAAGATTAGTCCTTACCTTCTATGGTAAAAAAAGGATCGTGGCAACAACTCGTGTTTCCCTCCTTGATACCTCTTATACCTCCTTTTGAAAATGCTTTGATTGGAGCTACCCTTATCACTTTGAATGGTGGAAGTGTGATCTTGACTATTATGCCTAATTTCAACATCAAATTATCATATCCCACTCTTCCAACTAGGTTAAAGGTGCAAGTTCAGATCATTGGTGCTGAACAAGTATCAGATGCTGTCTCAGTGACCCTTCATCACCAAATGATCTATCATCTACAAAACCACTAAGTTGATCTCCACTTTCAGAGCACCACTAATGATGTTCTTTACATGGTTTCTGACAGACCCGGCAATACAACAATTATTTAGATCCCCAAGTAGATTCCAAAAGAAGATCTACTCTAACTGATGCCTCTTGAATGGGTTACTAATTATGAAAAAGAGTTTCATGGTGGGCAAAATACTTTCTATATTTCTACTCCCTTTTTTTAAGAAAAACTCTCTGAAAGAACTGTCAAATTTACTTTTAAGAAACCTCGATCTGAAGAAGCTACCACCTCAGCTTTAAGATTGTTTACTCACTCCATGATGATCACCCCTATGGTCACCCAAGAATAAAAGAAAGGTCTAATTCCCATTCATTAGTTTCATCCAGATGGGTCTTTTGCTTATGTTGGAAAGATAAATAGACACTCCCTTTAGGATTATGATCCATCTATGTGTGACCCTAATTGTAGATGCTATGACCTAGAAAATTGGGAAGGACCAGAAGATAATGAGTGGCGACCTTGTGATTCCTGTACTTCACATTGGAAGAAACAGCCACCCAAACCATCTTGGAAATCTAGCCACTGCTCTTATCGTAAGCCTAGTAGTAGCTTAGATGATGATGACCACCCGTCAAAGCCTAGATAGATTGGTATTAAGTCTCCAAGGCCTAGGTCAGAAAGTTTTTATGACCTCCTTAAGGAATTGGGTCATGATGACCTTCTTCCTTCTCCACCTCCTGAACCTGGATTTATCATTCCCATACAAGCATAGTCCCAGCCTATTCCTTGTATGATATTCTCTTCTGCATAAAAAATTATGATTTTGAATTCCCTACTATGGAAAGAAGAACTAACCCTGAGACAAATGTTACATACAAGTTGTATTCTATCCCTACGGAAGTTTCCCTTAGTGGTGCTATAAGGCTTATTTCACAAGCTGAAAAAGTTCTCAATTGGCATACTTATAATGTTATGGCTCAAAATAAAGTTCTTCAGAGGATTGACTCTCGCCTTGAGAATCTTTCCAAACAAACGACCCATACAAATTCTAGACTTGATGGACTTTCTTCACATGTCCAAGAATTATATGATCGCCTCCAGCGGCAGGTTACTTTTCTGGATGCCAAACTAAAAGGTTTTATCACTCATAGATATATGGGTCTTATCTTTACATAGAAGGAACAAGAGCTTCGACAAGTAAAATCTCAGATTGATCAAATTGAAAAAGACATTGCTAAAGATCAATCTATGAGTATTTATAAATCTTATCCTTTTCCCTTTATGCCATTATACAACCTATATCCATCACCTCCATACTCACTTTACCCACAAGAAGCTGACTATTCCAAATGTTTTAAAATAAACTATGAAGTCTTCAGAAAGAAAGAGAACTATCTTAGTCCAGCACAACTTAGACAGCTTCAAGCTGGGCAACTTCCATCTCAGCCTCCACAACTTAGAAATATCCATCCTCCTCAAAGACTACCTGATTTCCCTTCACAACATGAAGCTTCACCCTCCTGGACAAAACATCTAGAACAACCACCTGCAAAACCTTTACAGATTCATACTCCACCTTTTTCTCTAAAAGATACTCAAACTCCTCCCCTTGATCATACCCAGAAAAACAAACAACCTCAAACTGAACCAACTAAACCTTCTAGAACAATAGCCTTATCATCAACCATCATTCCTTATTCCTCTGATACAGAGTCTAACTAATCCTAGATCATAGGTCTTGAACCTCTTAGCTCTGAGGATGATGAACCAGTTCAATACCCAACCTCTTGTATGGTGAACACTACTCATGGTGAGGAACATGATGAGTCAAACATCAAACATGATGAGTACACTAAACAATCATATCATACAACTTTCCTAGATCCTCTACAAGCTCAAATTCATCCAATTATTAGACCATGGTTTACATTTGATGATACTCCTCATGACAAATGGAGAGACAAGTTACATGAATTTTCAGTATGGATTGATCTTTAAATGACTCATCTAGATGCCAATCTTCAAGTGACTCTCATTGAGTTCACCACTAGATTTACTGGCACTCTTCGAGAATGGCTCCAAAGCCTAAGAGAGTATTGACAACGGTTTTACACCACAGCAAGCAGTGCTAATAACTTTCTTGATCTTATTCACAAAGAATTTCTTGGTGATTTCCATCTTGTTAATAAGAAAAAATGGCAATAATATTTTCAGATGAAATGTTGCTCCTTAAAAAAGAAAGATCTTGACTTTTATTATAAAAGAATGGCAGAGCGGTACTATCTTCTCAATGGTTTCAATGATGTCAATCTTAGACATATATATATTACCTCCTTACCAGAAGAGTTACAGTTAGAACTCTTAAGAGCCATCTAATCCCTCAGACGAGATATGATTGACATCTCTCTTGGGGAAATTTACCAATTAACCTTAGCTACTCTTGAAAAATTATGTGAGTAGCACAAAATGTTTGATTCCATGATGGATGGAAAACTTGCTTTACAAAAGGTCTGCAAAAAGCCTTATCTACAAATCAAGTGCAAAGATACATCTAAATGCTCTTTCCCGACAAAGAAGAAAACCTATTACAAGCATGCTTATGCCAATCCTTTCAAGTCTCAAAAGTATTACAAGACAAGGTAACCTAAAAAACCAATTTGATTTTTCAGAAGACGGCTCACGCAATATGGAAAACGAGATTATAATACTATTTGGAGAAAAATAATCACCTTCTCTATGAGTTTTTTGTTAAAAAGAGTTTCTAAGAAGGTCAATAGAATCTTTGGTTCTAAGAGGCCAGCGCATGAATGCCCAGAAGAGAGAGAGTAGCTATTAGTGCATGCATACCTGGATAAGGATTCTGATGACTCTAATTGGAATACTCGACTTAAATATTTTTCATTAAAAAGACAAGGCATTGAACCTATTCCAAGATGTTTAAAGGATAAGTGCATTAATCATACTCCTTAACATCTCTCTTGGGAAAATTTACCAATTAACCTTAGCTACTCTTGAAAAATTATGTGAGCAGCACAAAATGTTTGATTACATGATGGATGGAAAACTTGCTTTACAAAAGGTTTGCAAAAAGCCTTATCTACAAATCAAGTGCAAAGACACGTCTAAATGCTCTTGCCCGACAAAGAAGAAAACCTATTACAAGCATGCTTATGCCAAGCCTTTCAAGTTTCAAAAGTATTACAAGCAAAGGAGACTTAAAAAACCAATTCGGTTTTTCAGAAGATGGCTCACGCAACATGGAAAACGAGACCATTGTTACATCTGTGGAAAAAAGGGGCATATTACTAAAAAAATATCCTCATAAAACAAAGAAAGATGTTAAATTCGTCCAACAAGTGCAGTCAGCATTCCTTTTTCTACTGATGATGACATTGAAAAATATTTCTTAGAATAAGAAGATGCTGATGCAAACACTATTTTTGCCCTTCCTGGACTCCAATTAATAGAGTAGCTGGGATGGATGTAATAGTCAAAATAATCTGAGTGATCTGAATAAGAGAAATCAGAGAGAGATAGTGGCTGTTAGCATAAGCATACCTCAATAAGGATTCTGATTACTCTAACTTGAATGCTTGACTTGAATATTTTTCATTAAAAAGATAAGGTATTGAGCCTATCTTAAGATATTTAAGGGATAAGTGTGTTAATCACACTCCTGATTATTTTTGTCCAGACTGTATCTGTTGGCTAACTTATGATGAAATGAAGGCATTAGATGAAATTTTTCCTTATCTCACTCTACAGTATGTTTAGAAACATTAGAGTATTCAAGGATCTCCTGGACTGTGCCTCTCTGAAGAAGATCTCAAGAGATGGAATGATCTTAAAGAAGAGAGATGAAAATGAATGTACACCGATCGTGTGTCAGGACCAAGAATGGTATCAGAGTCATAAGGTAATCGGATTAGATCTACTAGTAAAAAAGAGTAAAAAGATATGTTATACACCATGTCTACTGTCTCTGCCACTATAGACTCCTAAGAACCCGTTCGTCTTTCTTCTTCCCTTTCTATGCCTAGATCTATTCCTTCTTCCTGTATATCTCATGCTTCTAATAAAATAGATAACCTTATAGAAATTACCCATATTCCAGAAGAGTCTAGATTAGAAGAATCTATCATTCCTCTTCTTAACCCTTACCAGCTCTATCACCAAAATAGATGCTTCACTCGGTCTATCCGTAAACTCTTTTCTCCAAGAAACCTTCAAGTAAAAGAAATTGTCCAAGGAACAAAACGAGGTCAATGTGTGCTTCAGTCAACCTAAGCTGAAATCTATGTTACTCTAGAAATCCCTTCCAACTTCATTTCTCACTGGATCCACTAAGGGTATTCTCATCTCCACCTTAGAGCCATAAGATTAGCCCTTACCCTCCGTGGTAGAAAAGGGATAGGGGCAACAGCTCATGTTTCCCTCCTTAATACCTCTTATACCTCCTTTCAAAATGCTTTGATTAGAGTTTCCCTTGTCACTTTGAATGGTGGAAGTGTGATCTTGATTATTGTGCCTAATTTCAACATCAAATTATCAGATCTCACACTTCCAACTAGGTTAAAGTGGCAAGTTCAGATCATTGGTGTTGAACAAGTATTAGATGCTATCCCAGCGACCTTTCATCACCAAATGATCAACCGTCTGCAAAATTACTCAGTTGATCTCCATTTTCAGAACACCACTGACAATGTTCTTTACATGGTTTTTGATAAACCAGACAATACAACAATTATTCAGATCCCCAAGCAGATTACAAAAGAAGATCTACTCTAACTGATACCTTTTGAATGGGTTACTAATTATGAAAAAGAGTTCAATGGTGGGCAGAAGACTTTCCATATTTCTACTCCCCCTGTTTTAGAAAAACTCTCTGAAAGAACTATCAAATCTACTTTCAAGAGACCTAGATCTAAAAAAGCTACCACCTCAACTTTAAGATTGTTAACTCACTCCATGATGATCACCCTTATGGTCACCCAAAAATAAAAGAAAGGTCTAATTCCCATTTATTAGTTTCATACAGATAGGTCTTATGCTTATGTTGGAAAGATAAGTAGAAACTTCCTTTGGGATTATGATCCATCTATGTGCGACCCTGATTATGGATGCTATGACCTAGAAAATTAGGAAGGACCAGAAGATAATGAGTGGTGACCTCGTGATTCCTGTGCTTCACATTGGAAGAAACAACCACCCAAACCATGCTGAAAATTTGGCCACGGCTTTCATCGCAAGCCTAGTAGTAGCTCAGATGATGATGACCACCCATCAAAGCCCAGATGGATTGGCATCAAGTCTCTAAAGCCCAGGCTAAAAAGTTTTTATGATCTTAAGAAATTGGGTCATGATGACCTTCTTCTTTGTCCACCTCCTAAACCTGAATCTATCATTCCCATATAAGCATAGTCCCAGTCTATTCCTTGCATGATATTCTCTTCTGCATCAAAAAATTATGATTTTGAATTCCCTGCTCTGGAAAGAAGAACTAATCCTGAGATAAATGTTACATACAAGCCGTATTCTATCCCTACAAAAGTTTCCCCTAGTGGTACTATGAGACCTATCTCACAAGCTGAAAAAGTTTTCAATTGGCATACTTATAATGCTATGTTTCAAAACAAAGTTCTTCAGAGGATTAACACTCACCTTGAGAATCTTTCTAGTCAAATGGCCCATACAAATTCTAGGCTTGATGGACTTTCTTCACATATCCAGCAGCTGGTTACTTCTCTGGATGCAGAACTAAAAGGTTTTATCGCTCATGGATATATGGGTCCTGTCTTTACACAGAAGGAACAAGAGTTTTAACAAGTAAAATTTTAGATTGATCAAATTGAAAATGATATTGCCAGAGATCAATCTAGGAGTATCTATGAATATGATCTTTCTCCTTTCATACCATCATACAATCCATATCTATCACCTCCATACTCACCTTACCCATAAGAAGTTAACTGTTCCAAATATTTTAAAATGAATTATAAAGTCTTCAGAAAGAAAGAGGACTATCTTAGTTCAGCGCAACTTAGATAGCTTCAAGCCAGGCAACCTTTATGTCAGCCTCTGCAACCTAGAAATATTCGTCCTCCCCTTGATCATACCCTGAAAAATAAACAACCTCAAATTGAACCAACTAAACCTTCTGGAACAACTGCCCTATCATCAACCATCATCCCATATTCCTCTAATACAGATTCTGACCAATCCCATATTATAGGTCTTGAACCTCTTAACTCTGAGGATGATGAACTAGTTCAATACCCAACCTCTTGTATGGTGAATACCACTCATATTGAGAAACATGATGAGTCAAACATCGAACATGATGAGTACATTGAACAATCATATCATACAACTTTCCCAAATCCTCCACAAGCTTAAATTTGTCTAACTATTGGACCATGGTTTACATTTGATGATATTCCTCCTGACAAATGGAGAGACAAGTTACATGAATTTTCAACGTGAATTGATCTTCAGATGACTCATCCAGATGCCAATCTTTAGGGGACTCTTATTGAGTTCGCCACCAGATTTATTGGCACTCTCCAAGAATGGTTCCAAAGCCTAGGAGAGTATTGACAACGATTTTACACCATAGTAGGTAATGCTAATAACCTCCTTGGTCTTATTCAAAAAGAATTTCTTAGTGATTTCTATCTTGTTGATAAGCAAAAACAGCAATAATATTTTCAAATGAAATGTTGCTCTTTAAAAAAGAAAGATCTTGACTTCCATTATGGTTTCAATGATATTAATCTTAGATATACATTCATTTCCTCCTTACCAGAAGAGTTACAGCCAGAACTCTTAAGAGTTATCTAATCCCTCAGACGAGATATGACTGACATCTCTTTTAGGGAAATTTACTAATTAACCTTAGCTACTCTTGAAAAATTATGTTAGCAGCACAAAATGTTTAATTCCATGATGGATGGAAAACTTGCTTTACAAAAGGTTTGTAAAAAGCCTTATCTACAGATTAAGTGCAAAGATACGTCTAAATGTTCTTGCTCGACAATGAAGAAAACCCACTGTAAGTATGCTTATACCAAGCCTTTCAAGTTTCAAAAGTATTACAAGCAAAGGAAACCTAAAATACCAATTCAGTTTTTTAGAAGATGGCTCACACAACATGGAAAGCGAGACCGTTGTTACATTTGTGGAAAAAAAAAGCACTTTGCTAAAAAATGTCCTTATAAAACAAAGAAAGATGTTAAGTTCCTCCAATAAATACAGGCCAACATTCCTCTTTCTGCGGATGATGACATTAAAGAATATTTCCCAGAACAAGAAGATACTAATGCAAACACTATTTTTGCCCTTCTTAGACTCTAATTGTCAGATTTTGATTTCTCTTATTCAGATCACTTAGATTATTTTAACCATTACATCCATCCCAGCTACTCTATCCAACCCTGCAATCTCACATTACAGAAAGAGCCTTCAATGCCTTATATTTAAATGAAGATTTTTCAGAGCAAATATCATAAGGCAATCCCTGTTATAGCTTATATGGATATTGGTGCCTTAAAAAGCCTTATGAATCCTATAATTCTTCCTCTACAGGCATAGACAACTCATTCTGAATATTTTAGTACAGCTGATGGAAAAATCTTTAAGGTTGATCTTATTACCAAGAAAGGAATTAGTATTAGGATCTTTCCTAACTGCATTATCTGGACCAAAGTACTAAGAAGTAGTCTTTTAGACAAAGATATCCTTATGGGAATGGACATTTATTGTCAAGCAAAAAAGCTTCAAATCTTTCCTCAAGGGATTCAATTCTAACAACAATTTAAGCCTTACACTACAATTTCTAAAGTGTTTGAGCTTTCAAATGCTCCTACTGGCTATGAAGAACTTCATGATCAATTCTCCCATCCTTTTCCTCTATGGAAAAATAAAGATTTCTTTATCCAACTTCCTTTCAAAAGAAATGAGGATATTAATCCAATTAAAACAACTCATCCTGGTATGAATGCAGATGATTTAAAACTTGCTAGAGAAGAATGTGTGGCCTTTCTTCAACAAGGTCTTATCAAGCCAACCAGATCTAATTGGGCATGCCAAGCTTTTTATGTAGACAAGTGAGCAGAGCAGAAACGGGGCAAAAAGAGACTCTTCATTGATTACAAACCTCTTAATATGTTTTTATAAGATGACAAGTTTCCATTATCCAAGATCATTTCTCAACTTAGTCTACTTAAAGAAGCTAAAGTTTTCTCTAAGTTTGATCTTAAATCAGGCTTCTGGCAACTTGAAATTAATCCAGCTGAGAGGTATAAGATAGCCTTTTGCATACCTAATTCTCAATACTAATGGACTGTTATACCATTTGGATTGAAGGTTACTTCATCTCTATTTCAAAAAGCCATGACAAAGATCTTTGAGCCCTTTCTCCATAGTGTCTTGATCTAATTAATGACATCTTGCTCTTCTCTAAAAATGAAGTAGACCATAAGTAGTTTCTCCAACAATTTTTAGGCCTTGTATAAAAACATGGGATCATGCTTTCCTAAAAAAAGAGTCAATCGTGCCAAGCCCAAATTAAATTTTTTGGAATGCATATCTCTAATGGATATTATCATCCAGGTCCACACATTGCCTAAGAATCACTTACTTTTCCGGATAAAGATATCTCTATTAAAGAAATTCAATAGTTTCTCAGAAAGGACCCCTTCTTTGGGGACCTGCCCAGACTATAGCAGTGCGACACCTCAAAAGAATCTCTTAAGTACCTTTACCTTTAAAGATTCCTGATAAGGGTAAAAAGATTCTCCAGACAGATGCTAGTGAAAATTTTTAGGGTGCTGTCTTACTTGAAGAAATTGATGGAAAGAAATATTACTATAGCCATGCTACCGTACAATTCAAAGACTTTAAAAAACGTTATCACACAATCTACAAAGAGATTCTTGCTGTCAAAAGAGGGATAGAGAAATTTAGTTTCCATCTATGTTCATATGATTTCACTGTGCAAATAAATAACTCCTCATTCCTAAAAATTTTAAAGTCTACCAAAAAAGTTCTTCTGGATAAGCAATTGATGCGCTGGAAAGACTAGTTCTGCCACTATAAATTTAATGTTGAACATATCAAAGGACTCTATAATATCCTAGCTGATTTTCTTTTCAGAGGCCCAAAAACTCTTAATCTCATCACCTCAGCTAAACCTATTCCTTTAATTTACATGGCTCATTTAATCCCTGGTTGCACCATCCACTACCCTTCTCCACAACTAAAAAAGGATTTTCCTCCTAGAGAACCTAGACCAGAAGTTCAAAACCTAGCCCAGAAATCTCTATTTTACCACCTCCATAGGTACTTTAAGGATGCCCCGCACAGTACCATACCTCTTACCTTCAACCTTGTTCAAACACCATTTCTGATCTTGTTTTACATCATTGACCAAGTCATTAATGATACTTTTTGGTATCTTTGGGCACTCATTACCCTCTATTTTAGTGCCATTGCATTTCCACTACTCATGATTTTCTAGCACCTCATCACTTCTGAAAATAGGGATTCCAATTTGTGGACCCTACTGGAATGGTTCTTTCCACTACTATTGTGGCGCTCTGAACTTGACCGTCTTATCCAACAACATAATCTTTAGAAAATACCCACAATAAATCAACAAGTGCTTAGTGTCTTCATCCTCCACCATCCTTACTGGGTCAACAGACAGAACATGCTTCTTACTTGAAACCATGCATATGAATGGACTATATTTTTAAACTGGCCAAAATAATCATTTGGTGCTATACAGGCTTTAAAATTATTTTTATATAAAATTAATAATTATAAGCCTAACCAATTCATATTTTGTACTTCATTAGGACCATATCCCAGAAAATTCATTCCTGGAGAACCTCAATTTCCAGAACTGAATCTACCCAACACAAAACAATGGACTCCAGAATAGATGCTTAAGTTCCTCACAGGAACTAGCTCACCAAACCCAGGAGCTTCTTCTTCTTCCCAGCCACCTCCTGACACGATAATGCAAGACTCACAGGACCCCTACAAACTTATTGCTCTCAGAGAATTTGAAGAATGGTTCACCACCTGCTTCAAAAAATCTCTAAAAGACCATGACAATTCTAAAGCCACTAACTCTGAAGAGGACCCCAATCTGTCTTCGTCACATGAGCCTATCAAGAAAGGATAAGCCTTATCCTGAAGCTTATCCTACCAGCTTATACTTTATTGTATAATTATGTGTGTTCGCTATTCAACATGTGACTCACCTTACTTTCCAGTCTGTAAGGCCGCTTTAGTAAAAGTTTGTCGGCCTGTATGTCTCTACTTTTGTAAAAGTTTGAAAAGTTATTTTGTCTTATATCCCTAGGCCTTCTCTATAAGAAGAGTCTTGAGGTCTTGGTGAGGTAGAACTCCTTTAAGCCTCTCTTCCCTTTGGAAACAAAGTTTAAAAAAATTCCAATTTCCTTATGTCTTCGTTCTAAGTCCCTTTATCTTCTAAAATTTTTTATTAGTAGATCTCTTACGATTATCTTGTCCAAATATTAGTATGCTTTACACTTACCTCTCTTGAGGATCCTGTGTATCAAAATGTGTTGAGACTACAATACTATCTGGAGAAAAACAATCACCTTGTCTATGAGTTCTTTGTTAAAAAGAGTTTCTAAGACGATTAATAGAATTCTTGGTCTTAAGAGGCCAGTGCATGAATGTCCAGAAGAGATAGAGTGGCTGTTAGTGCAAGCATACCTAGATAAGGATTCTGATGACTCTAATTGGAATACTCGACTTGAATATTTTTTATTAAGAAGATAAGGCATTGAACCTATCCCAAGATATTTAAGGGATAAGTGTGTTAATCACACTCCTGATTATTCTTGTCTAGACTGTATTTGTTGGCTAACTCCTAAGGAAAGAAAGGCATTACATGAAATTTGTCCTCCTCTCACTCTAGAGTATGTTCAGGAACATTGGAGTATTCTAAGATCTCCTGAACTGTATCTCTCTGAAGAAGATCTCCAAAGATGGAATGATCTCAAAAAAGAGAGATGGAAACAAATGTGCACCGATCTTGTGTGGACTTGAAAAGAAAAAGAGCATCAGATCAAAAAGGACTAAATTGCAAATTCATGAATTGGAATTCTTAAAACAAGTTGCTAATGAATTCTACAAGATTTTCATTCTTTAATGTGTGTTAATGCTTTATAGTTTCATTATAATCAATGTGGTTCCTATATTTTTAACTTCTTTCATTTAGCTTGTGCTTATTTTTATTTTTGTTGTTACTTTACCTATTTTGTTTCGAGAGTTTCTTAAACTTTACTTGTGTTGAAAAATGCAATATTGGGATTCTAAAATGAGTTCTAAAATAGTTTTAAAATGAACTTTGAAAAAAGTATAAAAAAGTAAAAGGCAATATTGATGAGTTTATCATCATGAAAAAAGCTAGTTGAGTGAAACGTATAAGGCTATTTATATTTTTGATTATGTTTATTTACTAATCTTGTTTGAAACATGTCAAATCAAATTGATTTATATAAAGGCAAAGAAGGATAACACCTTCTTTATCTTGCAAGCTATGCAACAACAATTTGAGAGAATAGTTGTTATGTATAATGAAGTGAAGGATCATCTAAAGAAGCAAGCTACTGAGTTGTTAGAAATAAGAAGAGTGCAATTGTTGAAGGGCATGGATCATGATGAAGTAGAAAACAGAAGGCCAAATAAAGGAGAAAAAAATAAGAGACCGTATAGGAAAGAGCCAATAAAACTTAATAATGAGTTTGAGGATGAAAATTAAATGAAGAGGATTAAGCCTCTGAAGTAGAAATAGGAAGATTTAGGCCAATAGGATGTAGTAGGCATGGTAAAAGTCATAGAAGGGATTACAATAGTGGGGATGATATGGTTGATATAAACCTGGGTGATATTAAAGTGAAAATTCTTTCATTTTGGGGTAGAAACCATCCAGAGGTTTATCTAGAATAGGAGAAGATAGAATTAATTTTGTACTACCATAACTACTTTAAGGAAAAGAAGTTAAAGCTAGCAATAATTGAATTCACTGACTATGCTATTGTTTGGTAGGATCAACTAGTTAAAAATTGGAGAAGCAACCATGAGAGGGCTATTGATACTTGGGATGAATTAAAGGTTTTCATGAGGGTTGGAATTTACTTAGACATTTACGCTCTATTTGGCTCATTGTATCATCAATTTATTCTTTTTACATAATTTGTGTAATATTTATTATATTCTTATAATCATTACTCCATTCATCAAATCACCATTTTAATAATCAAATTACCTTTTTAAAAGTAAGGATACAAAAGGTATTTCTTATCCTACCTATCCATATTTTATATTCATTTTCCCTTTATATCATTCAACCAAGCACACTCTTAGGCCTTGTAATTTGTTAGGATTTATATTTTGTTAATTGTAAATGGGATGAATGTTTACTTTTATTTAAACTTATGCATTTGGTTTTATGTTTTGCATTGTTTTTTGTAAGAATTGGGATTTCTTGTTGTAAATAGATTACAAATCTTACTTAGGCTAAGAATTCATATTAGTTCCCCATGTAATTGAGCTTTTTATTATAAATTGATTATTAGTCTAGTAATATTCAAAAAATTATTAAATTGAGATTTTGGAGGAAATTAATTTATGAGATATTTAATTAATTTTTTGAGGAATTAGAGATTCATTTAAAATAATAGAGAAATTATAATTTATAAAATTATATAGAGAAATATGAGTTTTATGGAATTATTGAGAAAATTATAAAATATAGGGGCTTAATTAATTAACTAATTTGGAAAAATTTACAAAATTGCCTTGAGAAAATATATTTGATATTATTTACCTCTAAGACTAAATTAAATAAAGTTAGAAATAATTTTAACTTGAGACCTTACATTTCTTTAGTTTTGAAAGCTAAAACCTAGCCCATAAAGCCCAAATATGAAGAAATGAGTTGAAACCCATGACCTAGACCTAGCTTATATACCACTAAAACATTTTTTATCCCCCACCCAAATATTCATGCATGTTCAACCCAAAAGAAGAAAAAAAATACTTTGAGGGAGGACGCAACATATAGAGAAGAAAAGTTTGGGTTCTTGAATTTTAGGGCTCCAATCTAGTAGGAAAATGAAGGATTTAGCTCTAGTTAAGAAAAATGGTTTTCTCCTTCTCCTTTTTCTTTTGAACCAAATATCCTGCATTTTGGTTATCGTTTCCTAAATCATAAATTTGTAGCGTTGGAGATTTGGGGTGTGTTTAGGTGAAAGAAAGGAAGAGGAAGGAGGACCAAGGTATGGGTAAGTTAAACTCTTTCATTTTTGGTGCTTTCCTTCATAAAATTGATCTCTAAGCTTGGCTTTTTGGTGGCTTGGTTCATATATGTGAATTTTTAGAAGATCCATTGTTGATTCTTGGTTCTTAGTGCTTAAAGCTAAGATTTAAAGCTCTATGAAAGCTTGTGTAAGGTAAGATTAATTGATTTATTGTGATTTGTACTGTTAAGACTTGGGAGTTCTTGGAATTGATAAGTGTATGCTTAATGTTTATGTTGTTCTAGGCTTGAGACTTTAATGGGGAGATGTTTGTAGCTAGTTCAATTGTGGAATGTGTCATTTGAGGTAATTGAAATTTAATTCAATTTATATATGTAGAAATATTCTATTAATTGCTTGTACATGTGATTATATGATGCTAATGATGAGTTTGATTATTGATATTGGTGAGATACCATGGATTGTGATTGTGCTTGGTCAATGGAGCTGTGATCATGTTCCTAATCATGCATATGTGTCATGATCATACACTAAGTCATGATCATGCTCCCGTTTATGTATATATTTGTGCCATGATCATGCATCAAGCCATGATCATGCTTATTTTAGAAGAAGAAGTTGTTATGATTGTGTCACGCCTTGTATCATTAGCCAATAACTAAGTAATAAACATGTGGTTACTAGTATAAGATGGTAATCACTTAATAGTCAAATTACCTGTTTGCTTAATACATGCCTTGTTTTATGATATTTTATGTAAAGTATCATGATAGTTTATTTTATGTTATATGATTGGAATTGCATCTTGGCTATTGAGATTTTATATCTCACCTTGGTTATGGGTTATACATTTTAGATAATAGTTTATAAGAGAGTAAAAAAGGAAGGAAAGGTTAAGAAAGGTAGTAGCTATCCATCCTTTACCATATTTTTTATGTTGCATTGTGTTGTGGGAACATATTGCATTCCTTAGGTATTTGATAGACTATAAAAGAATGCATGGTTGTTGAACAACCCCAATTTGTGGTCTTGACATGATGTGAATGTGAATGCTAAGTTAGATTACGAATGCTAGTGGGAGTGGTTGCTATGGGACTCATACATTTGGGTTGATACTTGAATGATCCTTAATGAATATTGTGAGGATAATATATGACTAATCTTTTATCAATATGAAATAAATGATTAAACTATTAGTATATGTGACTAGTGCAATAAATGATAATCTTTGATCTTTAGTGGGAACTTTCAACTTTGACTAGCCACTTTGCCTATTTTCAATGCTTTTAGGATTTTCAAAGATTAAGTAAGTTTATGTGGATGATATAATGGTGTCCAATTAAGTTTAGGTTGAATTGGAGTTGAACTCCATCTTTTGGATTTGAGGTGGCATGCAAAAAAAGGGTTTTAGATAGTAAAAAGTTATATTTCAACTTTAAAATGGTACTTCATGGCTTATATTAGTATAATTCAAGGTTTAGGACTTGTCTAGGGTGTTATGGTAGGTTGTGGATGGGTGTAACAAAAAATGTGTAGGTCATAAATATAATGAAACCATATTCCCTTTGTATGGATGATTTGAGAAGTCATCAAATTATATTTTTATTTGTTAAGGTTTAGATATCGGTTAAAACATTTTAGGAATGATTCAAACTATTGAAATTAGCTTGAGGATAATCAATTATGGTTGGAGTAGGTTAGAGGGCCAAGTGGTACATTTAAAATACCAATTTTGACAAGTAAGGCCTAAACTAGGCAATTTTGGAGATGTGTACACTTAAGAGTTCAAATGAGTGAGTATTGATATGAATTTTGGCTTGATGTTAGAGCCCATATAAAGGTTCTAGCATGCCAATTTTGGTAGACATTGGAGTAGCTTAAAGCCCTCAAATAACTTCTAAAATTTTTCAAATTTAGAGCTTGAGATAGGATATTGGCTGTGTGTAGCACGACCAACTTATGGAGGCATGGCAGAGGCCCAAACATGTCTAGTGCTATTTTGGGCACTATCTTGTGTTGTTCTATTCTTAATTGTTCATATCGTTATCCCATTACGAGTTAGTTGGTTAGTTCACCTCCCTTGTGTGCCGTTAAAGCTTAGTTAGATTGGATGGAAGTTATTAAGTTCCTTGAAAATCTTAGGAATAATTTTAGGGTGAGTTTAATGTAATTAAAAGTTCCTTAAGGATCTTAGGAATAATTTTAGGATGAGTTTTCATAATTAAAAGTTCCTTGAGGATCTTGGGAATAATTTTAGGATGAGTTTGACGTAATTAAAAGTTGGATTGCATGCTTGAGTTTTCATACCTAACTTTGAGTACTCACATAGAGATCCTAAATTGCTTAGTGATCTCTTTCTAGTTCCAGAATAGCTAGATAATGTTCACCTAGAGAATGATGAAAGTACGAGTTATCTAGGTTATGATTGATATAACAAGGTTGTGGATAATTTCAGCTAGACTCAATTAGAGACAAATGGTATTAATTAACTTAGTTGGATTAACGTTACTTGAGGTTTGTCAATAGTTGGCTATGAGAGGAATACCATCATTGATAAGAATATTAAGACAAAATTTTGGAATAGGAAGGTTAATTAGGAAAAAAAATGAAAATTTACTTCTAATTGTCTTGAACTCTTCTATCATGTTAAGATCCTTGCCTTATGGTGTTTACATTACGTAGTAATCTAGATGGCAATTGACACAATCAGAGGCATAGTTAGCCTAGTCTTGGAAGATTCAAATTTGACTATAAATTTTTGGGATTGTACGCCTTAGTTAAGCTCTTACTAGCTTGATTATATTGTTAATATTCAATAGGATTCTTTGATATTTTTGAATTGAGTTGAATTAAATTAGATAATATTTGGAGTTATAACTTTAAGTATTGATCATAGTTGGTTCATTTTAGGTGTACTAATCCATTATTATTAAGATTTTCTTTGATTCATGAATTTAGAATTAAATAATCATTCTCCAACTAGGATCTTTGCTTATTTTATTAATCAATCTCCTTATTTTCAACTTATCTTTGTATGGGATGTTACAATTCCTATTTAGACTAGGAATCCATATTAGTTTAGACTTTTTTAATTTTAATCCATGAGTTATTAAGATTTATTTTATTGCCATAGATGCTTATGTGTGTGTGTGTTTACACACACAGGCCCATGAATAGTATTTTTGTGAGATTTAGATAAATGAAAGGTGATTTTTAGAGAGTGAGCCACTTTTTCTTGGTTTTTTAAATTTATCTAATGTAGGATTAAAACGTGGGATTAAGATTTTTAAATTTATCAAATTTATCTATTATCAAATTTATCTAACATCTCTATCTTTGTTATGTTCAAATGTAGGATTAAGATTTTTAAAGCTTGTTCTTCAAAGGTTTTAATCTTTTTTACAATATGATTTTTAAATTTCTTGAGTTGTGATTCAATCTCTCTTATAGGTTTGGAGTATTTATTGTTCTGAGAGTTCATATCACAATGTTACTTCACTAGATAAAAAATAAAAATTAAATTGACAAAAATTAATGATACTAAAGATTGATCAGAAAATAAAACAGCAAACTAAGTTGTTTGAACTTTGAACTGGTTTCTACATTTTTTACATCTCCACTCAAAAATGTTTTTCTTTTTGTATGATGTGAGGACGAAAAAACAGGGCGATGAACTCATTTGTGATTAAGTTTGTTCCGTGGCGATTGGGTCTTGTATAAATTATATAAAATAAGAGCTGTTTAGAGTCATAATAGAGCCAAGAGTTTCGTCATAAACTCTGACACTCAAGTCAAATTCATGAGGAAAGAGATAGTCAAGGTAATGCTATGCAAAAGTAAATAGGAGGTAGATGATAAGACTTGCATGTTAAGCTCCTTTGAGTGTATGTTTTAGTATAAACAGGAGCTCTTTAGGTGCAATTGTGTATTTTTAGTAGAGTGGGTTGGTCTCGGCCCAATAATAGAGACTAAATTCATATTTATCACAAAATATATAGTTTAAGGCTACAAAGATTAATTGAAGAAAAGGGCTCAACACAGTTTCAGAGAATTACAATCTTGAATGGTAACATGCTTCTCAATCAAATTAAGAAGTGGAGGTGTTTTTATATTTATTTATCATACATTTTTTTTGTTTTTTTTGGTTTGGTTCAAAATTTATCAACATAAAATGTTTAGTTCAAACTATTTCGTTTCGTGATATTTTTAGTATTAATTTGTATAGAAATGATTATATGAATTTTAAAATAATATATAATTTCATTGTTAAACATTTTTGGGTTGTCCAATAAGAATATTATTGGGCTAGATTGCATGTCAATTGAGGTTAAATTATCTTCAAACAATTTTAAAAGTACACTCTACACATCCATTAAAAGTTTTTATAATCTTTGAAAATTGTTATTAACTCACGCTTGTAAATTAAATTTGTTCACTTACTTTCAACTATAGTGTCAACATTACTATACAATTGCTTAAGATATTTAAGTGAAGAACTTTGGACAATTGAAACTGTCAAATTTAGATGTAATATTATTAAGGGGTAAATGGTGACAAAATAAATTACAGGGTATTCAATAATACGTTTTAAACCACAAAAATTAAATTAATTTTGAGCTGACTAGTGTGTGATTTTTTCTCAAAACAAGGTGAAAGAAAAGAATGATAAAAGGGAAGAAAAAAAAAAAGGTTAAATGGGAGTGTTCAGATAACCCTCACAAGCCCGCATTCAGAGTTGTCTATAGTATCAGTATTCAATTTTCTATTGTTCCTTCCCTTCTTATTTTAATCTAATACTGATGCTTATGGAACAAACCTTTGATTTATTGGATAAACTACAATATATTACTCACGCTACCTTTTAATTCATTGTATTGGCCTAATCATTAATTGAATATACACGAGCTTCGGAAAAAATAATAATGAAACAAGTAGGAAATTTATAATTCAGAGACCTTGCAAATTTATAGCTTTTATTTTCTCCCTCATTAATTGGTGAATTAATTTATCAAACATCTTGTCTTGGTACAACTTAACAGGATCTGGATAATTTTAATATTTCAATAACAATATGTGGTTGGTTAGAAAGAGTGTGAATGGTTTGATGAAGTTGCTACACTGCAAAGATTTGGATTGATTAATTAGTCTTGTTCTTATCTAAGTAGAGAGGGTTTGAAGGAACGAGGAGGTTGCCAAAACAAAAATAAAAAATAAAAACAAAAACGAAAACAAAAACAAAAGAGTGGATGACCTTTCCAAGAATGAGTTTGCTTTCTGTGTGTAAGAAGATAAATTACCAGTTCCATTGGTAAAATTATTATGTAGTCTACGCCCTAAAAGGGATAAGTGGAGATTTTGTTTTAGTAAATTCAGCTATTTAGTCTCATATATATATATATATATATATATATATATATATATATATATATATATATATATATATATATATATATATATATATATATATATATATATATATAAACTCAATAAAAGCACTGTTATTAGACCACCTATACTGCGGCTCGGTCTTGGACTGCTTGTCATGTCCTTTTGTTTTTCTCCTAAAATTTTGTTTCAAGTTAAATACTTTGCTTTGATAATTTTAAAAATACAATCCTTACATTAACTTGAATTTAAAATTTTACTGTCCAAGTATTTTTTTAAAAAAAAATTAAATCCAAATTCGTAAAACATAATATATCTATTAACAATTAAACTAATTCCCTTGAGCTCTCTTATTTTTAATATAGATAATAGCACGGTCAAAATACGCAAGAACTTGTTTGTAAGTTCGTTTAACCTCGAGTATTGGGCATGATTGATCTTTAAAATATTAACTTGTTTAAATGCAAGCTTAAATGAGACGGCTTGCTATAAAATGGAGAAAGAAAAAAATTTTAAAAAAAAATTAAATGGGCCATAAACAATAAATTAGCCCATTTATGGCCCCTTTGAATTTTTTTACATTATTTGTTATATATATATATATATATATATATAAGGCTCAATTATAATGTAGAATATATATATATATATATATAAGGCTCAATTATAATGTAGAAAATCCACATTTTTATTAAACTTTTATCATTATTTAGCCTAAAATAATTTATTTCATGAAATGAATTTACAGGAAGTACATAAAATGGAATACGAGTTAAACTGATAAAGGGTTAGCTTGCAAGTAGACTTGTTTAATTTAATGGATATAAATTATCATTATTTATACTGTTTAATGAACAAGTTGATCCACATTGTTCATGTCTTAGCTCATGAGGGGTTAGGCCAGCCCATTTGACAAAGGTATTATGGAATTTATCTTCAAAATTGGATTAGTGAAAATAACCACTTTAGGGATTGATTTGAGAGTTTTGAAGAAAGTAAGAGGGATGCTTATTCATGGGGTGAGAGGAGTGGTGCAGAGTGAATGGGGGGAAACAACTTAGTCTATTTATTGGAAGTTAATTTTTTTAAAAAATAGATTTAAATCCACTTTTAATTGATTAAATATTATAATGTCATGGGGTGGAAAACAGGGTTGAAGAGTGAAAATTTTTATATTATTTTTGTAATGTCAACCAATTAAAAAGAAAGAAAGCAAGTGAAGAGGATTTAAAACACTAAAAAAATTATTTAAAAAAAAAAACTATTCAATTGAAATGGTATGAAAATTAAAGTGTGAGTTAGAATAATTTGCAAACAATCTTAACTCATCCCACCTCATTAACTTTTAAATATTTAATCAATGATTAAAATGATTGTGTTATTCCAATCCATCTCATCCCACTCTCACACTATTATAGCTAAAATAACACTTAAATTATTACTATATTGAACTCTAGAATTACAGATGCGTGAACACTAGCACCGCAGCAAGACGCCGCAGTTAAGAAAGGAATATAAAATTGGGAGTATCTTGAGAGATCTATATAATTTTTGAAAGGTAATCAAACAAATTTGTTTTGGGGTTTTGTCAAAGATTCATTTGGGGAGCTGAATTATCTTGAATTGCGTTATGAATCATCTAGGCACACACATCAACCAGAAAGTGGTAGATACATGACGAAAGCCATAGCGTGCCAAGTAACTCGGCGATTCTATTCTCCTTTTTTTTTTAATCATTAATTGAATTGAACATTCAACAAATTAGAACAGCCGTATCTCCATGCTTGAACGAATCAGAGGACTTGGAGATTGCAAGAGATCCTTAGTTTGTGTGTTTTGTCCTCAACCTTAATGAGTCATCAAATTCTTCTCATTTGTTTCATGAATGGGTTACTGAAATGACAACGGTCAAATGCGCGGCCTCTCGAGATGCCTTAGCAAAGAAAAGGTAGATGTTCTGCTTTGTCGTCCGTAGACAAACATTATTGAGTCAAGATTTAGGTGGGTTTAAAAGTGACAGGTAAATCACTTTTTTTCTTTTTTAAAGTTTTGTTAAAATAATATAATTTTTTAATTTTTAAAATATAAATAGGCTTTTCTAAAAATGAAAAATGATATTATATTTTAATTTAGTTTTAAAAATTTTAACTAAGATATATGTTATTGACCTAAATAAATATTTTTTAGTTAAATTTAATAGAAACAAAATTTACTCTTTTTATTTTTATTTTATATATTTGAAAAAAATTTACCTTTTTTATTTTTATTTATAAATATTTAATGTATAATACATATTTGTATATTTAGGTAAATAGAAGATATTCTAATAAAAAATTTAAAATTAAATTAACGTGTATATTTTGAAAATAAATAAAAAGTTTGTATAATTTTAATAAAATTCAAGATAAATTTATGTGATTTATTTTAAAACATTTATTTTCATATTCTTAATTAAATTTTGACCTTTTTTTTTAATGAGTTAATATCAAAACGTTAATTCATTTAAACTTTTATATACAAGTTGTTACACTCATAATGTGACCTCATGGTGTCATAAAAAAGACAAATTTCAATTTCTGAAAATAAAAATAAAATGAAGTAGAGTTACAATCAAAATTTTAATTTTAAAAAAGCAAAATTTTGAAAATTTTTTTTGAAAGAGAGTGGTTTGTAATCTAAAAATGGGTTGATTAGTCAATTGTATATAGAAAAGATGTTAAGTATCTCACAATATTCATTTTTAAAAATAGTTATCCTAAAATAATTATGCAAAAGTTAATATGACTTTAATCTTGTCTTAATTTTCCCAATAGTCATATGCAAAAAGTGAAGAAAAGAATAAAAAAAATTGAAAAAAATATTTATTTATAAAAATAGATTTCACTTAAGATGAAAAATCTATGATTTACGTATGTTATAGAAAAAGTCAAAACCCATATAATTCGTTCAGGTGGAAAATGTATTTGTGGGTTAGTAATTTTTTATTTTGTGAAAATAAAAAGCAAGAAAAAATCACTTTTATCTTTTATAAACAAAATAGCTTTAAAGTTGGTTTGTGTGTTTTAATTTATAAAAATTGAGTTAATTTTACTTTTTTATTCTGGTCATTTTTTTTTTATTTTTCAACTTTTGGAAATGATATTTTTTATTTAAGTAAAAATAATTTTTTACTTTTATGAAGCATATTTTTTAATTTTTTTTTCAAAAGAGAATTTGAGAAAAATCCTATAAAAAAGAAAATTGATTTATTTTTACTTTTATTTATTTTTAGAAATAAACTTTTAAAAGATTGACTTAAAAATTAAAAAACCATACTTTTGAATTTAGAAAATTCCTAAAAAAGAGGTTTATTTTTCATTAACTTTTGAACTTTAAGACATCATTTTTTTTTCAATTAATTTTTTTTAAAAACTTTTCTTAATCAAACTGATTTTGTTATATGAAGTGTAACTTTTACGTTTCAAACTTATAATTCTTACGTGAAAAGAATTTTTATTTTTATTTTTTGGGTATGAAGTATAACATTTTTAATTTTGTTGTCTTTTAGAAAGAAAGCTTTTAAGAAAAAGACTATTCAAAGCTTTTAAGAAAAAGACTATTCAACAAAGTTATTTTTATATTTTATTTTTGAAACACTAATTTTTTAACTTAGAAAATCCTTAGAGAAAAGAGATTTATTTAATTTAAATTTTTTGCTTTAAAAGATTTACTTTTGAACTTCTTTTTAATATCATTTTTAATTTTATTTTTTAAAAAGAAAAACTCTTATGGAAAAATTTACTTACTTTTTAAAATAAAATAATTTTATTTTCATGTTTTCATTTCTTTTAAACTTTAAGAAAATGTAAATCATTAAAATCTAACTTAATTTTTTGATAACTTTTTTTTTTGAAAATAAATATTCTTAAAAAAAGAAAATTAATCTGATTTTGATTTTTCTAACCTAACTTTTTAACTTTTAAAAAATATATTTTTTTGAACAAAAATTTATTTGATTTTGTAAAAACTAATTTTTAACCCTTTTTCTAAATTTTAAAGGAAATACATTTGATTTTCTAAAAGCTATTTTTGAATTTTTTTTTGGAATATATATATATATATATATTTTGAATATTTTGAAAACAAAATTGATTGGATGTAAGTAATTAGAATTCAAAATTTATTAAAATGTGATTACACACCTCAATAGGTACTTTTTCTAGTATTTATTAGCAGATTTGCTATTCCTTTTTTTTTTTTTCTATAATGAAAATAGTCACATAAATTACAATTATATTATTAAACGCTTGTGTTAAGAACGAGTTTCGTTCTAGTTAAAAAATAATATTCTAAAGCTTTTGTACGTTCTTTGTTACTTGTGTGGATAAAGCTCGTGTTATAAAGTATATATCTTCGATCATAAGGATCAATTTCAAGTTGCATAGTTTCATAATAATTCTATAAAGCTTTCCCCTAATTTCGTTTGGATTGAACCGACATTTAGTTCAAAGAATCTCCGTTCCAAAATTGTATTAGAAATTTTCATCTCATACGGCTTCTCCTTTGTGTGCATAATAATGAAAATATATAAAATAAAAAAAGATTACAATATTCTCATTATGAACTGAGCAGGGCTAATGTTTTTACAAGAATTCTCTAGCCAACCTTCCTGTAAAAGACCTTTTCTTAACATCCAGTATGTTGGTACTTGATAAAAAAAATATTAACTCCAACAATTTCTTTCTCCTCAATGCTGCTTAATTTCCTGGAATTATTCAGCTACACATAATCTTTCAGTTAACCCTTATAGGTCTAAAAATACATAGTCCCACACAACAATTCTAAAAACAAAATAAAAATAAATATATTTACAAACATACAATAATTTGTAATTGTGTGTGCTTTGGGCATCATAACAAATAATCATATTATTTCAAGCACATTTACATCATTTTCGCATTGCATGAACGAATAAAAAAGAAAGACTTGTGAGCTATCTTTTCCAACCATTCGTCTCTTTTCCTTGCCAGGCGTCTCACGTATTTTTCCTTCACTAGGTCACAGGTCTCACACATGCGACAGACGCAAAGGAGAATGTTAACTTGTATAATTGCAGTTGAGAAAACAAACCTCAACACTTAGACAGAAATCAGCATCTAAAAGATAAATCGTGAAAGCCAATGAATATATCAAAATAGCAAGCAACTATTAGGAAAATATATGATCCATGAATAAAAAGTTATGCACAAATTCTTGTTGCAATCAACAAACCAAGGGTATGTGTGGCCTCAAAATTTTTCTGGGAAGAATTACATAAAATACAAACCAAATTTCTGACTAAAAGAAACTTTGGACATTATGATCTCTCAGATTCACTTATCATTATGGACTGAAAGGGAGGAAGAGGAACCTCAACATAATACCAATCCTGTTTCCAGTGATGATATAAATAGAACGAGATTTTCAATTCAAAATCAAACGAGCAATCAGATTCACTCTAACCGCTCCCATATTCATTGAACACAAAACCCAAAACCAATCCACATAAATTTTATCTGAACCAAATGAATCTGAACCAGGCTCACATAAACCCAAAGAATATGGTCTCCCAATTTAGGCTAAAAAAATACATGACAAACAAAATAACATGAATTTTAGGGTATGTTTGAGAGTTTATTTTAGGAGAAAATAGAATAGAATGGAATGAATTTAAGAATTAAACTATTGTTTGAAAGTTTTTTTAAGGGGTGAGTGGAATGGTAAGAGATGGCCTCCTAAGCCATCCCAAGCTATCCAAAATTTATTTTTTCTTGTCCCTCCAATTTGGGGAGTTAAGGATGGAATAACTAAGCTTAAATATTTAAATTATAAGATTATCTTAATCTTATTTAACTGATGCAAAATTATAAAAATCTTAGTATAGATATATTAAAATTATTAATTCTGTAAAACATTAATTCTAGAAAAAATGAATAAAATATTTCTTTTTATTTTTTGTTAATTTTTAAATTATTTTAAAATTAAGTATGTGACTTTTAAGATTAGAATATTATATATTTATTTTTTATTATTAGAAGTTATCTTTCATTATGATTAAAATTAGACTTCTATAAATTAATTAGTCTTATACAAATATAAAAATAATATAAATAAAATTTATGCACTATAAATTTTATCACATTATTATTATTATTAAAATATATTTTTATTTAGTTATTATATAATATAAAAAAAATTTAAAAAACTTATTCACACTTTTTATCTAAAATAATTTATAAGGATAACATTATAAAAATAACTTTTATCTATTCTATTTTATTTCTTTTATAATAATTCTCAAACATTAATTAAATGAAATTTCGTTAAGTGTCACTCATTTCATTATATTTTATTAATGTTCGTTACAATTACATATTTTTCTAAGCTCCCAAACATGGCCTTGGTCAAACTTCCTGAAGTAAAATTTTAACCTCGACCAAATGATCTGAGCTACCCAAAACAAAGAAGCTCAAATATCAGCACCAAAAACAAAATACACCCATGGCTTCTTAGTTTTGAAGATAAAGAGGGAGGGGAGATAAGCAATGAGAAGACATACCTCACTGGATTTGCTTACAGACGCTCTCTGGATTTGCTCTTTCAATGGAATAATTGACGGTTCCTTTAACAGAATAATCGACGCTCTCTTACTTCATTCTTTCTCGTTAGTAGAAAAATAGAGCCTCCCTCACGGCCTCTCTCTCTTTCTTCCTCTGTAATTGCCTTTTCCTTCTTCTCTTGTTCTTCACTGTTTCATTCACCCCAGAGGAAAAACATGCAGCCCCGAGAAACCCCAGAAGCCTCTCTCCAAAACCTCCAGAAAACCTCCTTCCGTTTCTGACTCGCACCACTCTTATAGCAGATTTGCGCATGATTCTCCTCCCTTCTCAAGCGCTTCTCACACAGCCGTTGCAACGGCTTCTCCGGTGCTGGCACCGGTCTTTCTGGAAGAAAACGGGTGAGAGGGACCGATCGAGAGAGAAAATGGTGCGGGTTACTGATTTTGTCGTTGTTGTTTTTTATTCGTTTTCGTTTTTCTTTTTATTTTCTTACTTTTTATTTTTTGTTTTTGTTAGTTTTTGTTTTCTTCTGTTTTTTTTGTTGGTTACTTGTTACTCTGATTGTTATTATTTTTTAGTATTGGGCTACATGGATTTACGATAATTAGGCTGAAAGAATTGATTGAGTTACGTAGGTTTAGACTGAATTATTAGGATTTGGACTAACATATTATAAATTGAGTTATTTAAACTGTGAGTTTTTGCTTCTTCTTTTTTTTTTTTCATTTTTGGTTTAAAAATTGGGTTATTTGGGCTGATATTAGGTATTTGCACTTAATTTTTCTTTTAAAATATTTTTTTTTGAAAATCTTTTTCTTCTTTTTTATTTTTAATATATTTAGAATCTCTTTTTCTTTTTTTTAAATCTTTGCTTTTCTCTATTTTTAATTAAGGTTCATGGAAAAAGCCTATGATTCTAATGACCCTTTTTATGATTTATTTTTTATGTTCTAATAATTTTTATTTTTATTTATTTTTTTGGGCATTTTATTAGCTCAAAATGATATTAAAATTGACCTAAGATTAAGTTCAACAAAATGAATTTAAATGTTTTAATTCAATGTATTTTATTATTATTTTTTAAGGGCTATCTGGACAAAATAGGATATTCACATAAGGTTTCGAATTTCTTATTTAACTTGTTAATCTTGTTAGGTGGTTAACTTTTCTTTAAAAAAAAAAAAATGCTTGAGGCTTACCTGAATTTTAGGTTAAATTTTAGGTTATGTTTGGTAGTTTATAAGGGAATGTAATGAAATGGTAAATAATGGAATGGAATAGAAAGATAAAAAGTGAAATGACAAGTTATGTCATTCCATTGTGTGGAAGTTTAATGAAAAAAGAAAGTTACTAATGAAATAGAATGGAATAAAATGATTTATAGATTATTTTTCTACTATTATCTTTGTAACTAAAATGTGATTTTAACAAGCTTTTAGTTAACAAAGTATAATTATAATTATACCACATGTCCATTTTATTCATTTTCAAACTCCTTAATTTAGAGGGACAAAAAAATTTGAATTTTGGATGATTAGGAGAAATCTGAGTCCTTTCTTTGTCATTCAATTTCATCCTAAAAAAAATTTCAAATAATGAATTGGTATATATTAATTATTTTATCTTTTGCTAGCAATTCAAACATATTCTTAAGAGTGAACAGTCCTTAGAAAATAATCTTCTAAGATCTTTTTGCTTGTCTTTTCAAAATTTCAAAATGTTAATAGTGTTTTGGTCAATAATTTTGGAATATCCTATCATTTTTATTTTTTCAACAAAAAAAATTACATATTATTTCTTATTTAAAAATAGAATAATAAACCCTTAATAATTTCATGTCTCTTAAGAAATTGACCCCCACCAATGATTCATGGATATTAAAGTTAAGACCAAAATTTCAAGGGCTTACCACTTGGTAGCAGCACCATGAAACTAGAGATAGTTTGGATGACCAACTAGACAAGATTGACATTTTCAGCCAGACATCATTTGACAAATTCATGCCCTCCTCAGCCAGCCAGACGCCCTCTAGAATCATGAAAAATAACCATTTTGAGCTATAAATACCTGCTGGCTCAACTCTCTCTCTCTCTCTCTCTCTCTTTGGATTGCTTTTCATAGCTATGTTAGAAGTTAGAACAACTTCAACCACCAAGCACGTGGTTCAATTGGTTCAGGGTCATACTAGTTTAACTAAGGATCTTGGGTTCGAGACTTGAGAATACAGCTGCATTAAAATTTGGTTGTAGAGCATGTCGCCCTTGAGGTTCTACCTGACTTGATCCGGACTAGTTTGGTTCACACTAAATCCCCAAGATAAATGGGGTAAGACTGGGATACCGCGTGCACATGCCAAAAAAAAAAAAAAAAGAGTTAGAACAGCTCTAAAATTAAAATCATATTTGGTTATAACATGGTTTCTCGTTGACTTGAAATGAGAATGAGAATTATGTAACTAGCATAGAATTATGTAGCTAATGAAAACACAAAACTAATGACAATTGACAAAACTCTTATTTTAACTCTCGGAAGATGTTATCATTATCAATGTTTGATAATTTAAATTTTTTGTTATCATTTCAATAATATTTAATAATATAATTTTCATTCTAATCTTGCCATTATGAAGTACTAAAAATAATACTAACACAATCTTATAAAGAAAAAAAATTTGAAAAAATGGCACATAAAGACCATAACTTAATAAAAACAATATTAAATGATTTTAAAAATTTAAATTTATTAAAAGAACTAAAATTACTACTAATGCTTCACAAAGATTCATATTTTCTAAAATTAAAACTAACTGTGTTATAAATATTCTTATAATATTAAAAAGATCATATTATAACTTAAAAAAATATAGATGGTAAGTATTAGTAATAACTTTGACATTTTGTTCTTCAAAGAAATTTTAAGTTTTATTATCTTTTAGTATTATTTTTATCAAATTATAATATTTTTGTATTGTTTTCTAAAAAAAAATTATATTTGAAACAAAATCATGCTCTCAAGTATTATGGTAACAAAAAATCTATGAAATATAATTAGTCTAAAAATCAAAATTAAATTCCGATCAAAGAATAACTCGTTGAATCCAATGCTTTCAGTTTTTGCGTAATTGACGTCCCGGATCAAGACTTCATTGGAATTGTCTTGCATGTTGGAGACAGTGATGTGATTGTTATTTCTGAACGTATTCGTACTAGTTCCCCTTCTTCGAGTTTTAAAAAAATTAATTTTAAAATTAAAAAAATTTATATATAATTCTTTATATATTTATTCTCAAATTTTTTAATTAAAACATTACAAGTATATAATTTTTAAATAATATTATGACTAGTGGAAGATTTTTTTTAATTAAATTATATAGTTGTTATATTTTAATTGAAAAACCTAATATTAAAAATTATGCATTCAAATCATATGATATATGGACAATGTTCAATTAAAAAGTGAAAAAGAAACAAAAAATAAAATCAAGAATAGGCATTTCTTAATATGGTCTAAAAACATTCTATTCTCAGAGAAAAACAACAAATGCTTGGGTTGGAATAGCTGTAACGACCCTAACTTCTAATTATCATAATTAAAGTTAAGCACATGATTAATAACCATAAAATTTAAATTAGGGTTGGAAGTTATTACAACTAATTATATTCAGAAAAATATAAGAAAATTTGAACCTTAATGTTATTAGTGTTATCAACTATACAATTACAAGCACTTATGTACATTAGGGAAATAAACATTCATTTATAAGCCATTGATTCCAACTCATAAAAACTTCTTACAAGTATTTCTAAATCATTCCTTAGTATTACTATAAAAGAAACTAAGGTTTTTAGGTGAATATGAGAAATTGAGCACTTTTGCCACGGCTAAATTCCCTTTTGCTGTGGCCAATTACTCTCGGGATCAACTCCTTACACCTCCACAAATTTTACGCATTTCGTCACGGCCAAATACCCTCTGGAACACCCTTAGACTTGCTTCTCAGACTTAGCTGCGGCTAACTTCACTATTTATCGCGGCCAATTTCTCTCTGTTTTTTTTCCTGGCAGGTTTGCCACATTTGGCTGACGCCAATTAAATGTTGGCCGCGACCAATTCCCTTCTATTCTTATAACTCCCAAGATTTCATCTCATGTTCTCCAATTCCCCCTCTAGCAACCATCTAGGCCATTTTAACTTAATGTGTAAAGATTTAATGTCTTTCTTTTACTTAATCTACTTAACACATCTATTATTACCCATTTAAAACTCAAAATGTAGATCCTTAACCCTCTAGCCACCATAAACCAGTGAGTTCATAGATCAATGACAGCAAATGTATTTTGGTCACAAGGTGCATGGGGTCAATACTTAATGTTCATACAAGATCAAATCACTTATCCTTTGTTAGCCAATTACAATCATAATGTTCAATCCTATGATAATTAAATTACATATACTTGGCAACTCATGATGCAATGCAGCAATGATACAAAACTAGCAATCTAGTTACAATATAATTTGACAAGGCTCCCAAACCTATGTGGTACCAAACTATTTAATAAGCTTCCATTAATTTTCTCCTTGCCACTAAGAGGTCCGGTCCCTGAAAATGTTAGCCCACAACGGGGTGAGATATACAATCTTAGTAACAAAAGGCAAATTCCATATATATGTATAGATTAATCAATACAATGCAATTTCATATCATTAATACCAGAATCATCAATTTAATTTGCAAATGAACTAGTTGAGCTATCAAAGACTACTGTCCTATACCAGCAATCATACACTACATGTTAATGGCCAATCATCCATGGCACCTACTCCATAATGAGCACAACCAAGGCTCAGTGCATTTGGGGTTTGATCATAACCCGGTGCTCGATCGAAGCACATGCACGGGTGGCAGCTGCACCATAGCTCCACCATGGACTCACAACATCCAATCACAATAACAATTCAAGTAGTCAACCAATCATTTAACATTTTAAAATTATACATGTGTAACAAATATCAGATTAACATAAACATATACATGGAACTAGGAAATTAATCCCGGTTACCTCAATAAAGCCAATTACTCATCTTCTAGCTACCATCATGATTCAAAGCACAACAGGCCTAACATAAGTATAATCATCATTATTCAACTACCATTAATAAGGAATTTCCCTATTCTCAGATGAATCTTAACAAGAGTACATTAAGAACTTTTTACCCACGCTTCCTAAGGGTCTACAACACTAATTCAAGATCATAACAATAAGAACTCACAATGGGTCACTCCTAATATCTCCATTTTCGCACATGTAAAAGCCATGCACCAAGATTTAGTCTAAATGATAGAAATTCAGTATATATGCCACATCAGAGAAGAGGGAACACTTACCCATTCACCTAAGGGGTTAAATGGACTGAGTTGAGCTTCAACTATCAAGAACACACCATGGGAAATTCCAAAATTTGGATTTCAGTCATCAAGCCCAGAAAATTCAGTTTTCCACCATTATCTCCTTGTAATTTCGCACAATGGCAGAACCCATTATAATAATCAATCCTTAGGGGCATTTTCCAACAAAGTAATACACAAAATGGAATGAAAATGCTTACCTAATTATCCCTCTAACCTCCAACTTTGAAAATCTTGTATTTCATCCTAAGAAGAGATGAAAGATTCTCAAAATGACAAACCAATCGGACCAAAATGAAGAGGAGAATGAGAGGGACATGTTTTATATAGATTACCTTGGCTGAATCGTCCTCTAGAAGTGAGAAATGGTGGAGGAATGCAGAAAAACCCTAGCCTCCCTTTCAACTTCTGAATTTTGATTTGCCTCTTGTGTTTTTTCTGCAGAATGGGGAGGAGGCTAAGTGTATTTAGGGTTTAGTTGTGTTTAAGTTGGGTCCCAAATGGGTTATGGGTTGACCCGAAGGCCCAAATCCTCATGGGTTCTGATTTTTATGCTTGTTGGGCCTTATTTCATGAGTTGGGTTGCAGAAATTTGATTGGGTTAGGCCAAGTTCCAAGAGTTAATCCAACTTGGGTTTACATAATGTGTGTTGAGTCAACTATAAGAGCTCATATAAATTGGGTCTTGGGCCTCTATTTCACTAAATCAGATTGGGCAATTGCTAGGTGATTTCTCTTGGCCCAAGTCTCATGATAAGGAGTTGGGCTTGCGTCTAGAATCATTGGGCCTCCATAAATCCTTATTCATGGCTTACTAAAATAAATTTTGGGCCTAATTAAGCCTTAACCCAATTGGAAAGTTAAACCTATATTAATAGCTTTATTTCTTTGTAAATTTCTGTTCATATAGTTTACCTAATTATTCCATAATAGTTATTCTTAATTATTCCAAATACATTATTAACACCTTAAATAAATTTTGAGGTATTACAGCATCAAACAACCTGACCTACATATACATAAATAATGAAAATGATCCCTTGTATTAATATACTTAGAGCAGCTAGAGAGAGAAAGATTGAAGGGTTTTTAACATTATAAACTTCTTTCTAGCTTTTAGTGATAGAAGCTATCTTAGAGAGAAAGATTGAAGGGTTTCTAACATTATAAACTTCTCTTTAGCTTTTAGTGATAGAAGATATCTTTCACACCTTAATTACTTTCCCTCCAATTGCAAAGCATGCAATTGCCCCTTAAATGCAAGTGATCTGGATCATTAAATATCACTTACGGGCAGTAATCAATGAAGCACGGATATGGCATTTCTGGAGGTGCACTTGTACTGGATACATATTTGGTACGGATACACGTATCGTATGGGTACAAATGTACCTGTACATTTCTTTTTCTTTCGTACATTTTGAAAATATTTTTTTTGTATCGAAACGGCTGTGAAATGGTTCCAAAACGTAACAATGTCATTTTCTGCCTTATTAACCTGGCCTATTGATCCATCGAACCTGTCACTTCTCCCTTGCCTCTTCTTCTTTGGATTGCTATTGTGTCTCGCCTCGCATCGTCTCACCATCGCATCTCTCGCCATCGCTCATCTCCTTATCACCAACGCCATCGCTCATCTCCTCATCACCATCACTCATCTCCTCCCTCGTCTCACCATCTTCTCTAGATTGACCGGTTTCTCTCTAACTATTCATTTTTTAATAATTATGATACATTCTAAAATTGAAGCTTGATTGCAAATCTGATTGTTTAGGCATATACTTCTGCTTCGTTGATTTATTATTCTTCTGCTCTGTTGGGATTGATTGACTCTTGCTTTTTTTTTTTATTATGCTTTTGCTTTTGCTTCATTTTTTATTTGTTAATTTTCTTTATTCCTTAAGCATTATTTTGTGAAAACTATCTGACTAAGTTGCTGAAAATTAAATCAAAATTTATTCTAGACATTCATGATTATTAATATAATATCAAAGCTTGAAAAAACTTTCATGTGATTAGCATGCAGATTGACGGGCTTGTCGTGCAACCCTCAAAATAAAACTAGGTTGATCTAAAAATATAGCAAGTGGCACAACCTAGGTCATCTCCCTTGGAATTGGAATTCAATGTTTAATTAGGTTTCCTAAATGTTAAAAATCCTAAAAGCTATCTAGTTTGGGGGTTTTTGAATGAATTAGACTAATCTAAAACTAAATTGAACTAAAATTTCTAAACACTATCTATTTGGATGAATTATGGATGATAATGGTCTTGTGACTAGCTTAGGAATCATCTCTTGGTATCCACTATCTTTATCCTATTCCAATTGTGGTTAATTCTGGCCTAAGAATTCCTAATTATATTCATTAGCAAATGATCTTGAATAACCATTCAAGATTCAAGAGATTAATAATCTAATGTTGAATTGAGACCTCAATCCCGCATTAAACCGTTAACTCTTGTCTTTAAGATCAATGAACATCCAATTTGATTGATTAACTAATTAATTATCTTATGATTCATCATCCAAAAATGTTTAATTAACCAACTAAACACCAAGGAATTCTCAAATAGACATTTAAGCACATAACCTTACTCATGTATTTCATCGAACACCTTCGTGGCATACATGAGAGATTAGAGAGAATAATGAAAAACCAAATTCAAATTTAACTAATTAATCAACAAAAAGGGTTTCCTAATCAGTGTCTAACCAGCCACTAATTAATTACACAAATTTCTAATCAAATATAACTCAACCGAGATTATACAGAATAAGAAAAAGTGTAGGAAAAATAAGAAAATCTTAGCCATAATTTGTTGTTCATCCATGGATTCAAGCTTCTACTCAAGAGCTTCCTCCCTTGCTAGCCTTAAGATGGATCAGAACTTCATGTTGGTGTGGAATGGAGATGGAGAGATGGATGAAGTTTTGTGTATGGATGCGTGGATGAATATGGAGGCGAGAGTGTGTGTGGAGGCGAAGGATGGGCGAATGAATAAATAGACAGCTAGGGTTTAGAGTGAAGGTTATGATGTGTATTGAATGGGCTGGGCTGAATGACGTACTGGAATTTTACGGAGGTGAGTCACGTGTTGTCCCTTGTGCTTCATTTTCACGTGGCTTGCTTAAATTCACGTGCTCTCCCTTCCCTTAGCTCCAGCGTTTTTATCTGGTGCTGACCTTGCCAATTACCTGAAGCTTTAATATAACGTGGGCCCCAGTTCAAAGCTAAATATAATATTCAATGTTTTGCTTCAGCGTTTTGCTTAAACTCCCCACGTGATTGCTGCTGTAGCTTCTGCATGTTCTAACCAGACGTGATTTCCAGCTCTCTCTCTTCTTCATGCGTTGCTTCTGGTTCTGCCCCGTCGTTCTGCTCGTTTTCTTTCTCATTTTCTGTTCGTTCTGCACACAAACTCGAGCTTCTCACATGACTGTCCAGACCCAGCGTTTTCATTCATCGTGCATTCTGCTCTTAATTCTCTTCTGCACAGCTTCGTGCTTTATAGTTCTGCTGGTTTGTTTCTCCACGTTGGTTTCACGTTGCTGTCCAGACCTCAACTTGTTGCTTTCTTCTCTGTTCAGCTCATAGTGTTGGAACCCGAAGCTTCTTCCTCGTGTTTCTCTGTTTGTGTATAGTTCTTCCACGTCTTCTTGTTGCTGCCAGTACAGTTTGTGTTGCTGTCTTTTCTTCGAGCAGCCAGCTAGACTCGTGGTTCCTTCCATCATGCAGCTTATTTCTTCCAAACTGTGGCTGTCTTCACTGTTTTGCTCAAGCATATGAGCTCCATGCTCTGTTCTACGTTTCTTTTGCTCATTCTCCCTTTTCCACGTAAAACTCTGTTTCTGCATGAGCGTGATCTTCACGTAGCTTTCTTGTGGAACTTAAACCCGAGACTAGCTCGTGTTACTTCAAGCTTGCTCAGCTGCTGCTCCTACGTACAACTGGACGTTGCTTCTGGCTTGTGTTTTGCTTTCAGCTCCAGCGTCTTTTCCTCTGCTTCTATGTGTGTTATTTGCTTCTGCACGAAACTGGACGTTGCTTCCTTCTCTTCTGTTCATGCTCTGCTCTCGTGGCTTTCATGTAAGTGCTGTAGCTCATTCCAGCTCAACACTTATTCTTCCACATCGTTTCTTTCCTTCGGCCAGCTCCAAGTTCTGGCTCTGCATATGTGTGTGTTTGTTGCTATCATGTTGAGAAGTCCAGCATATCTCTTCGTGTTTGCTTCATTTAATTCTCATGCAAATCCCCACTAGCAATCACATAAGCTTTCTCTCCTTTACTCGTAACTTTCCACGTTAACTTCTTCATACAGTTTCATGGTCTCATGACATCTTCCTTCAAGCTCTTCTCCATTTCAAAACAGATTCTCCTTCAAAGCTCCAATTCATATTAAAATTCTGCACAAAAGAGTGAAGAATATTCAATAGAATTATCCACAAAATTCCTTTAAAATGATTTATGCATTTAAAATCAATTATTTTGCCAATTAATTCATAAAGTACAGAGGATGGCTACTAAAATGAAATTCCATCTAATTAAACCCCTAAAGCCATATTTGATTGTTAAAATGACTAAGTTAGGAGGAATAAAATGTATAAAAATCATGCTTATCACAGATATATAAGATAGATATCCAAAAGAAAAGTTATAGGATTCCTTTAATGAAATTCCATCCCACCTCTATTCCACGACCACATAAGGAAAAAGTGTTGTTATTCTTCTTTTCTTAACAATGAAATACACATTGTTAACTAATAATATACTTAGATTTTGTGTTTATTTATCTGGAAAAAATTTGGCTTTTCCAGAAATGATATTGCAATGAGTAGGATTGTTCTATATGTACTAGTTTAATATACATTAGTCTTGTTTTTGTTTCTCCATTATAGGTATTATGGCAACTGGAAGTTCTAGTTCTACTAGTAATCCTAGGCCCACTGCTTCTATTAGATATTGTTTCAGTAGTGTTCTCCAAAAAGAGAGAACTCCTTTATGGGCTTATGTAACTTTGATTGTTAGAAGTAAAGAAGGAGAAACTACTAATCCTAGTGGAAACAAATATTGGAAGTGTAATTATTGTAACCGTGAATTTCAAGGATCTTATTCTAGAGTTAAGTGGCATTTGTTGAGAGTACCTAGTAAAGGAATTTCTATGTGTTCCAAAATTTGCAAGATGAGGCTGAGAATAGATCAAAATCAAAAGAAGTGCCATTACCACCACCAACTAGAGGCTTATCTCCTTTAGGTGTTCAAAGTAAGTATAATCAAGGAAAAAAAGAGCAGTTGGTGCTTTGGAAAAAGCTTTCAACCAAACAGTTAGGGAAAATTTGTGTGCAAAAATTGCTAGAATGTTCTATTATAGTGATTTATCTTTTAATTTGGCACGCAATCTATATTACATTAGTTCTTATCAATACGCTGCAAATAATGTGGTTTCTAAAACCTTCTGGTTATAATACACTAAGAGGCCTTTTGTTGCAACAAGAAAGGGCAAATGTTGAAAGGTTACTTGAACCAATAAAAGGGACTTGGTGTGAGAAAGGAGTGAGTATTGTAACAAATGGATGGACTGATATACAACGAAGATTAATTAATTTTATGGCTGTATTTGATGGGGGTCCTATTTTTTTGAAGGTAATTGATAGGAATAAAGTATATAAAGACAAATTCTACATTGCTGAGTTGATGAAGCAGGCAGTTGAAGAGGTAAAACTTTAAAATGTGGTTCAAATTATTATTAACAATGCCTCTAGTTGCTAGTAAGATTATTGAGGCAGAGTATTCTCACATTTTTTGGACACCATGTGTTATCCACATGCTCAATCTCGCATTGAAAAATATATGTGCAACTAAAAACACTGAGGCAAATGAATTAGTATATGAAAAATGTCATTGGATCACTCAAATCAGGGATGATGTAATTTTTATTAGAACTTTCATCATGAATCATTCCATGAGGTTGGCCATTTTCAATGAATTTATGCCTTTGAAATTGCTTGCCATTATTAAGACTAGGTTTGCCTTAACCATTGTGATACTAAAAAGGCTTAGACTCATAAAAATGTCTTTTTGCATAATGGTAATTAGTGATGAATGAAATACATATAAAGAGGATGATGTTGGAAAGGCTAATACTATTAAAGAGTTAGTTCTTGATGACTCTTGGTGGGATAAGATTAATTACATCATCTCTTTCACAAAACTTATTTATGACATGCTTAGATTTTGTGATACAGATAAGCCTACACTTCACTTGATTCATGATATGTGAGATTCAATGATAGAACAAGTGAAGGTATCAATATATAAATATGAGAAAAAAGAACTTTTTGAGCATTCAAGATTTTATGAAGTTGTGTATGGAATTATAATTGATCATTGGACAAAGAGCTGTATACCACTCCATTACCTTACTCATTCATTGAATCTTAGGTAAGTTATATTAATATTTCATACTTATATTGTTGATATTCTTTCCACATTAAATTTTGTGCTAAATAAGTCTAATTCTCATTGTTTTTATTGCATATTACATAGGTATTACACTCCTCAATGGCTTAATGTGGCACCAAAAAGTTCCTCTTCATTTAGATGCTGAAATTTCAATCAAGAGGACCAAATGCTTTAATATGTATTTTAAAGATCTTAGAGAGAGAAAATTGATCCTTCAAGAGTTTTCAATATTTTGTGGAGCTTTAGATGCATATTCATTATTTGATTCTTTACAAAATAGGTGGAATTTGGAGCCTAAAGATTAGTGGTTAAATTATATTTCTTCAACCTCAATACTCCAACGGCTTGCATTAAAGCTTTTTCATCAACCATGTTCATCATCTTGTTGTGAAAGGAATTGGAGCACCTACTCTTTTATTCACTCACTGAAAAGGAACAAATTGAATCTAAAAAGGGCTGAAGACTTGGTTTATGTTCATACTAATCTTCATCTTCTATCAAGAAAGAGTGAAAAGTATTCCAGTGGAGTGACTAAGATGTGGGATGTTAATGGAGATCATTGGGAACCATTTGATGGGGCAGGAAATCTTGATGTTGCAAATTTATCTTTAGATAAACCAGATTTAGAGCAAGAGCTCATAGGGAATGTTACTAATGTCGATGAAGATAAAAATGAAGATTAGTTTGGATTGGAAATTCTAATATTAATGCTTGTAGGGAATATAATTTGTTATGAACATATTTTTTATCTTGAAAATTGTGATATTATTTATGTTATTGTAATTTATTTATGGTTTAATTTAGTTTTAATGTGTTAAATTATTGAATATATATATATAATTATATATATATATATATATATATATATATTCTTATACCCATATCCTAAAATTTTAAAAATTGTCATATTCCACATATCGTATTGTGTCGTACCCGATACATGTATTCGTATTGGTACTTCTTAGGCAGCAATAACAATTTTTACATTCAGAAATTCAAATTTCAGTTTGGACCATGATATACAGGAATGTACAGGAGACAAAAAACAAGCAAGGACAAGGATAGGCTTAGTGTTTAACGTTGCAATGAAAGAACAAATTTGCGTTTGATCTTTTCAGCTTCCCTGCACAACTATACACTAATGCCTTTCATGAGTCAAAAGAAAACCCTTTACTACAAAGAAACTTCAAGAGGCAGCATCAGTGTTTTGATCTCTCAATCATACATCCCTTCATTCTCCCAAACATCCACCAGGAATTCAACCTTCTCGTATTTTGAAATCAAGTTAGCAAATAGTGATTTTGCATTTTCTCCTTAAATATCTCTCAGCAAGAAAACAAATATATACATGGGAAATGAGACAATTCTGTGCCATAAAAAGAAAAAAAGAAAGAAAACAGAAAAGTGTTGGACGCTTACAGACAAAGGTATGGCCTTCGGGAAAGGTTGTCTAGTCCTAAGCAAACTTTCATAAGGTGGATTCCAACTGCTAGCAACACGGCAGACATTAATTCATTTAACGCAACTCGAATCTCTTACATTTAGTAGTATCTGCATGTTGTATAGTTGGAGATATAAATTGAGAAGTGTGAAACTAAATAGCTTTTAACATTTGAAGGTAGAGAGAAAAGTTTCTACCCTTAGAATCTCTTTAGTATTTCTTTCTCCAATTACATGTTGTACGCTACTATAGGAGATCCGTTTTCGGATAAAAAAGGTGTGCGGATTATGTGTATAATTAAGCAGTTGATGAAGAAGTATAGCTGGACTTTGATCGAACAAAGAGGTTAATCAACAACCGGCTCATAATCATTGATAGACAAGGGATGCAAGCAGCTAACCAAACAATGATTATTAATTTATCCCATGATCTTTGTCCCCCTTTAGAGAACCTAGCTATCTAAGATGATATCCCTAATGACAGTGATTCAAAGAGTTTTACTTCGCCCAAACTTAATGCACTTGACCTACTTCAGTCTGGGTTCTCGTTTATGTTGACTTTGCTTCCTACACCTATACCTACTGCTTCCAATCCATTGAAGCTTGTTCTCATTCTATAGAAGTAGTTTGAATTCTCTCCTATACAAAAAGGGGTCTTGTGAGAGAAAGAGTGAGAGGATCCAAACTTGAGAAGAAGGCCTGCACACAAAGCAAAAAAATCCTATTAATAGCATGCAACACAATATAAAAGTAATCCATATTAATACTAATATGCAATACCCACATTTAAATATCGAACAAACTATATAAAAATTTCATATGCTATGTTTGTAGCTCGCACTATATTTGGATGAATAGGAATCAATGGAACAAAATGAGAAACAATGCAAAGGGGAAATTTCCCCTTTGTTTGGAAGTTCAAAAGATAAAGGAAGAGTAGGGAAACCTTTCCATCACTTCCCTCTCATAATACCAAGTTTTGTTCTTTCTCAAACTAGGGAGTAAAAGTAAGGAATACCAATTTTTAATTATGAATAGATATTTTTATTCTTTAAATTTTATAGCCTAACTTATTAATATCTTTTACTCTAAAGTAAATTTTTTGCGCACATTTATTCTTCAGGTAGGTAACTTTTTCTTTCCGAAAATCTGATGATGAAAATATAATTATAATCTCTAAATTTAAATTTTCTTGTGAAATTCCCGTCCCTTCTCTAATCTTGGAACATTGATTTTCGTTTCTCTCCTATGCTAAGATTGCATTCGTAAACCGGTATATTACTTGTCAGAAAAAAAAATGATGACCTAAGAAAACCTGAAAAAAAGAAACAAAAGCTTATTGTGTGGACTTGCAACTCGAGTAATTTCATGCATCTTCTCAAGGAAATCTACTACTAATACGAACCCCTCTCATGTCAATTTATCAGTGCAAGAGGACTATATTGTAATTTGGTGTCTTAATATTTAGCCTTCCATTCATTTTTAGAATAACTTCCAAAGGTTGGGAATTTCCATCCATTCCCATATTAAACTTCCAAATAGAGGGAAGGTAAATTTATTCCGTTTCGTTCCTCTTTATTTTGTTCCATCCCATTCTATTATTTATAAATCTTCCATTTGTTCCATCCCATTCCATTATTTATTAATCTTCCAAACATAACCTAAGAAAGTCATTTAAGTATATCAGGACTTCCTTGGTAAAAAGACAAAATCTAATGACAAACTCGCCTTGGTTTACGAACTCTGGATGGGTGCCAATGGTAGAAGTTTCACTACATGATAGAGAATTCGATTTAATGCGCTGACAGACGAAATGCTTTTCTGAAATTGAATGGTACTGTTATCCAGATCACATGTACTTGAACTCCAGAAACCATCCGATATGGCTGGTTTTCTCACTGTCTGACCTTGAATTCTTAGTCCCTTTTGCAGGTTCATCCACAGTTATAATTGGTAGCACTGCTTTGTTAAAAAACTAGTTAAATAACAGCAAAAACAGAGGCCAAATGCCAAATCTATATAAAAGGAAACAATCTGCAGTAATTAAATTTCTCTGGAAAGATTGCAAAACCATGAAGGAAATAACCCCTGACATAGCATAGAGCATGCTCAGATTGTCTCTCTGAACTTCTTCACAGCAATAAGAAAGTATATCTCAATGCATTGTCCTAGAAGTAAAACGTAGCTATGGAAGCTAAACAGGACCTACCGCACAAATTCACCATTCTACTTCTTTTCTCAGATTTAGATTGTTTAATGCAAAGTTTGGCATCAGTAGAACTTTAAGGTCATGAAGCTGAACCAAGGAAAAACTGCGATACAGCATTACAGCCAATATTGCAACACACGGCCACCTTCGCTACCTTGTTTGTCATCTTTATAGTAGTTTATTAAACTTGGATCCTTGCTTCTCTTTTCCAAGATAACTAGTGATTAATTGATGATGCACAAAGTAGAAATTTACTCTTCAAGGAGCTCTAACCACTAACAGTTACCATATATACTGATGGAGTCACTCTCTTTTCATAAACAGATACTGATTCACTCTCTCCACTATCCCTAGTCAGAACAGTTTATTTTCATGGCTAGAATTGGATCCATTATAAAGGAGTGTTGTAGCCTGTTGGCACTAATCCACTCTTCCTATTTCAATATGCTACTCATTCATTAAACCCACAATTTCCCTTTAAGTTCTCTTTTATGCTGGTGCTCTGCTGTTGACTTTGTGGATGGGGCATCCATCCATTCATTCCAACCCTCACTCCACCTATTAGGAAAGACAATTTCTCTTCCTCCATCCTTATTTTTTTCATTCACTAAAACTTGAGATAATATTATATCAGTAGCGAATCTTGGTCCATTCTTAGAATTAAAACATGATTAAATACCATTAAAATTCAAACCTATTCATTGCACATTTGGTATCATTATGAAAAATGAAAGGGAATTGGAAAATCCTTAGTAATATCTATTATGCCCTTATTATTTAATAAGGTCTATCTCTTTCTATCATTTTTTTAAGTGAAGACATTAAAATAATTTCTCATTTATACAATCACTTTTTGTCTTTTTATTTCTATTTTTATTTCCAATTTTCTTTGTATCAAACGGCATCTAAGTTTGCACTGGAGGGCTAGTGGCTTGCAGTGAAAACTTGCTTAGTCTATATACATTACCAAATTATATTGCTTTAGTAGTAATATAGAGTTTTTCCCCAAAGAATAAACTTAAGTTACTACCCTAATCTCTTTCCATGACATTTTTTTTCTTATATATATATATATATATATATACATATAATTCAGCATCCAATAAAAACGAAGTCCTCATATTTGAAAAGAAAAACAATTGTTTGTCAAAAAAAAAAAAAGGCAAGTCAAAGCACAAACACTAACATATTCCCAAAAGTTAAGCTTGCTTAAGTTTTCCATTTTCAAAAACAAAAAAATGAGAGCAAATAATCAACTTCAAGTCTCTAATACAAAAAAGCCACTTTTAGAAATGGAAACTCATACGAGCAAATTAATTAGTACAGTAGTGGACATCAAGGGCTCACCCTATGCAAGCAAAAAGGTCACTGATCCAAGTAGTAATCTAGCAACTAATTATCATCATCTTCCCCAGAAATCAATAGAATCACATAAATTCCTAGTAGAAAATCTAAATCCGTAAAACTAGAAAGCGTAGCAACAAAAGGGTTTCTTTGTAAACTACAAATCAAAGTGAAAGAGTGAAAGCAGAAAACTTCCCAGAAAAGGTGTAGAAAAAAAAAAAAATCTGAATCATCCATATTTGATTTGGATTACTAGATTTAGGGATAGCATCCCCTACATATTTTTGGAGATGTGTAAGGGATCGAAGTGCAGTAAAATAGCCCTTGCTACACTTGGATTCCTTGGGTGCCACCCCTAAATTTGGTTGTCTAAATCAAATACGAATGGTCCAAATTTAATAAATGTGGTAGTATGTCATGGCAAGATAAGGATTGATAAAGAATGCTTTAGTTATGTAAATAAGGAATTAGCTTTTATGCGTTCATGAAAATGATATGTTTATTGTTGGTTTTGATGACATTGAGAACATAGGTTGAATGTGTTACATGAATGATTTAGGATGACGTTATTTTAGTGGGATAGATGTAGCACTTGAATGGTGGAACTTTATACTTATGAGATGAATCCTTGTTCTTTAAAAGAGGAAGGGGAGAATTTGTTAGTCATAAGATGGCTTGAAACATTTAGTTTCCTAAGAAGTGCATGAAAATAAATTATGTTTCTTGTTGGATGCTTTTAGGAACTTGCCATAGAAATGGTTATAGAGATAAAACTTGAATAGAAAAGGCTTAGGCATCAAAGTTGGGTATTTCAAGGTGGGGGATACTCATAGAATTTCTTATGGCATAGCCAAGCTTTAGTAAGATAGGATAAGGCATTTTACTGTTTTACATTAGTTTAGGGTAGTTTAGAGTGAGATAGAAGTGAATTGATCAAATTGAACATATCATAAGAAGTCCTTAAATTAGTAATGTTGCTGTCAAGTGGTACATATCAGTAAAAGTTGCTATCATATGGCTTATACCTATGTAGTTCCTGTCATGAAAACAAGAAATTGTTAGCACCATAAAGCAATGCCTTAGTTAGGTCCTTTTATGAGGCATAATATAACACCCTGATTAATTAGTAAATAATTAGGGAGTAAGAATTAAGGTTTGAGTAAAATAAATTAGAATAACTAAGGTATCAAAAAGGGTTTTTATTTTTATTATTAAAATTGGGGAGAATAAAAAAAAATTTTAATAATGTTTTTTTAACCTAAGTGAGCCCATTTTTAAGAGAACTCTAGATGTGAGAACTATTAAAAACTCATTAAGAAAAACATTGATCCATTTATTCCTGAAACCCATTTAGTGTCTGGACTAGTAAAAGGAAGACCCAATCTCATAAAGTAGTTAAAGTCTCCATCTTACCCTTAATAAGCCAAATGAATGCCCTTTTCTCCTAATAAGCCATATTTATTTATTTTTTTAGGGGCTTGGCTTCAATAAAAACATAATGCAATAAAAGAGGAATGGAGAGATTCCATGTTGCATGACCTTTGGGCTCTTGCATGGTAAGGAAATTGTAATTTTTAGCTATAGTTGTCTTTATAAAAATTGTTTCTCTCATCTTCTTCTACACCATAATGGTTTAGGTTCCTCATTTGGTGATGGTTTGAAGTTGAAGGATTAGGTGCATTGGAAGCTTTTAGGCATGATTTTTGGTGAAGAGAGTGCTGGAGATTTGAAAAAAGTAAATTTTAGATTTTGAGGTTATTGAAAGATACTTGAGGTTAAAAATTTTGCTAATGTTATGCTTTTTATGTTAGGTTGAAATGTTGAAGCAAGGAGAAGGGGAAACTTTGTTTGAAAACCCTGAATGTTGCAATGAGAGTTGAAGAGTGAAGTTGGAAATTTGGGTAAGAGAAATTGCTCTTATAATTTTCAAAATTTTTATTTAATTGGAAGATTAAGTTTGATAACTTTGGAATGTTCTTGTTGGTTGAATTTAATAGGAAAGAATTGGAAAAAAAGAAAAGTAATTGTAGCATGTTTGTGTAGCCTTGATAGAAACTTGACTCTAAGAGAGAGGAATAAGTGCCTTATGGATTGCACTAGTTTGTAAAGAGAGTGGTGAGGGAAAACTAAGATTAGTATGCTCATATTGGTGTAATATTTGGTTTGGTAAATGCAATTTATATTGAGATGTTGATTAAGGTTTGATTAACTAGTTATGTTTATCTTGATTGAATGTTGGATTGTAAGGATTAAGAACTTGATTTGTTTTGATGCATCAACTTTAAAGCAATAGTTGGATAGCATAAAGAAGTTGTAGAGTACTACTAAGGTATGCCAAAATACAACGTAGGTTCCTTTGCATTTAGTGTGGTGAATAGAAAATTAATGATTCCATGTATGGGTGTACATGGGCAAAGCCTTGCCTAGCTTAGCCCAATTTTAGAGGGGCTTCAAAATTGAAGCCCATTGCCCTGGCCTGAGCCTGCCTTGCTTGGCTTGATTTAATACAGGGCAGAGCCGAGCTAAACCGAGTAGCCTAATATTTTTTTTAATGTACTATAAAAATTATAAAATAACTTTAAAAAAAGAAAATTTTCATATAAATTTTTATAAAATTATATTTTATCTTTAAAAAAAATAAAATTTTAGTATAAATTTTTATAAAAAATATATATTTTAATTTTTTTAGATTTGATTAAATTAATATATCTCTTAGGGACAATCTAAATTTATTATAAAAATTATAAAATAATATTTAAAAAATTATATATAATTTTTTATAAAATTATATTTTATTCTTAAAAAAATTAAAATTTTGATATAAATCTTCATAATTTTTTTTTAAAAAATACATTTATTTTTAGGGTCGGGCTGGGCCTTTATTGCCCTAAGGGTTGGTAAGATACTCGGCCCGACCTTATTTTGTAGTCCAACTCGGCCCTAAATTTTTTTTAAAAATTTTTTGTGCCCAGCCCAATCTAATCCGATTTGACCAGGCAAGGCCGAGCCTACCGGGCCTTCGGGCCTGATGAACACCCCTAATTCTATGTGTATGAATCTAGATTTGTCCTTTGCTAGTTGTACTTAGCCTGTGCTTGCTGTGTAGTTGTTTGTAAATTACTTTTGAGGTAAGGTTTATCTTTCTCAGTATATTTCCCTTTAGCAAAATTAGTTTTATTGAGTTTATACGAACTCCCTTTAGCAAAATTAGTTTTATTGAGTTTATACGATTCCATGCTTATTTGATTACTTATAGCTTAGTTTTTTAGGTTAAGACAAGGGGGACTCCCAAATGGGTTATGTTCATGTTCAATGCTAGGTTGAGACAAAAGGCACTCCTCGATGATGATGATAATGTAGATGGATGATGAATGCTAGTTTTATATACATGAATCCTCCTAATTTTGGCACTTTAATAATTAAATATGGCTTAATGGATGTAATTGAATGAAATTTGATTTTGATTGGCCATTTTCTATATTTTAGGAATTAACTTGCAAATGATTGGTTTTTAATGCTTAAATTTATCTTAAATAATTTTGTGAATATTCTTATGTGATTTTTGTCTATTATTCTTGCAGAATTTTTGATGGGCAATTAGCATTTGAATAGGAGATTGGTTTGGAGAAGAGGTGGAAGCTTTCCAAGTCCAAGGAAGCAACATTAAGAGAGCATATGAGAGGGGAGCATTCACGGAAAGGAAGAAGTGTGAAGAAGAAGCTATGGTTGAGGGATTTTTGGATGGAAGAAGATGCACTAACTCATGTTGAAGCACACACTTGCATGCATGGCACCACATTGCTTTGCTATCCATTCACCCGTGTAGCTTGCATGGATATTCACTCTCATCCATTCCCTCACTTGAAGTAACACACTCCACACTCATGCAACACACCATAATAATGCACTCACTATATACATAGGCTCACAACACTCATGAGCAGCCACTATATCCAAAGGAGAAAGTGGCTTAGGTTCTACGTGGAAAGGAGCTTGGGTGGATGAAGCACAAGGCACAACACTTACAAGCAGGCCACGAGTTTGGAAGGCTAGAATAAATAAAGAAAAGAAGTAGATGAGGAGCAATGGGTTTTGAGAAGAAGCAAGCTCCAGCTTCCTTGTTCTCATGTGGAAGACACACACCATCATACACATGCATGGGCTTTAGACTTACCACACACATATGCATGCAAACACAAGAAGGAACATTTCCAAACATCACATACTTCCCTCTCTCTTAGCTCATGCATGGTTGCACCTCCATACACTCTCATGTTGCACCCACATCACATTCATTTACACAGCACACTTCACTCATTAACCTATAAAACAAGTGAACAAGGCTATGAACAGAACATGTAGAGAGGAACAAAGAAGAAACAAATGAAGAAGGCAAAGCTACAATTTTGACGTGAAAAAGATGAGAATGAAAATAGAATAAGAAGCTCACATGGTAGCAGAGCATCATCGTGAAGAATACAATGTTACAACACCTTCTTCTCCCTTTACATAAGCACAAGGCACCAAACCATGTAGCAATGTCTAATAGAAATGCAAGGAGCTAACATGGAGAAAAGCAATTGAAATAGAGAAGAAGCTTATGTGGAAACAACACATTAGAAGCAACGGGTTCAAAAGGCAACATGAGACATGAAGAAGCTTGAGAGGAAGAAGGTTAAGTTGAGTTGAATGAAGAAGCTGGGCAGCACTCACTTAAGCTACAGGTTATGGGAGGAAAGAATGAAATAAATGAGGAAGAAGCATCACGTGGTAGTAACCAAACAAAGCTTAGAGCTCCCTTACACATAGATCATATAGCAAAGCATTCCATTCATCCACACAGATTGTTTTGTTCCAGTCATTAGGTCTAGTAGCAGTTTCATGTAGCACTAGTCCACACTCTTCATATATTCACATGAAGAAGCAACCATAAGTTAGCAAGACTTGACGTAGCTAAAACAGTGGAAAAGCAACATGATATAAAAGAAGTTATAGGCTGGAATTTTGGTGAGGAGAAGAAGCATACATGCAAGCCACATGATACATGAAGAAGCTGAAGATTAAAGAGAGGAAGTGACATGTACATGAAGAGCAACACAATCTAAGGAAGAGAGGAAGCTATGTTCTAGATTTAAAGAGAAGCAAAAGGCATGGACAAATTCCATATTATATTCCAATGCATCACCATCACAATAGGGCCCACACTCATATACATAAGAGGAAGTACGTGATTCATTTAATAAGAAGGTAGATATGGGCAATTGAAATAAAGGACACAGCATTTGAAAGAGAGAAATAAGAAGCATGTGGGAGCTGGATTCATAAAAAAGAGAATACACGCATTTCATTCCATCATCATTTTTCATCAACCACACTCCATCCATACCGTAGCCACCTCTTCTATCTTCCATTCCATTTCTTCCATCTACTTCCATCTCCAATGAAGCTCTAATTTAATTAGGTGGCTAGCTTAGAAGAAGACTCTTAGAGAAGCTTGAATCCATGGATTATACACTGATTTTTAGGCTAAGATTTTCCTACTTTTCTATACTTTTCCTTTTTCTTGTACATGCTTGGTTGAAATATATTTGATTGAGATTGGTGTAGTTGTAATTAGTGGCTGATTAGACATTAATTAGGAGATTTTTTTAAGTGATTAATTGATTGATTAAGTACTAGATTTTTATTATTCTCAAATTTCCCATGTATGCAATCAAAGTATTCGATGAAATGCATGTGAGAATTGGTGTGTTTAATCGTTTGTTTTGAGGATTTCTTGGAGTTTGATTAGTTAATTAAACATCCTAGGGTGTTAATTCAAAGGCTAATTGTAACACCATAGTTCTAAGATTCAACTTATGCAATTTCTGTGCCTTATCTCATGCTAGTTCCATAGAAAGTAACATAATGGCATTGGAAATCATGGATAACATTGCATTTCGTTATGGGTGAAAATTTTCAATCAGTGTCCTGTGGGCCATATGGACTCATCCATCTCATTCTCATATTTAAATATACAAATATAACTCATAACAATCTCAAGAAGTTGCCCTGACCTCGAGCAAAGGGATAATATACTCAAAAACCTAGTGTGCAGCCTCGATAGGATTTCCAGATTCTATACTTGAAATTTGAAAAATCATAACTAATTTTAGAAAAATCAAAATCAAGCACACTATACTATTCTAGAAAGCTACAGATGTCTACTTTATGCATAAATAGATCTAGACCATAACAAAGGCTGCTAGCCATTGGAAAGTGATGGAATAGTACTAAAGGTTGATTGCCATAACTAGTATTGACCTCCAACTTCAAAAATTCATATCTCCTTGCTCAGAGGTCCAGTTGGGGTGATCTTAATGGCCATGGAAAGCTTATCATGTCTAGTTTATGTTTGTAACATTTTATAAGTATTGGACATCATTTGTCCTATAAATGACACAGCCCAATTTTTTGACTATATGAATAGTGTTTGCATCAGTTTAGCAGAAAAATACCAATTTTTGGAAATTCATAATTAATTTCATAGAGCTCTAAATAATTTAGTCTTTATCTTCTTAAAAAGATCTAGATAAGATTAACAAGTATGCCAAATTTTATGGGCAAATTCATTCATTTGATCAGATCTTGACATTAGGTTACAAAATGGCTCATTTTGTGTCATCAAAGGAGTCTAAATGGTCCATTTCAAGTTCTAAGGCAACTATGACCACTTGAGTATGTGGGAATGCACCAATATGACTCTATAAACTTGTCTCATAGGTGCATAAACCCAGATTTCTCAAACTCACTCTCTCACCCTATGCCATACACAAGATTTCATAAGTTTAGTCTTGCCATTCCATACCCAAAATGCACATTACCATTCATTTGGCACTAAAACTCATACATATATCAAAAATTTGGGTAATTACATATGTTCATATATTTACATAATAATTTCATCATGGGATTATATCATATACCATGCGTATGGCTACAAAAGAAACAAAACTAGGCATTTTCATACACTTTGATGTCAATCTCCTTCTTTTAGGCTGAGTGGCTTCCATTACCTTGCTCAATTGCTTCACCTAGCATGTTAAGACATTAGAGAGGAGGAGATGAGATTCAAATAATCCTAATAGCTCATCTCCCTTTCAATCACACATAAAGTATGCAATACAAGTTTTGAAAATGCATGCATGGGCATATTGAAATGTATGAGCATTTAAGAAACATCCTTAGCATTTGAACAAGTCATACATAACATACATAGGCTTCCCAAGTAAGTGGATTAGCCTTACCCATTCACTTATGGATTATGGACTTGCTTCACCCATTTTTTCTAAAAGGTTTTGATTTAACCTTACTCTTGGGAGACTCTTTACTTTGTCTCAACTAATTTTTAAGGGTTCTTGGCTCATTCTCACCATGGCTAGAGGGTTCTTGGCTTCTTCAAATTCAAGCAAACCAATAAAACATTATTTGAGTACATAAAATATCAGCATGGTATCATGGCATATGAAATCATGCTAGAATACTTTTCATGGCTTAAAACACACATACATACATCCAAAGATAATGTAAGCACACATTCATGCATAAGAGAAGGTGGAGAGAGCTACTTTTACCACACAAGCACATTTTTTTCTTAAGTCTTGATTCTTCTCCCTAGACCTCACACACACAAGGGGATGGAGATCATTTCTCTTAGCCTAGACACATCATTTGGAAGCCAATTATATTCTTGGATTAAATTCTAAGGCCATACATTCACTAGAAAAGCTAGGTGGTACATAAGGCTTTTTTATGGTTCCATAATGCACTTAATGAAGCAATCTTAAGAAAACATCATCTTGGCTCTATTCTCTCCATCTATTTATGATTCTTGACTCTATTTAAACCTCTTGGAGTCATCACACAATCAAATCAAGGAGCCTAGTTAGGTGTTGCTTCTTTAAGCCATAATATGGAACCTATGATACCATCTCACTTTCCATAGCTTCTAAAATTTTTCTAAGGCTTCCTCTCATACTCTCCCATCATACATGATGCAAAACTAAGCTTAGAAGGAATTAAAAACTCCCTAGGTGCATGAACCCTCCTTGGCCGAGGCTATGCTTTCATATGGCACCAATGGAGTTGTTTTAATTTCTTTGATAGGAGAAGCATGTGGGAGGCTCTCTTGGTGTCTTAGGAACTCATATATACTCTTAGATAACTTAAATTACTAATGGGAAGCTTCATCTTAACCTAGGTGCAACCAAACCCTTAAATTTTATAATTTGCATTCTAAAGCTCCCTTTTCAATTCTAGTTGTATATTCTTAATCCTCACACTCCATAACCTTTGGTTCCATCAAGAACATATAAAGAAAAACTCTCATCCTCACTTTCTCTCTCTAGACCAAAACTTAAATGGTTTGAAAACACAAGATTTTGTAAGTGTTTCAAGTAAAGTCTTACCTTAAAATGGAGCTCTCTTCGCATAGATTATTTTCCACCAATTGATTTCTTGAAAATAGTTCCTTTTTGGCTTAGGTTAGATATGAATCTTCAAGTTTTTAAGAAAAGAAAACCACCATTAGAGAGCTATTAGAGAGAGGAATAACTTTCTTAATTGGCGCAAGATGGAACAGGGCCGTTTACTTACCTAAATGGAAGCTTAAACTTCTTCTTTTTCTCCCCTCTTAATGTCATGCCATGGCTGCTCAATTTTCTACAAATGGAAGCTTGGAGAAGGTGATGAGGTGTAATCTTACTTAAGAAGCCTCTTTTACACTTTTTCAAAATGACCATTTTGTCTCTACATGCCTATTTATTCTGTTTAGACTCATTTTAACTCCTTTTTGAGAACTATCTTTTCCATAATAAAATTTAGATCCTCTAATTCATAAAATGTTTTCGTTTCATCCAAATTAGATTTGAAACCCTTCTGAATGAAATGGTCAAATTTTAGGTTAACCAATGCTTTAAAACATAAATTGAAGGGGTTTAAACCATTGTAGGGGTTTCTATGATTTTTAGGACTTCTGAGAACCCTGGAAAACTCATTTTTTTCATTTAAAAATCTCTCCTTTGAGTTTTCTAAAAAAATGCCCAAAATTATGAAAATACTATTATGTTTCATTGCATTTTTGTTAAATTCTGTCTGGTTGTTTTGACTTCGATTTTAGGGCACCTTTGACCTTGGATCCTCATTATTTAAAATCTAAAATATTATTCTAATTTTATTGGATCTCAAATCCTTTTCTTTTGGGGGTTTTCTTTTGTATCTGGTGAGTTTCGTACGTTTCTGGAGAAACCGAATGTTACATTTCTCGCATTTTCTTATGTTTTCAAAGAACCGGATATTACACTAATTGATTAATTAATCAATCAAATTGAAGTGTTCTTTAATTCTAAAAGCAAAATTTAATGATTTAGTATGGGATTGAGGTTTCAATTCAACATGAATGGTAATTCAAAATGCTTTGCCATGAACACAATTAGAGACTCTTGACCAAAATTAATTACAATTGAATTAGGATAAAGTTAGTGGATACCAGTGGATGAATCCAAAGTTAGTCACATGTCTATCACTCACCCAATAGTTCATGCAATTAGATAGTGATTAGAAATTTTATTTCAATTAAATTTTAGTTAGTTAAATTTAGGCAAAACCCTTCTTTTAATTAGGTAATTTGTAAAGTTCTTTTACACTTGGAAAACCCAATTAAATATTGAATTTCATTTCCTAAGGAGATGATCTAGATTACAACATTAGCTATATATTTTCCAATCTAGTTTTATTTTGGAGGTTGCACAATTTAGGAGTTGTGGTTGTGTGAAATGAGAATTTGAGTACCTTATAACTCTTTTGAAATGGCAAATTGCTATAAAAAAATATTGCAATTGCTATCATTGCATTTTAGGGTTGTCCTAATTGGATTTTCATATGATTTAAGTAATCTAAATATGCATTTAAGTTATAATATAGTAAGAAAAGGTTTTAGCTTAAACTATGACTAATTCATGACATTTAGGTTCAATTTGGAGGCTTTAAAGTGCATAATGTTTTTGGTTTGCTATCTTTTATTGCTCTCACTATTACCACTATTTAATGGCTATTCCAGATAAATTTTTGAGTGGCTCTCATCCTCTAAATGTGCAAATATGTGATAAGTAAAGTGGCTAAAAATCCCCACTTGAAGGTCTAGAAGTGGGTGAAATTTTCTAGTTCAGTGCAAAAGTGAGGTTTGCAATGTCCAAATTCTGATTTTTTTTAAGGTATATGGGCTATTGTAGTTCGAAATCTATGTTCCTAAGGGATTTTAGAACATTTTATGAAGTGTTGAAGCAATGTAAGGGAATTTAAGATGATTAGTTTACTAAATTGTGCCTAGTTATTTTTCTATCGCTTATTGTAATGTCCGGTTTCGTAAAAATGACAAAAATGGATACATTTTAAAAGTAAGTCCCTTGAAATGAATTGGTTAAGGTCCAAAAAAATTAGAACAATAATCTAGACATTAAATAATGAAATTAGGAGGCCAGAAGTGTAATGTTCGATTTTCATCAAACGACGAAAATAGATGCATTTTCAAAACAAGTCCCCTAAAATGAATTAGTTAAGATCCTAAAAAATTTAAAAAGCATTCTAGACTCCTAAAAATAAGAATTCCAAGCTCAGACAAAAAGAAAAACAAAGCTAGGATAAAGAAACGAAACTAAATGGAAGGTTGACAAAACGTAATGGTATTTTTGTAATTTTGAATAAATTTTAAAATTCATACAGAAAGGATTTTTAAATGAAATTTTTGAGTTTTTCAGGGTTCTCAGAGGCCATAAAAATTAGAAAAAATTATGTTGAAGGACCAAAAGATGAAAAAATTATTCTTAAGGACCTTTATCACTAGGTTCAATGATTTGTTGCTAAATTCAGTAGTAATCATCTTAAAATAAGTGATAACAGGTCCTTAAAAATAATTTTCTTCATCTTTGGGTCCTTTATGATAATTCTCCCTAAAACTATGGGAAGGCTCGGGACAGTTAAAACTCCTTTCGTGGATGTTTTCTAACGTTAGTTGACTCGAATTTTGACAGATTCGTTCGGGAAGGTTTTAACTCCGATTTGAGTGATTCCAAAGGTATTTTATTAAATTGGAATCTTGAATTTGATAATGGAAAAGACATTCTCAAAAAGGAGTTAAAATGAACTAAAAATAAAAATGCCAAGACGAAGGGGTAAAATTGAAATTCTTAAAAAATCTTTCTTAACCTCCTTATATATATATATATATAAGGTTCCCCACCTCCTCACTCATTTAGACACAATTGTTTCTACCCTAAATCAGAGGAGAGAACTAGGGTTTGAGGTGCACCAAGAGAAGGAGAAATGAAGGAGAAAAACAAGGCAAAAGGTATGGAATTTCTTGGTTTTTTCATGCTTTCTCTTTAGTAAACCTCTTCTTCTCCATTTTCCCTTCTTTCCTATAGTTTTATTGAAGTTCTTGGATCTATTTTAAGGGAAGAACAGAGGGAAAAATTCATATTTGAAGAGAGGAGGTCAAGGAAAGGAAGAATGAACCAAGAAACTAAGGAAAAATAAGGTAAATCTTCATTCCTATAGTAGCTACTCCTTCTCCCCTTCTCTCCCTGGTTCGTCCAACATAAAGCTGCAAGAAGGCTTGGATATTGGGCAGAACCAAGGGTGAATATGAGGAATTTAAGGGAGGAGAATAAGAATATGTAAAGAGAATTAACAAACAACTATGGAAAATCAAGATAGCAAATCTAGGGTTTCAAGTGTCCCTTGAAAAATCTGATTTAATATAATAAGAGATTGATAACAATTTGCCTAGTTTTGCTTCTTTTGTAGCCAAATGTATAGCAAGTGATATAATTCTATGATGAAATTGTTGTATAATTATATGAACATATGTAATTATCCAAATGTTTGATGTATGTATGAGTTTTAGTGCTAAATGAATGATAATGTGCATTTTGGATAGTGAATGGCAATGTAGAGCATATGTAATCTTGTGTATAACATGGGGTGAAAGAGTGAGTTCTTGATTTCTGGGTTTATGCACCTTTGAGACAAGTTTAAAAAGCCATTTTGGTGCATTCCCACTTGCTTAAGTGGTCATGATTGCCTTAGAACTCAAAATGGACCATTTGGACCCCTTATATGACATAAAATGAACCATTTTGCAACTTAATGTCAAAATCTGATTAAGTGGATGAATTTGCCTATGAAATTTGACATACATATAGATCTTATCTAGATATTTTTGGGAAGATAAAGACTATATTATTTGGAGCTCTGTAGAATTAATTATGAATTTCCAAAGTTGGCATTTTTCTGCTAAACTGATGTAGACTCTGTTCATATGGTCAAAAATTTGGATTGTATTGTTTATAGGCCAAATGATTTTGAATACTTATGAAATTTTATAAACCTAAACTGTATATGATAAGCTTTCTATGGCCACTAAGATCACCCCAATTGGACCTCTGAGCAAGGAGATATGAATTTTTGAAGTTGGAGGATAGTACCAGTAATGACAGTCGACCTTTAGTACTATTTGGACCTCTGAGCAAGGAGATATGAATTTTTGAAGTTGGAGGATAGTACCAGTAATGACAGTCAACCTTTAGTACTATTCTATCAATTTTTGGTAGCTAGCAGCCCCTGTTAAGGTTAGGATATATTTTTAGTATAAATTAGAGATCTATAGCTTTCCAGAATGGTAAAGTATGCATGATTTTGATTTTTCTAAAATTTTTTATGATTTTTCAAAATTTATGACAATAACCTAGAATTTCTGGCTGAGGCTGCACCTAGTGTTTGTATGTATTCCATCCACTTGCACAAGTTCTAGGCCATTTCTTTAGATGGTTTTAAGTTGTATTAGTGTAATTAAATATGAAAATGAGATGAATGAGTTTATATGGTCTACAGGATATCGAATGAAAATTTTATCTACTACGCAACACAAATTTATTCCTTATTTTCAATGCCATTTTCTTGCTTCCTTATGAGATGCATGGCATAAGGCATGGAAATAGTATGAGATAAGCTAGAAATTTATAGTGTTACAAGAGGTGCCCTGAAATAGAGGTTAAAATAACCATATGGAATTTAATGAAATAGCTACCTAATATAATGACATTTTTGTAATTTAAGGCAAATTTTAGAATACTTATAGGAGGGCTTTTTAAATGAAAATTTTGGGTTTTCTGAGGTTCTCAGAAGCTCTGAAAATCATGGAAAGTTTTGGGATAGTTAAAACCCTTTCAGTGTATGTTTTCTAATGTCAGTTGACCCGAATTTTAACCCTTTTGTTTGGGAAGGTTTTAGCTCCAATTTGAGTGATTCCAAAGGCATTTTATAATATTGAGGACTTAAATTTTATGATGGAAAAGATGGTTCTAAAAAAGGAGCTAAAATGAATTAGAAATGAAAATGCCAAGTTTAAGGGACATAAATGAAATTTTTTGAAAACAATTTCTAAACCCAACCTATATATACCCCTATGCCCCTTTCTTTTCCTCATTTGGTAGATTTTATTTTTGTCCTAAACTAGAGAAAAGACCTAGAGAGTGAGGTGCACAAGGGAGGAGGAAAAAGGAGAAGCAAAAGCAAGTGAAAGGTATGGACTTTCATGAATTTTCTTAGTTTCTCTTTCTTGTTCCTTTTCTTGTGTAGTTCGACCCACCTAGGGATAGCCAAGAGGAGTTAGATTTCTAACCAAACCAAGGATGAACTTAGGAAAATGAGGGAGAAGAACAAAAATATGCAAAGGAAACAACAAAACAATAATTAAATTCTAAGACGGAAAAGTTAGGGTTTGAAGAACTTAACCAAAATTCTATTTTGATTCAAGAGTTCCTAAGCTAAAGTGAGTGTTTATAGAGCTCTATAGATCCCTAAAAAGCTTCTCATATGCATCTCCCATCAAGAAAGGAAGACAAACTCCTTACTTCTCCTTAATGTCCATAGCCTCGGTCTAAGCTAGAAGAAGCATCAAGGAGTTATTTTAATTTATTCCAAGCTTGGTTTTGTATCATATATGATGGGAGAGGATGAGAGGAAGCCTTGGAAAAATATTAGAAGTTATGGATAGTGAGATGTAGCTATAGGTTTCATATTATAACTTAAAGAAGCAACATAGTTAGGCTCTTCAAATGGATTGTATGATGGCTCCAAGAGGTTCAAATGGAGTCAATGACCATAGATGGAAGGAAAGAATGTGGCTAAGATCATAGATTATAGTTGTTGCTTCATTAGGTGCATTATAGAATCATAAATGAGCCATAGGAATAATTTAGCTTTTAAAATGAATGTGTGATTTTAGAAATTGTTTCAAGAGTATAATTAGCTTCCATATTATGTGTCTAGGCCAAAGGAACCAAGTCTGACATCCTTATGACTATGTAGCCGAGGGAGAGGAACCAAATTCAAGGAGAAAAATGTTATGATTATTGATTGAGGAAGATATTTTGATGAATTTAGGGTCCTTAGGGTATTCTGACATTGCTGATAACTTCAAGATTTTTGGCAACTAGTAAGGTAACCAAGGTTTGATTTAATTCCTTGCATATATGCATTTGTAATCTAATAATTGTTGCATAATGTATCTTTGCTTTGCTAAATGATTGGTTGGCTACTTGAATTATTATATTTGGACTATAATTGAGTCATTGGTTGTGCTGTGGCGCAGCTGCTCCTCGTGCATTATGCTTTGATTGGGTATTAAGTTATGATTAGACTCATTAATACACTAAGCCCAGAGTGTGCTCAATAGGGAGTTGGCACTGTGGACGGGCCTTTTTCGGTGTTATTGGCCATTAACATGATACTTATGATTGTTAGTATGTGATAATAGTCACTAATAATCCAAATAGTTCATTTATTGATTATGATGATGTTTTCGGTAAATATGTTTCATATGCATTTATGTTGATTAAATTATACATATGTGTAGAATTCTCTTTGATTATTGAGATTCATATCTTACCCCATTTTATGGGTTCACAATTTCATGTGAAGGTTCCTCAGGTAAGGAAAAGGGGAAACAAGTAAAGGAGCACCCCTAATCTAAGGCAATGTATGGAAACTTCTACTCTTAGATCATTTTGACTTAGAGTAGATGCTAAATTTTGGTGATTTATTTTGTATAGCATCATCATGCACTTATGTTGCTATGTGTAGGTATTTTGATGTTTTGTAAGCAATGATGTAACTAATAGGAAATTAGACCTTATATTATTTGAAATCTGATGCCTGTACCTAAGGATGATCTAATATGAGTTGTTGTTAATAAAGAACCATTACTAAATCACTTGAGATTATGTTTATGCCATGCAATGAATGGTTATCTTGAATAGTGTTGTATGGTAGCTTAGCTAGAATACATATATGTATATATATATATGAGTGATGTCGTTAGTGGCTTTGGTTACCAATTACTGTCACAAGATGCTCATGTGCTGATGTGTATAGTAGTAATCAATTGTTATGGATCCCCCTAAAGCTTATGAATAGTGTGGATTATTAATTGTGGTATTAGGAGTTAGAAGGTCTTTAAAACCATGTATGATAGTTAGAGAGGTCCTAATATTCATCCATGATGAGTGATAAAGTGTTAGTGAGCATGAAAATGAGGGAATAGAGTCAGAGGAGATTTAAGTCGTAGCAAATGCTATCACAGAACCAAGGGGTGCCTTAGTATAATGTGCTTTGCTATGGTGTGAAGCGAAAATTTCACCCAGGAAGGGAAATAGAATCTAACTTCACCACAACATTGGACCTTAAGCCACAGTGTAATGTGGGAATTTTTTCGAGTGCAGTTCCAGTAGCTCCCTTCGCCGCAAAGTGAGGAATGCTCCCTACAATAAGAATCAAGAGATTTTGAACAGTAGGGTTGGCGCAGAAGGCTTTAGTTGTGGCATCATCTATTTTTGGTTTTGAGTTCTAGTAACCACTCAAGTCGCAATGCGATTCCAATAACTTAGTTTTTAGGTTCTAGAAGCTGTCTTAGCTGTGACAAGAATGTCCAAGAGGGTTGGTGAGTATAGAATCAATGGTAACATGAATTGAAGGACTTAATTGATAACTTAAATCTCCTATAGGCTTATGTTGTTTTGTTTTCTAATTAATAAAGTCCAAGGATGATAAGGTTCAAATTTCCTCTGTATTCCTACTTCTAATGAATTATTAATAATATTTCACCCAAAGCATAAGATGTTCTATGATAATTGTACTAGTTTTCAAGCTATGTATTGTATGATAAGTTTATGGTTTATGGCTAAAGCTAAAAGGGATAGGATTGAACACAGTAGTTCACCTATAGGCCAAGAAGAGATGCCTAAGCTGAGCTAGATGTCTTGGCCATGGTGAGAAGTTACAATTTGTTTACTAATTTTCATGTTTATCCATGTGATCTTGCATGCTTGTAATCTTTTCTTAATCTCATATGCATGTACTTGGTAGCTTGAGAAAAGATACTAAGATTCTCTTGAATCTCATCCCTCATTTGGAAGATATGATCTTTCTTTGAAAATTGATTCGATTAAAGTTGAAGTAAAAAAGAAGTCGAGGTTATGAAAGAAAACAAATGAATCATTGTCTTGTCAAATAGATTCCTTATTTGATTTTTCTTGCCAACCTTCTTTCCCATTCCAACAACTTGTTTACTTATAGATTTTCATTGTTCTCAACATGTATGTTTCCTTTATTGATCTAGTCTTAAATTGAATGTTTTCTATATATTATTAAATAAAGAATTCACCTAATAGTTCTTACTTGCTAATTTGCTGAGATTAGTCAATATTGCTAGCATTTCCCCACTAACTAGTACCAAGTGAAAGAGCAAGTACCAAACAAGGGAAAGAACAAGCTAGTCTTTAGTAATGTCTAGAAGCAACCCAAATTGTGTTTATGTACATTTTTTTATTTACATTTTATATTATTAAGATGAATTTAAATAATCAGTGATGTATATGTGGAACTAGTGTTTCAATGTTACCTTAATATGATTAGAGTCATCAATCATACAATTACAATCACTTATATTGGTAAAGGAAACAAACATTTATTTATAAGCCTTTGATTCTATTACCCATCAATTATAACTCATCCCAATGTCTCTAAATCATCCATTGAGATTTCCATATGAAAAACCAAGATTTTTTAGGTATTATAAGTGTTTCAGCATGTTTGCCGCAGCCTAATTACTCTTAGCCGCGGCCAATTACTTTCTGTTTTACCCCTTTCTTCATCACTAGTTTTGCTGCGGCTTCGCCGCGGCCAACATACATGGCGCCGCGCGCGAATAAGCCTCCTGGAACTTCCTCGCTCGCCTCTCGATATTGGCCGCGGCCAATTTCTCTTTGGAATGCCGAGGGCATTTTCCTAAAAGTTTACCGTAGCCAATTCCATAATTCACCGCGGCTAATTTCTCTCTGGATGACTCCTAGTTTAACCTCTCACATTTCGCCGCGGCCAACTCCATTTTAGCCGTGGCTAAATTCCTTCTGATCCTACACTCCGAAAATCTAGACTCATACTCTCCTCTCTTCCTCTAGTCTCACCCTAGGGCCATTCTACCTTAATTTATGCAACTTTAAGGGTAGTTATAAACCAGCTATTCTACCATTACCAACTCAAAACTCAAATGTAAATTTCCATTTCCTCCAACTACCCTATATTAGCAAGTCCAGGGAATAACAATAACACAATTCATGCAACATTGACATTTAACATTTAAGACACTTTTCATTAGAGGTCCCATGCATCAGTGATTCATATCAATGTCTCAAGGTTACATTTCCAAATGGTAAGTCATATCAGAGTTCAATAATGCTCATAGCAGATATCATAAATTTGTACATTAAATACCAATTTAAAGTAAGGCCTACTCCTCAATAGGTACACATTACATTATCAAAATACAGACTCCTACACTTGGCAATACAGATACATGATGATACTATACAAGACTTAACAAAATTAGTATCTACCCTAATCTACTCAGACCAAGTATAGCTCCCCCACATCGGGCCTCAGCTCATGGATATTCATCCACTTGTTTACCCTTATCCTTACCCGAAACACTTTCACCTGAAATATTAATCCCATGAAATGGGGTGAGATATGAATCTCAGCAACCAAGGCAATTCCACCATATAATCCAGTTTAATTAGTATATAAGCATGAATTAAAATCAACATCCGAATCATATCAATCATATCAATAAATGAAGCAATTAGGCTATCATGATTACTATCCCATACTAGCAATCATATTTTCACATGTTAAAGGCCATTAACACCGGGAAAGGCCCGTTCACGGCATCTACTCCCCATTGAGCACAATTAGGGCTCAGTGCATCTACGGTTTGATCATAACCCGGTGCTCGATCGTAGCACATGCACGGGTGGCAGCCGTACCACAGCTCCACCATAGACTCACAAGGTCCAATCATTATACAATAGATAGCTAACCAATTCATTCAGCATTTCAAATCATTCATGTATAGCAAATACAAAATTAAACAAATACATGTGTGGAATTAATATAAACCCCGATTACCTCACTTGTAGACAAGTTTGCAACAGCCACCAATGGTATAGAGTCTCCCTATAATCATAGCATAAGATAATTACTACTTTAATTCATCACTAGTAGTTACAACAAGTACCCAAAGAATTTAAATGCTAATAACTACTTAAAGAACACTTACCCAGCCACTACAAATCCTAAATTCGGATTAAAGTGTCATCTACCAGAAATCTCAATATTCCACCCAAAATCCTAAGCAAATTCGTACAAAATTAATACCCATAATATAAATCAGATATAGGGGTTTCAAACCAACAAAGAAAGCATCAAAATGGGGGGTTTAAACTCACCTAATACCAGCCCTAACCTCAACCTACGAATTTCACCAAGAAAATCCCCAAACACCCACATTTCAGATTTTGGGTATGATGAAAATACTCCAAATGAAAAACTAATCAGACCAAATTAAAGAGAAAGATTAGGGGATTAAGTTGTATAACTATTACCTTGGCTAAATCTTGCTCCAAATGTGAGAAAAGGTGGAATTATGCCAAGAACCCTAGCCTCTCCTCCTCACCTCCGAATTTTCCTTGTGTTTTTGTGTTTTGTAGAATGGGGGAGATAGCTGGTCAGTTTTTAGGGTTTTAGTGGGGTTAAGTTGGGTCAAATATATGGGTCATGAGTTGCTCCAAGGTCCAACTCCTAATGGGCTTCAAACTTTAGCTTGTTGGGCCAGTTTTTAAGTGTTGGGCTGCAAAATTTTATTGGGCCAGTTCTTATGCATTGGGTTGCTGAAGTTTAATTAGGTTTGGGCCAAGTTTGAAAGGTTCAAGGATTTGGGTCTGTACAAGGATAATTGAGCCACTTATAAGAGTCTATACAAGGTGGATCCTGGGGCCTCTATCACATTAAATTAGGTTGGGTCTGCACCTAACTCATTGGGCCTCTATTAGCCTCTTATCATGATCTATTAATTTGGGCCTAGATGAAATTTCTATCCCAATTAATTCTCAAACTCATGTTAATAATTTATCTTTCTAAAATTTCCATTCACTAACTTGTCCAATTATCCTCTATTAATTATTCTTAATTACTCTAAATCCATGATTAACACCTTAATTAATTTTGGGGTGTTACATATCATATGAGCATGCAAATGTGTATGAAATGAGTTAGAAATATAAAGTATTACAGCATGTCTCGGTCTCATGATGAAATGGGTACCGAGGGAATTAGTTCAATGATTCTAATGTTATAAGTGGTTTAGATATGAGTTATAAATACTAAAAGAATCATTGGAATGAATTTAAAATTCTTATTTTGAAAGGTGAAATTTTAATGTTTACTTAAGCCTAAAGAAGCAACTTGACATTAGACTTATTTAACCATGTAGATGATAGCCCCACTAAGTTCTATTAGGGTTATATAGCTCATATCAAATGAGATTATGGAGCCAAAAAGTTGAATTATAAGAGTTGCTTCTTAGGGTAAACAAAGAGGCCTTTAGTTGCACTTAAAGCCCTAATCTGCACTTATGATATTAATACCAGTATAATTATGGTTTCATTGATGGCTTTGTGCTTTATTTCATGTGTCTAGACCAAATAAGGGAATTCGCATCCAAGTGTGGGTGTAGAGTTATGGAAAAAAAAAAAAAAAGAGATACTAAAGGGAATCAATTGGAATCCTTGTATCAAGATAGCTTTTCTTCCATTGTATATGCATACTTGGTTTGCTTGAGTGCCTTAGATTGCTAGTATGTATTGTTTACAAATAATGTTTATTATTGATTGCTTGATGATTATATGCAATTGCATGATATGCATTACATTTGAGATTAAGTTAGCTTTTGATGGGTAAGGTTGTGCCAAAAGACCTTTAGTAATAGGTGAGGTTAGGCCAAAAGTAATAAATGTGGGTGAAGCTAAGTCAAAAGTTCCCAAAAGTGGATGAGGTTAAACCAAAAGTCCTTAGATGTTAGGTAAGGCTCGACCAAAAGTTCCTAGAGCATGAAATTATTCTTGAAGGAACCATGGAATCCTTAAAGCATGAATATGATTTAACTATGATTGTATGACATGCATAATTACATTTTTGTGCTTGAGTGAACCATATATGTATATTTGAATGTTGAATTAGCCATTAGAATTTTTTGAATCTTACTCCCCCATATTTACAAACCATGGCTAGGTAAATCCCAGAGAAGTGAGCATAAAGAGCATAAGCAATAGAAAAGCAATCTTTTACAATGAACTAGCCTAGGCAAAGACCATGTAATTAGGAATATGTACCCCCATATGTTGATATATTGCAATGTAAACATGCATAAAAGCATGAGACGATAGTTATATGAGCATTGGATAGTTGCATGACACTATAAAATGTAGATTGGTATATGTAAATCCATTAAGTATTTGTGTATAAGTGCATGTGGGATAGTGAATTTTAGTCGTAAGGTTAATTTTACCTGATGGACCAATCATACATGCTATGATTATGAATTGAACTCTACCCAAAATAATAAATGGTATTTTAAAGCTCAATTAGTATCAATTAGAACCAAATTTTGGTCTATTTGAGTTATAAAATATCCATTTACCCTTGATAGGTAGGCAATTAGGGAACATATAAAGTTTTCTAACAAGTCATAGTTTGCATTTTTTATGAGTTTTGTAAAATATTTTATAAATTTTTGAATCTGGCTAAAAAATGCGAAAATTCTGCAGTGCTATGTATTCTAATTTTGGATTTCATGCTTTTTGAAATGCCAAATGGATTTATTTTGATATGAAATTTTTATAGTAGATAGCTTATATCATAGGCTTTCTAAGGATACCTAATTCACATTAATTGGAGTTGTGTAGTTCAAGTTTTAAATTTTTGAAATTTAGTCTCTATTATGTACTAAAAGGCTTAAAATAAGCTTATAACCAAATTCATGGATTTAGTGCTTCTCTTTTGATAACTTGAGCATAATAAATTGGTTATGTATGTTAATGAGATTTGGAATGATAAGAATCCATGTAAGGACATTATATGACAAAGTGGCACTTTTAGTAACCATAAATTCCATAAAGAGTTAGTTATCATAATTTGCCACCAAAAAGGATGTATTTAATATTGAAAATATATATATTGTAAGGGTATGACACCATATCAAGAAAACTTTATGCAATTCATATCAAGTCATATTTGCCCTGTAATATGCAATTACATCAGATTTATCATAAATCAAAGTCTAGCCCCAATTGGGGTACATTCTAAGTTATAAAATATCAAAATACCTACACTTAGCAATATGAATGCATTATGATGCTATACAAGTTAAGTTACACAAATTAGCATCTATATTAAATCAAAATGTCCAAATGTAGAATTCCCACACAAGGTCTTAGACTAGGGATGGTTATCCACTAGCTTCCATTTTCCTTAGCCAAGGAACCTTCACTTGAAATTATTAGTCTATAATAAGGGTGAAATGTGAATCTCAATAACCAAAGAAAATTCTATCTATATGTACTATATAATCAATATAAATGCATTTTGTTTAAATAAATGCTAGAAACATATTATATAAATTAACAAATGAACAAGTTTGACTATTGGTAACTACTATCCCCTACTAGTAATCAAATATAATACATGAATGGCCAAAAACAAAAAGAAAGAGCACAATTATAGCATCAACTCTCTATTGAGCACGATCATGGCTCAGTGCATTCCACTAAGTACAATCATGACTTAATGCACAATCATGGCATAATGCATGGGTAGATGCATGATCACAGCTCCACCAAGGAGATGATCAAAGTCCAAAGCAGACAAGTAGTCAAACCAATCATTTATCATGAAAAACATATCATTGCAATAAATATAAGATTAACGTAAATATATACATGGAATAAAAACCCTTGGTTATTTCACTTAGTTTGCTAAATTCCTTAAGAGCCCTTAACTAGTGCCACAGACCATAAGGTCCTAAATTAACTAAAATTTAGTTCTTAGTCATCATTCACTACAAGAATCAGACACCCACTAATTCCAGTCATTAAGAACTACTTAAAAAATACTTACCATTCCTTCAATGAGTTCAAAGTTCATATTTGAGTCCTCCAAACACAAAAATTATAGTAGTTCATACCAATGCCTTGCAAATTCTCACATTCATAGAACCCAACATAAAAATCAGTCATAAGGGCCAAATTTCAGCATATTCACACTTCAAAATAGAGAGAAATACTTACCCAATAATTCTTTTAGGCTCAACCTCTAAAAGTCATGTAAGAAAACATAAAAACACCCATTTTCAAATTTAGGGTTGAGATAAAAAATCCACTAAAAGAAGAACTAATCATATCAAAATGAAAAGGAAGATGAGAGGATTAATTTTTATATAACTTACCTAGGCTAAATCTCCCTCTAAGTGAGTAGGTTGAAGCCAAAATGGTAAGAAACCTTAGCCTCCTTCTTTATGTGCAAAAATTTTCTCTCCTGCAACTGAACAAATATTTTTTACATAATGAAATGAAGTGGCTACACTAGTATTTAGGTTTTGTAGAATTGGCTGACCTAAAGGGCCTTTTGTCCAATTAGTCTCATATCTGAGTATTGGGCCATGGTTGAGTAAGTTCAATTGAGTTGGGTCTCTGATAAAACTTAAATAGGGCTTCTACAATTTATTCTTAGCATAATAAAATTAATTATGAAACTTTGATTAAAGTTTAGTCGAATTAAATTTTAATTTTGGACTGGCCCATGGGCAAACCGTGAGCAAGTGGTTTCATATGAACTTTTGCTCAGGGCAAGTTTCTTATGCCAAACTCTTTTATTGTCCTTGAGGTGCCATAGGGCAATAATGCCAACCCAAAAAACTAAATTGGATCACCTAAATTTCAACTTGGTATACGTTCCTCCTCTTGCATTTACCCACAGGCAAATCATGAGCAAGTGGCTTTATACCAACTTCTACTTGGGGCAATAATAATATCTTACTTTTTTAGCAAAAATTAACAAGTAATAATTATTTTCATTAAAATGTCCAAAATAATCATTTTTCTTAAAATTTATTTTTTAAAAATTTTTCCTTAAAACCTTATTTTTCATAATTTTTTGAATTTCTCATAATAATTTCTTATTTTCCAAATTAAATCTTTAATCCTTACTAATCTTGTTTAATTTATTTCTAGATGTTATAATCCCTATAAAGTAGAGGCAATCCTATCATGGGAAAAACCTAGGACATTCACAGAGATTAAAAATTTTCTAGGTTTGGTAAGCCATTATAGAAGATTCATAAAAAAATTTTCCTAAATAATCTCACCACTAACCAGACTCACCAAAAAGGAATGACTATTTATGTGGGATAATAGGTGTGAGCAAAGTTTCTAAGAGTTGAAACATAGGTTGACCACAGCCCTAGTGTTAATCATCCGTGACCTAAAGGAAACATTCGTGGTACACAGTAATGCATCTAAGAAGGAATTAGGATGTGTTTTACTATAAAAGGGTAGAGTGGTAGCCTACGCCTTTAGCTAGTTAAAGCCACATAAGGAAAACTATCTCACCTATAACCTAAAGTTAGCAGTAGTGGTTTTTGCTCTTAAGATCTAAAGGCACCATTTAGACAATGCTAATGTAAAAGTGTCTACAAACCATAAAGGCCTTAAGTACTTGTTTGATTAGAAAGAAGTAAATATAAAGTAGAGGAGTGGATGGAATTCCTAAAGGATTATGGGCCTATAGTGAGATACCACCTAGATAAAGTCAATGTTGTGGCCGATGCCTTAAGTAGAAAATCCACACACATAGCCATATTGATACTTAAAGAGTAAGAGTTGATAGAGAATTTTAAAGACAAAGGTCTCACACGTCATGTGCAAACAGGCAGTTTGTTTATGAGTAAGGCCAGAATAAAGAGTGATTTTAAAACGTAAGTAAAAGAAGCCTAAGAAAGAGATGTTTATGTTAAAAAAGTTATAAGTTAGCTCTCCCAGGATAAGAGCTTAGTGTTCAATGTTTCAAATGATGGTATATTGAGATACGGTGGTAGGTTGTATATTCCCCTTGAATTAGAATTGAGAGAAAAATCCTAGAAAAAGCCCATAAGAGTAAGTACATCACCTAAGTAGTACAAAGATATATCAAGATTTAAAAGAAATGTTATAGTGGCCTAGAATGAAGAAGGACATAGCAGAATATGTGTCTAGATCTTTTGTACATTGAAAAGTTAAGATTGAGTACTAGAAGCTAGTAGAGTTACTTCAACCCTTAGATATCCCTAAATAGAAATGGGATAGCATTGTTATGGATTTTATTATGGGTTTACCCAGGACATCTACGGGGAGTGATGCCATTTATGTGATAGTGGACAGACTAACCAAGTCTGCATATTTCTTGACAATTAAAGCCATTTGATGTCATAGATAGACTAGCTTAGTTGTATATAAGGGAAGTAGTAAGGTTACATGTGGTATTGAGCAGTATAGTGTCATACCAAGACCCCATATTCATTTCTAATTTCTGGAAGTCATTGCAGGAAGCTTTAAGGACCAAGTTGATATTTAGCATAGCGTACCACCCTCTTATATGCTAGAGATGCAAGGAAACTGCGTGCTTACCATTAGTAGAGTTTACCTATTACAACAATTACCATTCCAGTATAGAAATAAGATGATTTCAAGCACTACATAAGAGGAAGTATAGATCTCCATTATACTTGGTTGAGATAGGAGAGAAGAGCCTTATAGGCCATGATATAATGGACCATACCATCAAACAAATAGAGTTGATTAGATAGAAACTCTTAACAACTCAAAGTAGACAAAAAAACTATGTAGATAGTAGAAGAAAGCTATTAGACTTTGAGGTTAGAGATCATGTATTTATGAAAGTATCTCTAGTTGTAGATCTGGATAGGTCCATAAAGGCAAGGAAGCTCAGCCAAAAGTATCTATGTCCATTCTAAATTCTTTCTAGAGTTAGACTTGTAGCTTACAAAATAGCCCCACTATCTAACCTAACCCAATTTGGTGATGTCTTCCATGTATCCTAATTGACTAGCTAGACCCTTCACATGTCATAGAGTAGAGAATGTCGCATTACAAGACAATCTTTCCTTTGTTGTGACACTAGAGAGAATCATAGATACCAAGATCAAGTAGTTGAGAAACAAAAGCATTCCTTTAGTGAAAGTGGTTTAGAAGAGGTTATCTCTTAAAGAAGGTACTTAGAAAGTGGAAGTAGACATGAAGGAGAAATATTTAGAGCTTTTTCAATAATATGCATTCTAAATTTCAAAGATGAATTTTTTATTTACTTGGGGGGAGAGGGAGGGGTGAAATGTAACATCCAGCATTTTGACTTAACTTGATCCAATATTTTAAGAAAAGAGGACACTAAAATAATATGAGATGAAATTAATTAAGAGTAGAAGATTAATCATGATGTTAAGAAATAAGATTAGGAAATCACTTACGGTGTGAAAATGGCACCAAAGTTGCTTTATATGGCTAAATAGTGAACCTGTAGCAAAATCATATTTTTGAGTAAAATTTTAGAAACTAAAAAAAAGAGTTTTAAATGCCAAAATTAAGCTCAATAGGATTTTTAAAGGTCCTAAAAACTATAGAAACTATCAGAATCAGTTAAAACCCGTACGACACGTAAAATGAGATAAATAATATTATGATTGTAAGCAGAACTATTTTTCACTATTTTAAGCTAATTAAAAACCAAAATAATATTTTTATATGAAAGAGCACTTGATATTTTGTAAGGAGTAGTCAAATCTTGGAAATCTAAAAAAATGAGCCAAAACTAAGTGAATTAGTACCTAGGACAAAATAGTCATTTTGAAAAATTATAAAAGAGACTTCTATAAGAAACCATCTACCTTAATCTTCCTCATGACATCCATAGTAGCTTGAAGAGTCTTCCATGGTAGTGAACATAAAGGAGGAGAAAGGAAAAGAGACTTTAAGCTCTGATTCGGGTAAGTAAACGACCTCCTTTCATCCTCCATCAATTATAAAGATTGCCTTACATGAAGAGAGCTTTCTAATGATAGGTTTTTCTTTATGATATGAGGAAGATCATATTTGACCTAGTATAGAAAAGTGCTCTTTTCAGAGTGCCAATCAGTAGAAATTCATCTACGTAAACAATACTTTGTATTGAGGTAAGTTTCCATCTAGATCACTTAAAAACTTTTGAGATATTAGGCTCTAGAGATATTGGCCAAGTAAGAGAAAATGATGAGAAAGAGTTTTCTTCATGTAACTATGGTGCATTCAAGGGTTTTAGGCCATGAGAATTCCATATCTACTAATAGTTTGCGTTGAATCATGAAAAAGAACAAGTTAGAAGACTAAAAGGGGATTTTTAGCCTTATAGAGAATGGCCCACCTAGGGAGTTGTTTCATTGATTCTAATGCTTTAAATGCCCTTAATATGATATATGAACACTAATGGAAGTATTGGAATGAATTTAGAAACCACATTTTAATAAGTGAAAATTTATGGTTCAAGAATGCCTAAATGGGTAAACATGCTTGTGATAACTCTAATAAGTCCCATTAGAATCATATATATTATATATGATGAGATTGTGAGGCCTAGAAGTTGAATCTTCAAAGTTACCCATTGAGGCTTAAGTTATTATAATGAGTTCAAAGGTTGTCAAGAGCCAAAAAAAAAAAAAAAGAATAGTTCTAATGACCTTATGAATAGTAAATATAGAATTTATGGCTCGAATTATAACTTGTAGAGGCTTTAGTTTGCCTATGATTCATGTTCAGTGAGATCCCTAACTTAAAGCCTAGGTAAAGGATAACTTGAGGGGAGTTAAATCCTAAAGGAATTTCACAAGTTTTAGGCCACCAAATAAGGTAAAAATGAATACAATACATGATGTAAAAGCCACCTAGTACACGTTAAGTGGTCTAAGTCAAAGTTCAAGAGTCATAAAAGTAAGGTTAAGCAAGCATGGGCCTTAAATGATAATATCTATGTCAATCTTGATGTTGTTAGGCCAAGCTAATGGAGACACACACTAGTATGGATGTGAGACAGAAGAGGGATCAATAAGAGGTCAAGAAAAGTTTGGCATTAGTTTATGCTATTTCAAGGTAGCTTACTCTCCCTTACCTTTCATGCATGATGATTGATTGTTTATGTTAGCCTAATGGCCTCTCAACCTCTCTTATGTTTGATGATTCCAAAAGCCCAATTAAGATAAAAGCCTATTATGTGATTCATTTTGTTGTAGCTTTTCATGTGACTTGTAGAAAGCATGAAAACCTCTTGAGCTCTATGCACTATTTTGTCTTTTTGCCAAAAAAGCTAAAAGTTGCCTCTACTTTTCACTTTATTGTGTATCTATTTCTAACTCTTTATTAAGTCAACTCTCTTTTGTCTTAAGCCTTTAAAGAGCATTCTGAATATTAATTAAGAAGAGAAAACTAGAAATAATCTGCATGTTATCCTTTCATCTAAAAATGTTGGCTAAAAGTAAAAAATATGAAAGAAACTTGCAAAGTATGGTCTGTCGAGCATCATAAGAATGTAACACCATATTCATTTAGGCTATCTCCTATCATTTCTAGGCTTCCTTTCATGAGTAACACAAGATTTCCAAGGAAAGCCATTAAAAATATTATATTAAATTGCATTACGCTGGGGTTTAGAAACTCATCTTGCTCTCGTAGACCCCGTGAACACACTAACAACATTTTCTATTTATTTTCCATCCATAAAATTCATAAACATCTCATAAATTTTCATAAACCACAGATCAAGAGCTAAAAACTAGAAAAATGACTTATTCATCTTGAGTCCAAGGTGGCAGATTTCTGGGTCAATTTTAAAAAATCATAACTAAATGTAGAAAAATAGAAATCTACTGAAACATAGCTTTCTGAAAATCTCTGAGTGTTGAATTTAAGATAAAAATAATTTCAAGCCATGAAAATATCATTTGGACCACATTTGATAATAGAAAAGTGGCAAATGTCAGACTGTCCAGTGTTTTTGATACAACATACTGATATAAATTTCAAAACTTCATAACTAATTCTACAAAAATCCAATATAAGCAAACTATACCAATTTGGAAAGCTATAGATGTTATCTAGAGGGAAAAAAATATTTTCAAACCAATTCAAAAGCATCTAGCTCTAAAAAACCAATGGAACAATGATAGAGGTCTGACTATGCATTTAGAACATAAGAGAAAATTCAAAAATTCATATCTCTCTCTCTAGATATCCAATTGAGGTCATTCTAGTTGGAATGGTTTATTGTGAATCTCTAGTTTCTCTTATAAAATTTCATATTCATTGGACATCATTTGCCCCATGAATGATAGAGGTGAATTTTTGGACCATATGAATAGTGTCATTGTCATTTTCTGAATTTCAACCAATTTCAAAAATTTGCCAAAAATTCTATAGACCTCCAAATATTATGCACTTTAGATTCTAAAAAATCTCTGAATGAGATCTATATGTATGCCACATTTCATGGGCAAATTCCTTCATTTAGTCAGATCTTGATATTGGGCTCCAAAAATGCTCTTTTGGTGTCTTCTAAAGGTCTCAAATGGTCCACATTAGCTTCTAAGACAACGATGGCTAGTTGAGCACGTGGGAAAGCACCCAAATGGTCTACTAAACATGTCTTAAAGGTGCACAAACACAGATTTCATAAACTCACTCTCTCATCCCAAGGTATACACAAGGATACATAAGTTAGTTCTTGTCATTCAATGTCCAAGTCATGCAATATCATCCATATGGCATCACATATTATTCATACATCAAATATTCATGTAATTACATATCTTCATAAGCTCATACATCATATAAAATATTGGATTACATCATATGCCTCTCATATGGCTCTAAAATGGCAAAATTCCACACTTTGTTGTCAATTTTCTTTCTTTAGGCTTAGTGGCTTCCATTCCTTGGCTCACTTGGTTCACTTAGATATGTTAGACATGTGGGGAGAAAGAAATGAGATTCTAGGAATCCCAATAGATCTTTTCCCTTTCAACCATACATAAAGAATGCAAATCCAAGTCTAAAAATGCATGTATGGCTATCATAGGACATGCAATCATTTATGAAACATTTCTAGCATTCAAGAAGTCATACAAAATATACATAGGCTTGTCAAGCAAGTGGTTTAGCCTTACCTATTCTCTTTAGGGATTTTGGACTTACCTCACCTATTTTTTTAAAGGCTTTTAACTAAACTTTACTCTTGGGAGACCTTTAGCTTTGTCTTGACCACTCTTAGAGACTTTTGGCTCATCCTCACCCTAGCTAGAGAACTTTTGGCTTCACCATACTCAAGTAAACTAAAGAAATTCACAAAACATTATTTAAATGCATAATATAACATCATGGTACCATAGATTACATCATATACAATATTGGATTACATCATATGCCACTCATATAGCTACAAAATAGCAAAATTTCATACTTTGTTGTCAATCTTCTTCCTTTAGACTTGGTGGCTTCCATTCCTTAGCTCACTTAGTTCACCTGGACATGTTAAACATGTAGGGAGGAAGAAATGAGATTCTAGAAATTCCAATAGCTCTTCTCCCTTTCAACCATACATAAAGAATGCAAATCTAAGTTTAAAAATGCACGCATAGCTATCATGGGACATGTAATCATTCATGAAACATTTCTAGCATTCAAGAAGTCATACAAAACATACATAGGCTTACCAAGTAAGTGGTTTAGCCTCACCTATTCTCTTTAGGGATTTTGGACTTGCCTCACCCATTTATTTAAAGGCTTTTAACTAAACTTTACTCTTATGAGACCTTTGTCTTTGTCCCGAACACTCTTGAAGACTTTTAGCTCATCCTCACCCTAACTAAGGAACTTTTGGCTTCACCACACTCAAGTAAACCAAATCAATTTCATAAAATATTATTTGAATACATAACATAATATCATGGTACAATGGATTACATCATATACAATATTAGATTATATCATATGCCACTCATATTGCTACAAAATAGCAAAACTTCACACTTTGTTGCAAATCTTCTTCCTTTAGGCTTAGTGGCTTTCATTCCTTGGCTCACTTAGTTCACCTAGACATTTTAGATGTGTGGGGAGGAAGAAATGAGATTCTAGGAATCCTAATAGCTCTTCTCCCTTTTAACCATACATAAAGAATGCAAATCCAAGTCTAAAAATGCATACATGGCTATCATGGGACATGTAATCATTCATGAAACATTTCTAGCATTCAAGAAGTCATACAAAACATACATAGGCTTGCCAAGCAAGTGGTTTAGCCTCACCCATTCTCTTTAAGAATTTTAGACTTGCCTCACTTATTTTCTTAAAGGCTTTTAACTAAGCTTTACTCTTGGGAGACCTTTGGCTTTGTCTCGACCATTCTTAGAGACTTTTGGCTTATCCTTACCTAGCTAGGGAACTTTTGGCTTCACCACACTCAAGCAAACCAAAGCAATTTCACAAAATATTATTTGAATTTATAATATAACATCATGGTACCATGGCATTTAGACACTTGCTAAAACATAATTCATGGCTTAAACATACATACACACATCCAAAAACAAGATAAACATCCATTCATGCATGAGAGAAAGGAAAGAGAGCTACTTTTGTTACAATTGTACACTTTCTTCCTTGAACTTGGTTTTTCTCCCATAGCCACACACTCACAAGAAGGTGGAACTTGCTTTCCTTAGCCTAAATACATCATATGGAAGCCAATTACACTCTTGGAACAAGTTCTAAAGCTATACACTCATTAGAAAAGATAGATGATTCATATGGCTCTTTTATGGTTCCATAATGCACCTAATGAAGCAACCTTAGGAAAACCTTATCTTGGCTCCATTCTTTCCATACATCTATGATTCTTGACTCTTTTAAGCCTCTTGGAACCATCACACAATTAATTTAAGGAGCCGAACTAGGTGTTGCTTCTTTAGGTCATAATATGGAACCTATGATACTATCTCACTATCTATGGCTTCTAAAATTTTTTTCAAAGCTTCTTCTCATTCTTTCCCATCATATATGATACAAAACTAAGCTTGAAAGAAATTAAAACACTTCCTAGGTGCATGAATCCTCCTTGGCCGAGGCTATGCTTCCATATGGCATTAATGGAGCTGTTTTGATTTCTTTGATGGGAGAAGCATATAGAAGGCTTCATTGATGTCTTAGGAATTCACACAAACTCTTAGGCACATTAAATTATGGCTAGAAAGCTTCCTATAAACCAAGGTGCAAGTGAAACCCTAGGCTAGACATCTTGCAAATCAATGATTCTTTCTTAGATTTCTTTATATAGTCTTGTTTCCTACACTCTAAATCCTAGGATTCATCCTTGGTTTGGTTCAAAATTCAATCCCTCTTGGCTCTCCATATAGTGGGCGAAACACACATGCATGAGAACAAGAAGAAGCAAGCATGGAGGGAAGTGGTTTCTACCTTAATTCAAGCTTTCTTTGAATGCTCTTTCCCTTGGTTTGGTTCTCCTCTCTAAATGTGAACTCTCCCCCTCTATTCTAAGCTCAAAATAGAACCAATCTCATCAGTAAAGCCATAAAAAGAAAGGTGGAGGGGAGGAGAATCAAGTTGCTAAAGGAAAGAGCATAAATTTTCACACTTTTCTTACCTTTTTCTTGGATTTTTCCTCTTCTTTATCTCCTCCCATGGTGTGCCCTTCTTAGCAAAATTCTCCCCTGGTCTTAGACAAAATTTAGGTCGACTAAAATGAGGGAGATGGGAGGTGCCACCTATATATAGCTAAGGATTCTTAAGAAGCTTTTCAAAATACCAATTTTGCTCTTCATTCTTGGCTTTTTCGTTTTAGGCTCATTTCAACTTCTTTTCAAGAACCATATTTTCCATCATAAAATTTAAGGTTTCTAACTTCTAAATATCCTTTGGAATCACTCAAATTGGATCTAAAACCTTTCTGAATGAAAGGGTCAAAGTTCAAGGTCACTGATGTTCTAAAATATAAACCGGAGGGGTTTTAACTGTTCTAAAGGTTCTTATAGTTTTTAGGGCCTCTAAAAATCCCAAGAAACTCATTTTTTTCATTTAAAAATTTCTCCTATGAGTTTTTCAAAAAGTGTCCAAAATTACGAAAATGCCATTATGTTTTGTTGCATTTTCGTTAAATTCCATCTAGTTGTCCTAATTTTGGTTTCTGGGCATCTCTGATCTTGGATCACTATTATTTGAGGTCTATAATATTATGCTAATTTTATTGGACCTTAAATCATTCTATCTGAGAGACTTCCTTTTGTATTCATTGAATTATGTACATTTACAAAGAAACCAGGCATTACGGTTCTCATATTTATAAAGATACCAGATGTTACAAAGAACATCTAAAAAATCTAGCTACATCATGGCTATACAAGTCCTATGATAATCTAGCCCTTCAATGATTAAATTTTAGAAGAAGCTTTCCAATGGCTAGTTTTTCTACTAATATATAAGATGTAACAACTTTGAATATAAGACATATTGTGAAATAAAAAATTGTTCTTTAGCTTTATAGTCTTTCTTTTCTCATTGCAAATTGTTACCAAGTGTTTGGTTCATCTAACGATTAAGAGTCTAAACTATGAACTTTACCTTAATCCCTTATTGTCTATAAGGGTTTTTGAATTTCATAGTAATTGTGTGAGAGAATCTTCTTAGAGAAAAGATAAAGTTGTGTGTAAGTTGTAAAGTTTCTAAAAGTTCTAGGTGAGTTTGGAAACCTAACTTGTTAGCTGTGTACTTTGATTTTACATAGTGGCAATCCCTTAGTAAGTTGCAAGGGGACTAGATGTAGGTCATGTGAACTAAACTAGGATATATCAGGTATATTCTCCTCTTTACTTTGCTTTTATCTCTGTCTTGGCATCAGTACAGAAACCTTGTCAACAAGATTTTACTTTATCTCCTTGATCTCTTTCTGTTCAATTAGTTTTTAAAAGATCTTATCAACAAAATCTTATTCTGTCTATAAGGTTTTTGGTTTTATAGTTTTGCCTCAATTATTAATTAATTTATGTAGCAGCACCTAATCACCCCCCTTTAGGTGCATTTTTTGGTTTGAACTCAATTGCATTACTATATGTTGATTGCTTTGATAATTATAATGATTGTATTAGTTTTCAAGCTATGTACTGCATGATGAGTTTATGGCTTATAGCTAAAGCTAAGGGGCATAGGATTGAACATAGTAGTTCACCCATAGGCCAAGAGGAGAAGCCTAAGCTGAGCTAGATGTCATGGCCATGATGAGAACTTATAGTAAGTTTACTAGTTTTCATGTTTATTTGTGTGATCTTGCATATTTGTAATTTTTGCTTAACCTTGTATGCATGTACTTGGTAACCTGGGTAATAATATTGAGATTCTCCTAATTTTATCCCTCTTTCTAGTTTCTCCACTGACCATTGCCAGGTGAAAGTACAAACACTAGAGAAAGGGAAAGAACAAGCTAATCCTCAATGATGTCAAGAAGCAGTCAAATTATGCTTATGCACATTTTTTATTTATGTTGTATATTATTAAAATGAATTTAAATCATTAGTGATGTATATGTGGAACTAATGTTTTAAAATTAATGTTGTGAATAAGTTTATTTACAATAAGTTACATCTGATGAAGCACTATACCTAGTTTAAGTTTAGTTGATGATTATGATACCTGTATTTTTTATATTTGTGAGTTCTGAGTTGAATTCTAACCATCTAAATGGTCTAGACAACTAATTTTGTAAGAAGAAATTTTGCCAGATTTTTCCTAGAATTTAATGAAGAGTTTTCAGTAACTAATTGGCAAAATAATTGGAATTAAAATGTTACCAATAATAAGCTAATTAAATTTGAAAGAAATTAATGAATGTTTTTTTTTTTTGGGTATCTACCTATATGAGTAAAGTGGACTTATTTATGAATCATAATAGCTAAGGAAAAGAGTTAATAAGTTAAGGCGTTATAGTAAGAATTAAGCTTTGAGTAAAATAAATTAAAATAACTAAGCTATCAAAAAGAGGTTTTATTTTTATAATGAAAATTAGTGCTAGTAAAAAAATTATATTTTTTTAATAATGATTTTTTAACCCAAATGAGCCCACTTTCATATGTGAGAAGTATTAAAACCCACTAAGAGAAATACTGATCCATTTATTTCTTAAGCCCATCTAGTATCTAGACTAGGAAAAGGAAGACCCAATCCCAATAAGTAGTTAAAATCTCCATCTTATCCTTAATGAGTCAAATTAACACCCTTTTCTCCTAATAAGCCATATACCTTTTTTTTTTCTTCATAGCAAAAACAAAAAGCAAGAAAGGAGGAGTGGAGAGCTTCCATGGTACATGACTTTAAGCTCTTGCATGGTAAAAAAATTATGATTTTTAGCTATGGTTATCTTCATAAAATTTGTTTCTCTCATCTACTTTTACATCTTGATGGTTTGGGTTCCTTATTTGGTGATGTTTTAAAGTTGAAGGATTAGGTGCATTGCAAGCTTTTAGGCGTGACTTTTGGTGAAGAAAGTGTTGAAGATTTGAGCAAGGTGAATCCTAGATTTTTAAGGTTATTGAAAGATGTTTAAGGCTCAAAACTTTACTAAGGATACACATTTTATATTGGGCTAAAGTGTTAAAGCAAGGAGAAGGGGAAATTTTGTTTGAAAACCCTGAATGGTGCAATGGGAGTTGAAGAGTGAAGTTGGAAACTTAGGTAAGTGAAATTGCTCTTAAAATTTTGAAAATTTCTATTTAATTGGAAGATTAAGTTTGATAATTTTGGAATATTGTTGTTGGCTGAATTTAATAAGAAAGAATTGAAAAAAAAAATGTAACTATAGTATGTTTGTGTAGACTTGAAAGAAGCTTGACTCTAAGACTAAGGAATAAGTGCATTGTGGATTGCACTAGTTCGTAAAAAGGGTAATGATGGAAAACTAAGATTGCTATATGAATATTTTTGTAATATTTGGTTTGGTAAATGCAATTTATATTGAGATGTTAGTATATATTTGATTAACTAATTATGTTTATCTTAATTGAATATTGGATTCTAAGGATTAAGAACTTGATCCAATTGGATGCATTAACTTTAAAGCTATAGTTGGATAACTTAAAGAAGTTGTAGAGCACTACTAAGGTACATATGACAAAAAACAAGTTAGGTTCCTATGCATTTAGTGTGGTGAATGAAAAATTAATGATTCCATGTATATGACTCTAAATTTGTCCCCTACTAGTTGTACTGAGCCTGTGCTTGCTATGGAGTTGTTTATGAATTACTTCTAAGGGAGGGGTTTATCTTTCTGGGCATATTTCCCTTTAATTAAGTTAGTTTTATTGAGTTTATATGATGCCATGCTTATTTGATTGCTTATATGCTTAGTTTTCTAGGTTGAGATAAAGGGTGCTTCTTGATGATGATGACTATGCAGATGGGTGAGATAAAGATTACTCACAGAGTAAGATGTTTTTAGAAGGGTTAAGACAAAGGTTTCTTACTCTTGGTTTATTGGCCAATAATCCTTTTTTTTTTCATATGCAATCAATATGCTTGTAGTTTCCATGAATGAACATGTTCTATTACTTTTCTAGTTGTTGATAATATGCCTTGAATGGTAAAACCTTTTCTAGGATGTTTATCTCACCCTCTACGAGATTAAAATTTTCTTTTTAGGTAAAGGAACTAGTAAAGGGAAGGAGGTCTCAAATGAAAACTAAGTCTACATGCTGCTCTTGTATGGTTTTAGGGATTTGTTTATGGAAACCTTTTGTTTAGCATTTTTTTCGAGTCATAGATATGATGTTCACATGATAGATGTAACTTTACTAGTTATTTTAGAGTTCTTGCTATACATATCTGAGTGCATGCCAAGATAGGTTTACAGAATAATCCTTTGGGAAATTATAAATATCAATGGTTAGTCTTTTGCATAGGTATATGGTTGTATGTATAAATGTGACATTGTAAATGACTCTTATTTTGATGTAAATGAATGAAAATGTTCAATTCATGTTTTATTTGGAAAGATTCTATGTTGTTGATATTTTAGAAATTGATTATCTCACTACTCATCCATATGGTTTAGTAAATATGCTAAAATTGAGGTTTGGTAGGGTTATTATGACAATTTAGTATGTCTTTTGAGATTTTGCACCTTGACCAGGTTTAAATTAGTAAATTAGAGTGAGTGGAAGTGATTTGGGGTTAATTAGAGTTGAATTGTAAGATTTGGGTGTGCAAAGCCCAATATGAAGTTTACTTTGAAAGCTAGTCTTTGTTAAGGTGTTGAATTATGGTTTGGGATAGTCACATTTTGTTGGCTAGGATTTTTCTTTTCTTGGGTTCAGACAACCTTCTTTAGATATTTGAAAGTTGCTTCAATAAGTTTGGAAAGGGTTGAAATAGTGGAATACAAAATTGTAATGTCACTTGAGAGTTGCAAGTTGCAAAAATTTATTGATTTTTCTTTAAGTTGCTATCACTGTTTTGTATTTATATGAAGGGACTGTCTACACTATATTCACATTTTTTTTCCCTAATATTTGTAGAACCTTAGCTTGAAAAATATTCCATTTAATGGCTAAGACTTGTTGGAAGAGGATTTATAAGTTGTGGTTGCATAAAATGAGAATTTGAGTAGCCTATCTTGAAATGGCAAAATGCTGTCAAAAATATTGCTACTGCTATCATTGCATTGTGGGGCCATCCTAGTTGGATTTTCATGTGGTTTAAGTGATCTAAATGTGCATTTAGGGGCATAAGATAATAGGAAAAGGTTTTAGCTTGAACTATAATTAATTAGTGACATTTAGGTTCAATTTAGAGGCTTTAAAGTATACAAACTTTTTTAGTTTATTGTCTTTTGTTGATGTCACTGTTGCCATTGTTTAGGGGCTATTCTAGATAAATTTTTAGGTGGCTCTCATACTCCAAATGTGTAAGTATGCAATAAGGAAAATGTTTAAAAATATTAGCTTGAAGCTATTAAATTTTGGTGTTGCTCTAGGGCATTTTAGTGGCTTAGAAGTGGGTGAAGTTTTTTAGTTTAGTGCCTTTTTCTACCATAACGCAAAAGTAAGGTTTACCGTATCTAAATTCTTTTTTTTTTTCCTAAGGTATATGGGCTATTATAGGTTGAAGTCTATGTTCCTAAGGGATTTTGGGACATGTTATGAAGTGTTAAAGCAATGTAAGGGAATTTAGGGTGATTGGTTTAGTAAATTGCGCTTAATTATTTTCCTATCACTTGTAACAAGTTAAGCTAAATTACTTAGAACTTTTTTTGGTTAGTCTCATTTGTTATTCCCAAAGGATTAATGGTATTTTTAATTCATCTCCAAACCTATCCTTAGTCATTTTCAAACAGTGCTATGGTTATTCTTTGGAGATGCTGTTTAGAGAATATTAAGTGTCAATTTGAATTAATTTAAGAAAGACTTGATGGGATTAGTAATGTGGTTGGATTAAAAATTTTAATTAGTGTCTAATTTGCATCCTTTAACTTGAGTTCTTTCTTCTTTTTTTTTCCCTCTAGCTAGCTAGTGTTATGGCAATTCCTTTTTAACTAGCTAGTAGGCTACATAAATTTAGTTAGTAGACCACCAAAAAAAAAAAAACTACAATAAATCACTAAACTTTGATTAAATAGTTTAGTTTTATTTATTTCCTATTAGTATGACTAATTAAGGTTTAAATTGGTTTAGTTATTTTTTTGAACTCAAGAAATGATTCATATTTCCGCTGAAATAACCTAAATTAATTAGCATAGCTCTGCTAAAGGGTAGTTTGACACATAGCACCTCAAATTAAGTCACAACCTTAAGATGTGAAAACTAAGAAACCAAAACTGCTATATGCCAAGCAATGGAGGAGGTTCAGGCAGCCAAAAACTCTTTAAGTTTCCTTTAGTTCTCAAGTTGAATTATTTTTCACTACATTTGCAAATATGCACTTTTGTGGGGCCAAAAGACTACCACTGGTCCTAAAATTTGTATAGGGGCCTAGCATTATCAAAGGGATATCTCGGTTTAAGTATGGTGAATTATGCAGCTTGGTAGAAAAATGTGAAATTTTTAGCCTCTTATCGCCAGAGCGGCGCCACAGCGCTAGTGAAAAAAGTTGGAAAGCATCCCCGTCCAAAATAGTTGGGCGCCACGGTGTCAAACTAGGGAGGTCGCGACACCAGCTCTGCATTCTTAAGGGATTCTTCTGTTCTTCTAAAATTTTAGTCTACTGAGAGGGAGTTTTATTAGGTTGAATCCTTCCACGTTTAGGGATTATTCAAGAGCGTAGTAGGTCTTAAAGTGGGAATTTTTAGAAGCTTTCTAAGGGAATTTAGTCTATGTTGATAAAAGGTTAAAGATATCTAGTTATAGCTCTGAGTTAACTCTAAATAGTATAGGGAGATAAATGACCACAATATGGAGATAACTCCAACCCAAGTTAGCCAACGGAGTGCTTCACTATATAATTAACTCCAATTTAAACGTAGTTAACTCTAAATCCAAGTTAGTGATTAACCCTTGGTTGACTATGAAGGCGTATAATATCAAAGATTCAAATGAACTTGCATTTTTCCTGTTATTAGGAAATTAAGCTAAGTTTCTGCGTTAATTCATATAGAATTAATCCTAAATGCTTAGTAATATGCTAAGACCATGAGGTTTGACACATGGTGTATATTAATTATGCGGCTAAGGTTTACAACAGTATTATTATTTAATCCGGATCATGGTTTAATTCTTTAAAGTTACCATCAAAGGAGAATATTCAGAAGAAATGTTCCCAAATTGTCGACGTTGCCCAAAAAAAAAAATCCCAAGTAGTACCACAAAATAATTAACCTGCAGTAGCAGAGCTGCATTTACCAAATAGTCAGAGCTCGAGGTACGTCACAGGTTCTAGCTTTTGCAGCTTCCCCTTCTATCTAAAGTCAGAGAATTTCGGGCCAAAATGGTACAAGAAAACAAGCCCCAAAAATAGTTGTAACAAATGGTAAATTCTATGGTGTCCCAACTTTTGCATTTACCAAATAGTACTGAAATGCATCCTAGAGGGTCCCCACAAGTTTTATTGCACCTTCTGTTGACCTTCTAACCAGGAGCAACATCCATGAATGGTGGATCAGACCTTGAGGCAAAACAAAGCAGAAAATTTAAGGAGAAAACTTCATAAACAACACAAAGAAAGGAGGGAGGCAGAGGCCTTGATCAAGTACTGTAATTAATTATTAAGTTCTTCATATCAAGTTACTAGTCTTCATAAACTTTGGGTTGCAAGTCGCTAACTGTCCTTATTTTTTAGACAGAACAGAGGCAAGGCCCACCCTCCATCCATACAACATAGACAAGCTGTGCCTTTGGGGAATAAGAGATGCCAGACCTGTACGCCAGCTGTCAGTAAAACTAATCTCCTTATCGGCGCTTGTCTCCAAGGACCTGAATTCATATAGCAAGCACATTACTGAAATTAAATAGACACTAAGGTAACATTTGGTATGTGAAAGTTTTAATTTCCCAAGCACTACAAAACTTTTTTATAAGATGTTTGAGTTGGGATGGCAATTTTGGCCCCCGACCTGCCTCGACGTATTTGGATTGGGTACTTCAAAGGTTGACCAAATATCGAGACAAATTTGGAAAAAACCATAATAGAAATGTTAAGTTTGGGGTAAAGTCAAGGCATACATGTCTCAATCGATTCCCCGCCCTGTTTTAATATGTGTGCGTGTGTAATTTCATTTTTCATCAAAAGGTTCCAGTATTTATTATTTGGTTAATTATTTAATTTCATTTAAATTTTAACATAATATTACATTGTTATTTACTCAGATGCAGAACCATCTATTTTATTATTCTGTTTGTCCACTTCAGTGCTATGACTTGTAGGTAATTTTTGTTCCATTGAATTTACTGTGATCAAGTGTTTTGTTCTACCCCATCCTGCCTTGCCCTGATCCCCTCAGGGTTTGGGTATGGGAAAAATATTAAAAAAAAAAATCCACGGGATTACGGGGGAGGTCATAAGTAAATATGATAGGGACGAGTAGTGAAAAACCCACCTTGATTTGCCCAATTGCCATCCTTGATTGAGTATAGCAAATACGAAAAATGTAAAATTTATGTGTGGCATCAAGTATATGTCATAAATAATATAGGGATATTTATTTATTTATTTATCATGCTCAAATTATCTATACATAAGTTTTCAAGTAGTTGGAAAATTCAGATACCCACATACTAATCACCACCTAACCTAAAGAGTACAGAAAACATGAAAGAGCATAGCCTTTGCTGTCCTAATACCAGATTTTGCATTTAAATATTCCCAGATTAAAATGGTAGCTCATCAAAATTGGATCAGGATCCTCTAGAAATTGAGAGGGTCAATTTCTCCTGATCTCCACCGTTCAACCAAGTGAAATATAGATCTATTATCAATATCATGCCACATCATTACTTTATAGTTAAATTCAACCCAATAAATTCACTATTTTACTCTCTTCCTTTCTTGTTTCTCCTCTGCAATGGTTATAGGATAGCATAGAAGCCACACGCATTCATAGGTCCCAATGTTCAAAAATGCAAGAATCAGCCTTGGTTCAATCTTGCTGTAGGCATTTGGCCAAACTTCCCAAAAAATGCCTTGTTTTTTATATTGATTTCAAACAGAAAGGGAGAGGGAAATGCAAATGCAGAGTTTGATTCAATAAAAAATATATCCCAGTCACATGCCAAAATCTTACGTTGAGTTCCAAATAACAAATTCTGAAATTTATTTCTGGAGACGTGCCCAACAATTTCTGCAAATACATTCATCTGTTCGGCCACAAAAAATCAATACAACCAAAAGCTTTAAAACACTGTTTCCCTTGTAGGCTGTTGAAGGCGTGATAAACTCTATAAGCACTGTACCAGTGAACCCAACAACAGCAAGTAAAAAGATTCATTTCTTATTATATTGCAAATACATTCATTCGTTTACTATTCAAATTCTTTTCTTCAACCCAAAAAAATTAAAAACAAAAAATCTTTAAGGAGATGGCATTGAGTGACGCATGATTGTGGTATAGAGATTGATAAGTATCAGTGATAGGGATTGTATTCTTCTAGTTATTGATGAAACAGAAAGAGGAGGACCGAGCCCTGACAATAGGGAATACTTGTTGCTTGATCAAAGCAAGACGTTTTTGGGGAAGATTGCATAAATGCCCAAAGCAAAATTGAACCAAGGCTGATTCTTGCATTTTGAAGATCCCAACCTATGAATGCTTGTGGCTTCTATACTCTCCTATAGCTATTGCAAAGAAGAAAGAAGAAAGGAAGAGAATGAAACAGTGAATTTACTGGTTGTGGTTTTGATGTGATCAATTTTGTAAAATGCCCGCCAAGAAGGAACCTAATATCTACCAAACCCACATGCAGACACCGCTAAGAAAATAAGAACACATACACTGTATGAGATGACCCTGCTTGTGCAACTGTTGACATGCCTTGTCTTTGCTTGTGCTTAGGGTTGGCTGTGCATAACACATATACACGTCCTCGACGTTTAACTGTCCGACAGAACTCACACATCTTCTTCACAGATGACCGCACCTTCATGATTACTGAAAAACGAAACCTACAAGCTGCCATATTTATACTTCAGTGATCATAATTAACCACATAAGCCCAAGAAGATAAACAAATAAGGACGAGTTCCATCTGGTGCCCCATACTACTATACTAGATCTTGCAAGGGTATTTAAAGTTTGCACAATAACATTCCACAACCAGAATACACATACTTAAATATCTAACAAAATGCCTAATTGGCCATCCTAAAAATTGAAGTATGCCAATCTCTGCCTGATCTCGATCAAGAAAAACAAGAAACGGAAAAGAAAAAAATCATTAGCCGTATAGATGGAATGGTGGAGACATCAAAAACAAATATCGTTGAAATATTTACATTCATGGACCCTATCAGTAAGATATCCCAGCTAAGCATTATACACTAACGTTTAAAATTTGTAGTCCTGTTTTCATTTGGGCTTGTTCTGTAGCGCCTTTTATTAAAACTCAAGTCCATACGCTCAAAGGTATCGGTGGTTGCACACTGGGGGATAAATCATCTACTTACCAAATACCCTATATGCTAAAAACAGGAAACAGTCACGCCATATGGCATCATGCAACGAATTGCAGGATGCAGCATGATACATAATAAAATGTTGGAAATTAACTAAGCTCTTTACAGGTATTTGTAGATTCATTGTGATCCAACCAGTAACTTGCAATATAAAATATTCAATAAAATGATTCCTTAGCTTCCAGTTTCGAACACTACTCGCTAGCACTCTCGAATCACTCCCATCGTCAAACTCCATGGAATTCAAATGAAACTATGTCATTTACACACTTTGATAGTAAGCCAACTAAACCTGGAATGATCAGCTGCCCTCCACGCAAAAACCAATAAGAAGGAGAAAGAAAGGAAAGTAGATATTTCGGCTTCAATCTAAAAATTATAAAAGAAATGAAACACGAAAAGTAAAAAGAGCTGAACCAGATTATGACAAGAACCTTGAGACAATTGAATCTGATATGAAGCGCTAAGAGAGAACTGAAAATACTGTGCAGAATCGGCGTAGCGGATTAGGGTAAGAACCATGAAGAAAACGAACAAGAAGGAGAGGAGAAGGGCCCAAATTGGCACGGGTTATAACCCGGAGTAAGAAATTCAGCCCATTCTGATTTCTTTTCTGACCAAGCTAAATCACTCTTATCAATGTCTACTATCAACTAATCTACTAATATTATAATGGTTTACCCAAAAGATGGCGGCTAATAGTAAGTTTACAATGAAGTGAGTTATTTGTGAAAATTTAAATTTGTATAAAATATTTTATTCATTAAATGAATGAATCAGGGCATTATATTATGTTATATTAGAGTTATTTATATTAATATGATTTTGGGGTTATTTGGTGTCCTTTGAATTCACAAAAAAATTTTCAAGTATAATTGATTTCTAAAAATCCTCCTCCTCAAGTTAAATAAATGACACACACTTCTATCCTTAAATATAAAATACTTATATAAAAAATAATAATAAGAGCTGAGTTTAATAATGTGTCATTCAACTCATTTGTGAATAATCTATTTGAGTATAAAATAATAAAAAATAATCCACCAAAAATAAAAAATAATAAACTAGAATTGAACATTTGTGATGTAAGATGTGAAAGCAATAATAGAACCTATCACAAATACATGAATTGAGACTACTTATATGGAATTAGAAACTTTTGTACACTAATCTTTGTTAATTATAATTTGATGGATAGAACTCCATCTATTAAAGGAATATATATATATATATATATATATTAGATGAACATGATAAGTGTATGGTTCCTAAATTAAACCATACGCTTGTTATGTTTTAATTAAAAAAATGTAATAATAAAAATATAAAGAATTACATATAAATCTCTCACACACACACACATATTTAAATGAGACTACTTATGTCATGACTACTACTAGCAACATCATACTTGAGGTTTAATTATTCTAATCAAAGTTCTTATTTAGGTGGAAGCTTAATTTTCTACATGAATACTAAAAAATGTGAGTAAATTTAAACCTTTAATCACAATCTCAAGTTCTTTAACTTTATCCATATGCTTTGTCATAACTTAATTTATAAGAGTCTTCTCTTGCTTAACTAACTTACTAAGTTCCTAAAAGCGCAAGAATAAGAACCTTATTTATCTTAGACTTTAATCCCTTACATTTTACTCAAAGACACCTTAAAGGATTGCAAATTACATCGGAAGGTTATGCAAAATGATCCATATAAGCTTACCCTTAATAAAACCTAAGATCTTAGGACACTAAAATTGTTTTTCAATGGTTCAAGGCTAGCATCATGGCCTCTTATTTGGGCACTGTGGCATTGTGTAACACCTAATACTTTTATGTATAAAATAATACAATTCCTCAATAATATAATCTCTTGCTAACCACTTACAGAAGTTAAAATGAACAATTTATAATGTAACTCTAACATATTATTCCCTAAGTAAAATCTTACATAACCCACTAATAATAACTCAATTGTAAATGTAAATGATGCTATGAACAATCTCAAGTGCCATATTCTCTTATTACATCATCATGAGTCCTACTACAACTTTTTTACTAAACTAATCTAACTAAGGTATTCATTATTTGGCTTCTCCTTGCCAACCATAACTCTTCATGTTGAGATAAATTTCCAATAGCTAGTGGAGTTCCAAAATTTGCATTCCCAATTATAAATATAAATATTTTCTTTTAAAGAGAAGTGATTAATAAAGTAATGCATATAGAGAAAATACCTTTAAGAAACACTCATAAGCTATAAGAATCAACAGTTTCCAATCTATTTTCACAAATTATAAATAAAAAGCTTAATACATTTAGTATAAACCAATTTCTCAAATAAACAATACTTTAGAAAACCATATGCTCTGCAATACTCATAATGGGATTTTACTTCCACAACTCCTAGTTTTCATCTAGTGGTATTCGTAGGGTGACATGACTGTATTGTTCACTTATTTATCTTACATTGAATGCGATTTATGACCTTAAACCTAGCCCTTGGCTAAAAGTGATCACTTGTTGAAGTATAAGCGCGCACACTGTAACACCCGATTTTTGTAAAAATAATGAAAACAAGTTAATTATAAAAAAGAGTTATCTAAAACGAATGAGTTGAGGCCAAATAAATTAAGATAAAATTTTAAATAATAGAAAATAAGGATCCAAGGCTTAAGATGCCAAGAAACCGAAACCAGAGTAGTTAAATAAAATCAAATGAAAGGTAGTGGCATTTTCATAATTTTAGACACTTTTTAAAAAACTCATAGGAGGGATCTTTAAATAAAAAAATTGAGTTTCACAAAGCTCTCAGAGGCCCTAAAAATTATAAGAACTCCTAGAATGGTTCAAACCTCTCTAGTATACATTTTAAAATATTAGTTAACCTGAATTTTGACTTGTTCGTTTAGGGAGGGTTTTAATTCAATTTGAGTGATTCTAGAGCCATTTTATAAGTTAGAGGATCTAAATTTTATGATGGAAAGAACGATTCTAAAAAAGGAGTTAAAATAAACCTAAATATCAAAAGCCAAGAAAAGGGGACATAAATAAAACTTTTAAAAGGTGTTTTAGTGACTTGGCCTCTTTTATATCACGTTCTCTTCTCCCTTTCCACTTAGCTGACCTATTTTTTATCTCAAACTAGATGAGAGTTCTACCAAGGGAGACACACAAGGAGAGAGCCAAGGAAGAAGGAGAAATCCTAAGAAAAAGGTCAGGAAACCTTAGAATTTTATTCTCTTTCTTTTACTAATTTTGTTCTCCTCCTTCTCCTCTCTCTTTCTATGATTTTAATGTTTAATTTGGGACTAGTTTATGGCTAGTTCAGAGGGAGGAAGTTAGAAATTGAAGGAAAAGCTTGTAGCAAAGGAAAGAGCTTTTAGAAAAGGTTAAGAATCAAGGTAAGTTTCATAGCTTCCTTCACAACTCTTTGTTGTTCCTCTATAGATGAATTTTGGCCAAGTATGGAACACAAAGGAGGGAGTGAGTTCTAATCTAAACCAAGCATAAAACCTAGGGTTTAGAGTGTGGAAAACAAGTATATGCAAAAGAAATTCAAATAAGATGCATTAGAATGTAAGTTAGCAAACCTAGAGATTTAGTTGTACCTTGGCAAATATGAAGCTTCCAAGTGGTAATTTTAGTTGTCTAAGAGTGTATATTGGTTCTCAAGATACCTAGGAAGCCTCACATATGTTAACTCCTTAAAGAAAATGAAGCAAACTCCATAGGTCTTCTTCTATAGGGGTGTCTCGGCCTAAGCAAGACAAGGCACTTAAGGAGAGTTTTAAATTTTTCTAAGGCTAGAAAGAGACTAAATATGATAGATAAACATCAAAGAAAGCCTTGGAATAAATGTGAAAATCTTGATTTGTGAGATGTAGGTGTAGGTTTCATAATGAGTTATAAATAAGTAACTTATATCTAGACTCCTTAAAATGAATTTGTAATGACTCTAATTAATCTAAATGGAGTTAAGAGACCTAGATAGAAAGAGAAAATAGAGCCAAGAGCATGAATTCTAGTAGTTACTTCATTAAGTCTTATATCAAACCATAATGAAGCCATATGAGAAGCTAGCCTTACATAGAGTGTGTGTGATACTAGAGCTTGCTTTAATAAGGTAATTGTGTCTCATTTGCCCGAGAGAAGGGAAGAATAACCAAAGAGAAAAGTGTGTGTTGTTACTTCAAGGTAACTCTCTAACCTTTCTCACATGCATGACTTGGACGTTTACTTGTCTTTGAATGCTTGTGTGAATATTTGAACTATGAAATGTGTTTCTAGCCATTGCTTACATGTATGGTACCATTGTGTTTCTTGAAAGAGGTTTATGCATACAATATGGCTTGAATGGGTTTGGTGATACCAAAAGTCCCTTAGCATGGGTGAAGATAAGCCAAAAATCTCTAGGAATAGGTGAGATAAAGTTAAAAGTCTCAAGAAGAGTGAGACTAAGTCAAAAGTCCCTTAAAAGTGGGTGCAGCAAATTCAAAATGTAACGATCCTAATTTCTAATCATCATAATTAATGTTAAATATGTGATTAATAACCATAAAATTTAAATTAGGGTTGAAAATCATTACAACTATTTATATTCGAAAAATGCTAGGAAGTTTGAACCTTAATGTTATTAGGGTCATTAATTAGACAACTACAATTATTCAAATGTGCAAGTGAATTTAATCATTAATAAGGAGCCTTTGATTCTCCCATCCATCAATTCCAACTCATAAAACCTCTTACAAGTGTTTCTAAATCACTTCTTAGTATTACCATAAAAGAAACTAAGGTTTCTAGGTGAATATGATAAATTGAGCACCTTTTGTGACGACCCTAAATTCTAATATCGGTGATTATAGCTAAATACACAATTAATAAATAATGATCAAGGTTTGGAGTCGTTACAATTAATTACATTAAGAAAATATAAGGGAAATTTAAACCTTGATACTACTAAGATCATCAACTAACAACCATAACGGGAATATGTATAAAAGGGTTTGTACCATCATTAAAGGTTTAGGATTCATCCATTAATCAATTTCAACCCACAAAAACATCCCACCAATGTACTCATGCTATTCCCTAACATTAGCCTTACTGAAATTAGGGTTTCTAGGTCAAATATAGGAGTTTGGGGACCTGCGCCGTGACCTGGAACCTTCCCGCCGCGGCTAAGTTAGATTCTGGAGCTCGAAAACTAAGTTTTTAAACTTGCACCGCTGTCCAGACCTTTTGCACCGCGGCGAGTTGGATCTGCGCAGCGGCCAACCTATATGGCGCCACGGCGAGTTTTGCTACTGTAACCTCCCTAATTAATTTCCTCGACTCGCGCCGCGGCAGGACTTCTTGCGCCACGGCGAGGTTACATTCTGTCACCCTTCTGGGTGATTTTTTTCGCTCTGCGCCGCAGCGAAAGTTATCAAGCCACGGCGTCCCTCGTCACTGTCACTCCCTAGGCCGAGGCGAAGCCTTCTTGGCCACGGCGTGACTCCCTTCTGTCACTGTTTTCCCTATATTTCGCCCCCTACACTCCATTTCTCTTCTTAGGGACACTCTAAGGTCACTTCCCCTCATTTTATATAGCTCTAATGGCATTTATCTACCTGATTTACTTAGCTATGCTTCCATTACCAATTCAAAACTTATATGCCCATTTCCGTTCTCTAATTACCCTCTATCAGCAAGTTTATAAAGTAGCAACAACAGAATATACATGAATTACCAGCAGCTATCCTTTAATACTCAATAAATGGGGGTTCCATACATTAGGGGTTCATATCAATATCTCAAGGGTTACATTTCCATTGATAAGCAATATTATAGGTCAGTATCATTTACAACAGATATCATGAGTCTATACAACAATTACTAAATTAGGATGAGGTCTAACCCCTCAATACATACATCCTCAATAAATCAAAATTAGCATTACAGATACATAATGATGCTATAGAAGACTTAACAAAATTAGCATCTACCCTATTACACTCAGACCAAGTGTAGCTTCCCCACACTAGGCCTCAGCTCATGGATGTTCATCCACTTGCTTGCCCTTATCCTTACCCGAGGAGCCTTCACCTGAAATTGTAATCCTATAAAACGGGGTGAGATATAAATCTCAGTAACCAAGGTAATTCCATCATATAATCCAGTTTAATAAACATATGTGCATGAATCAATTTCAACATTCGACATCATATCAGCCATATCAGTAAATGAAGCAATTAGGCTATCATGATTACTATCCCATACTAGCAATCATATTATCACATGTTAAAGGCCATTAACACTGGGAGAGGCCCGTCCACAGCACCTACTCCTCGTTGAGCACAACTAGGGCTCAATGCATCTGGGGTTTGATCATAACTTGGTGCTCGATCGTAGCACATGCACGGGTGGCAGCCGCACCACAGCTCCACCATGGACTCACAAGGTCCAATCATAATACAATAGATAGCCAACCAATTCATTCAGCATTTCAAATCATTCATATACAGCAAATACGGAATTAAAATAGATACATGCATGGAATTAATATAAACCCCGGTTACCTCACTTGTAGATAAATTTGCAATAGCCACCAATGGTACAAAATTCCTATAACCATAGCATTAGAAAATTACCACTCTAATTCATCATTAATAGTAGCAATAAGTACCCAAGGAATTTAAATGCTAATATCTACCTAAATAACACTTACCCAGTCCTTACAAGTCCCAAATTCGGATTCAAGTATCTCCCACCAGAAATCTTAATGTTTCACCCAAAATCCTAAGCAAATTCATACAAAATTAATACCCATATTATAAGTCAGCTTTGGGGGTCTCAAATTAGCAAGGATAACATCAAAATAGAGGGTTTAAACTCACCTAATGTCAGCCCTAGCCTCAACCTACGAATTTCATCAAGAAAACCCCAAATAACCACATTTTAGATTTTGGATAGGGTGAAAATCCTCCAAATGAAAAACTAATTAGACCAAATTAAAGAGAAAGATGAGGGGATTAAGTTGTATAACTATTACCTTGGCTGAATCTTGCTCTAAGTGTGTGGAAATGCAGAATTCTTGCCCCCAACCCTAGCCTCCTTCTCAACCTTCGAATTTTGCTTCTTGTGTTTCAGCAAATGGGAAAGTGGCTGAAGTATTAGGGTTTTAGGTGGGTTTAAGTTGGGTCAAGGGCTGGGTCATGGGCTGCACCATAGTTCAGATCTAATTGGGTTTCAGATTTTAGCTTGTTGGGCCAATTTTAAAGTGTTGGGCTGCAGAATTCTATTGGGCCAGTTTTATACATTGGGTTGCTGAAGTTTAATGGGGTTTGGGCTAACTTTGAAGGGCTCAATGGTTTGGGTCTGAACCTAATTCATTGGGCCTCCATTAGCCTCTTATCATATTTCATTAATTTAGGCCTAGGTGAAGTCTCTATCTCAATTAATTCTCAAACCCATATTAATAATTTATTTATCTAAAATTCCTATTTACTTAACTTGCCCAATCATCCCATATTAATTATTCTTAATTAATCTTAATCTATGATTAATACCTTAATTAATTCTGGGGTATTACACCTTTGCCACGGTTAAATTCCCTTTTGTCGCGGCCAATTACTCTCGGATTCAACTCCTTACACCTCCATAAATTTCACGCATTTTGTCACAACCAAATACCCCTTTTGCCGCTGCCAAATACCCTCTGGAACACTCCCAGACTTGCTTCTTAGACTTAGCGCGGCTAATCTCTCTCTATTTTCTTCCCTAGAAGGTTCACCACATTTGGCCGAGGCCAATTAAATGTTGGTTGCGGCCAATTCCTCTCTGTTACCATTTAGCTGAGGCCAATTAAATATTGGCCGCAGCCAATTCCTCTCTGTTCCTGTAACTCTCAAGATTTCATCTCATGCTCTCCAATTCCCCCTTTAGCAACCCTCTAGGCCACTTTAACTTAGTTTGTGAAGATTTAATGTCTTTCCTTTACCTAATCTACCTAACACATCTATCATTACACATTTAAAACTCAAATGTAGATCTTTAACCCTCTAACCACTATAAACCAGTGAGTTCATAGATCAATGATAGCAAATGTATTCTGGTCACAAGGTGCATGGGGTCAATGCTTAATGTTCATACAAGATCAAATCACTTATTGATAAACATGTATTTCTATCTATTTTATTCTCCTAACTTGAGTATTTTAGTGTCCAAATATAGCTTTAGGGCTTTAATTAGATAAGATTTTATTTTAATAGACATTTCTATATTTTAGGAGTTAATTTGCAAAAATTTGATTTTTAATGCTCAATTTTATCTTAAATAATTTTTGTGGATTTCCTAGTGCATTGTTCTTATTATTTGTGCAGAATTTTTATTGGGCAATTGGAGCTTAGAAGGAGGAAAACGTGTTAAGGGAAGTGAAGAATAGAGCATGGATGGAGGTAAGATGAAGGTTGGAACTTTTGAGCAGAAACATGAGCAAAACACGAAGCAGAGCAAGAACAGAGGAAGATAAGTGCATGATTCAAGGAAGCAACGTGAAGAATAAGCAAGCTGAATGTGACTGAACAAAGACGAAGCTGCATGATGAAAGCCACGAGTTTAAGAGGAAGAAAGAGCTATGGGCTGCAACACATGATAAAGAAGGTTGCTGGAGCTGAACAACAATACAAGCTACAGAGCTGGTCATGAAGAACAGAAGCAGAGAAGAAGGAAGAATACATATACATGCAGAACCTCAAGAGCAAGGTGTGAAAAGAATGTGACTGGGGGACTGAGGCTAGGAGAAACGAAGAGAGGTCGAGACCAGTAGCTGAACATGTTGGAAGCATGCAGAACATATGAGAGGCAACATCAAAGGGAGCTACAGTGAAGCCACAACATAGATGTATGAAGACGTTGAGCTACACGAAGGAGGCTGCCACATGCACAAACTCGAGCAGAAATGGAGGAATCACGTGGGAAAGCTGCAGAACGTGGAAGCCCGGGCTGAGACACACAAAGCAGAAGTTACTTGGAAGGAGGCTAGAGTTCTGGTCTGTGAAGAAGAGCTACTGATCAGAGAACCAGCTACAGTGTGGGGAAGGAGAAAATGAAGAGAAATAGCCACGTGAACGTTAAGATGCTGCATGAGGCCTGGACAGCAACGTGAAACGCGACATGCAGAAGCAACGTGGATGCATGAATATGAATGAAGAAGCAAGGAGCTGATATCCAAGTCTGGAGAGCTGGGAAGAACAACGTGGGAAGCATGAATCAGAATACGTGAAGCAAATTGTGGATTATAATTAAATAAAAGGAATGGGGCCCACACTCTCAATCACATGCAAGCTTCAGACAATTAAAATGAGAAGGGGGAGAACGTGAAAAATAAGCAAGACACGTGAGGAGTAAAATCAGCCATTCGCACTTTATTCACGCTTCATTCCGTCATTTTCCACGCTATCCCATATTACGTCACCCATTCACCCCATTCCCATCCGTCGTCCACTCCACCCTTCGCCTTCCTCCACACAGAACCATTCACCACGCCATCCTCCATTCCATCTCCATCTCTCCACACCAATATAAAGCTCTAATCCATCTTGAGGCTAGCTAGGAGGAAGCTCTTGGAGAAGCTTGAATCCTTGGAGAAGAAGCAGAATTTTGGCTAAGAATTTCTATTTTTCCAGCACTTTTTCTCTTTCTTGTATTTGCTTGGTTAAGGAATATTGGATTGAGAATTTGTGTAATTGATTAGTAGCTGGTTAGGTACTGATTAGGAAGATAATTGTTGTTTTAATTGATTAATTTTGGTTCTGAATTGTTCATTTCTCTATAGTCTCCCATGTATGCCACGAAGGTGTTCGATGAAATGCATGAGTGAGATTAAGTGCCTAATTGTCTATTTGAGAATTCCTTGATGTTTAGTTGGTTAATTAAACATTTTTGGATGATGATTCAGAAGCTAATTAATCAGTTAATCAATCAATTTGAGTGTTCAAAGATCTTAAAGACAAGAATTAACAATTTAATGCGGGATTGAGGTCTCAATTCAACATTAGATTATTAATCTCTTGAATCTTGAATGGTTATTCAAGATCATTTGCTAATGAACATAATTAGGGACTCTTAGGCCAGAATTAATCATAATTGGATTAGGATAAGGATAGTAGATACTAAGGGACGATTACAAAGTTAGTCACAAGCCCATTATCTCCACAATTCACACAATTAGGTAGAAATTAGGAAATTTGTTTTAATTTAGTTTTATGTTAGTTTAATTCATTCAAAAACCCCCCAATTTAGATAGCTTTTAGGATCCTTTAACACCTAGAAAACCCAATTAGGCATTGAATTCCATTTCTAAGGAAGATGACCTAGGTTGTGCCACTAGCTATATTTTTAGATCAACCTCATTTTATTTTGAGGGTTGCACGACAAGCTCGTCACTTATCCATTGTTAGCCAATTACAATCATAATGTTCAATCCCATGATAATTAAATTACATATACAGTCCCTATACTTGGCAACTCATGATGCAATGCAGCAATGATACAAAACTAGCAATCTAGTTACAATACAATTTGACAAGGCTCCCAAACCCATGTGCTACCAAACCATTTAATAAGTTTTCATTAATTTTCTCCTTGCCACTAAAAGGTCCAGTCTTTGAAAATATTAGCCCACAATGGGGTGAGATATACAGTAACAAAAGGCAATTTCCATATATATGTACAAGTTAATCAATCCAATGTAATTTCATGTCATCAATACCAGAATCATCAATTCAATTTGTAAATGAACTAGTTGAGTTACCAATGACCACTGTCCCATACCAGCAATTATACACAACATGTTAATAGCCAATAACACCGAGAGAGGTCCGTCCACGGCATCTACTCCATAATGAGCACAACCAGGGCTCAGTGCATCTGGGGTTTGATCACAACCCGGTGCTCAATCGAAGTACATGCACGGGTGGCAGTTGCACCACAGCTCTACCATAGACTCACAAGGTCCAATCACAATAATAATCAAGTAGTCAACCAGCCATTTAACATTTCAAAATCAAACATGTGTAACAAATAGCAGATTAACATGAGCATATACACGAAATTAGGAAAATAACCCAGTTACCTCAATGAAGCCAATTACTCATCCTCTAGCTACTATCATGATTCCAAGCACACCAGGCCTAACATAAGCATAATCATTATTATTCAACTACCATTAGTATGGAATTTCCATATCCACAGATTAATCTTAACAAGAGTGCATTAAGAAATTTTTACCTAAGCTTCCTAAGGGTTTACAGCACCAATTCAAGATCACAACAACAAGAACTCATAATGTCTCCATTTTCGCACATGTAAGAGCTATGCACCAAAAGTCAGTCCAAGTGGTGGAAATTCAGTATATATACCACATAAGAGAAGAGGGAACACTTACCCATATACCTAAGGGGTTAAATAGACTAAATTGAGCCTCAACTATCAAGAACACACCATGGAAAATTCCAAAATTCAGATTTCAGTCATCAAGCCCAGAAAATTCAATTTTCCACCATTATCTCCTTGTAATTTCGTACAATAGCAAAACCCATTATGATAATCAATCCTTAGGGGCATTTTCCAGTAAAAGTAATACATAAAATGGAAGGGAAATGCTTACCTAATCATCCCTCTAACCGCCAACTCTGAAAATCTTGTAACAATCATCCAAGAACCATATTCCATCCTAAGAAGAGATGAAAGATTCTCAAAATGACAAACCAATCAGACCAAAATGAAGAGGAGAATGAGAGGGACATATTTTATATAGATTACCTTAGCTAAATCTTCCTCTAGAAGTGAGAAATGGTGGAGGAATGCAGAAAAACCTTAGCCTCCCTCTCAACCTCCAAATTTTGCTTTGCCTCTTGTGTTTTTTCTACAGAATGGGGAGGAGGCTAAGTATATTTAGGGTTTAGTTATGTTTAAATTGGGTCCCTAATGGGTTGTGGGTTGACCCGAAGGCCCAAATCCTCATGGGTTCTGATTTTTATGCTTGTTAGGCCTTATTTCATGAGTTGGGCTACAGAAATTTAATTGGGTTAGGCCAAGTTCCAAGAGTCAATCCAACTTGGGTCTGTATAATGTGTGTTGGGCCAACTATAAGAGCTCATGTAAATTGGGTCTTGGGCCTCTATTTCACTAAATCAGATTGGGCTATTGCTAGGTGATCTTTCTTGGCCCAAGTCTCATGATAAGGAGTTGGGCTTGCATCTAAAATCATTAGACCTCCATAAATCCTTATCCATGGCTTACTAAAATAAATTTTAAGCCCAAATTAAGCCTTAACCTAATTGAAAACTTAAACCTATATTAATAGCTTTATTTCTCTGTAAATTTCTGTTCATATAGTTTACCTAATTATTCCATAATAATTATTCTTAATTATTCTAAATACATTATTAACACCTTAATTAATTTTGGAGTGTTACATTCTTCCCTTCTTTTAGAAATTTTGTCCTCAAGATTAGGCACACCTTACTTAATTGGTGTTGGACAATTCCTCCTCATAACCTCCTCCTTGATAACTCAAATAGTCTTACCAGAGACTAGTCCCTTCTTACTACTTTCCTAGGGAGGACGTTCTTATCATGTTACTACTTGACTTGGTAACCATAATTCTATCCCTTCTAGTCTACCTACATCAAATAACATTCTAATCTAAACATGTCATATTCCGTCTGTGTTCGTAGCTAAGTAGATCCAGACCAAGCTACACTTGATCATCTTATAGCAAGCTTTATACACCTAACTCAAATAAATCCCAATTTTCTCTCCCTTCATAGCTTTTGTTTTGTTTGATTTTATATTTATGTCTTCTTTTTTTTTTTCTCCCCTCTCTCATTTTTGTTGTTGTTCCAATAGTTCATCATTGAATGTTCATGTTAACGTCCTTTCCTTCTTAACTCTCAATCCATTTAAGAGATAACTCATAAATACTTTAGCTTAACTCTCCCTAATAGTTGATACCAAGAACTACAAGGAATTTCACTTAGTCAGTCATTTTAGTATTTATTCCACTAATAGCAACATAGGTAAGTGACTTTATTTTATAATGAAGTTCTATTTATCTTTCACTTAGATTACCCCCACATTTCTTTAGTCCAACCTTCTTAACCAAAATGGGTTTCACCTCTTACAGGTTCATCTAGTTTAAGTTTTCAAGTCTTACATTCAACTATCTCATAAATTATTGCACACATTATCCTCATTTATTGTCCATTAGTAGACGGTTCATTATTTCCATTAGACGTATAGAATACCCCTTTCATTTTCAATTAGTGCCTTAGATTCCTCCTCCTTATTTGTTGAGATTCCTAAGGGTTAAAACTAATATAAAATCCGATCTCACAACTAATCTCTTGAAGGCACCCAAACACTTGAGGTTCACCTTCCCCATAATAGAAATCAAACATAATCTTTCAAGTGAAAATAAACATGATATTTCAGGTCTAGATTATATTTTCTAATAAGACCTGATCTCAAGGGTGAGAGTACCTTGTCCAAAGCATCAAGGTAATCTTTTAGGACTTAGGAAGGAGTTCTTTAAATCTTACAAGTCATAGTTTCAATGGATGGTTTATTAGATAACATAATTTCCATTTCTTGCCCATAGCATTAAGAATTTTTTGGGCTCTTGATAATGGTTCATTATAGACAACCTGATCACCCCCCTCAGGGGTAACCAACATAGGAAAATTCGTAATAGATCTCTTCCCTCTCTATATTTTTCTTGTTTTTTTCCTCCTTTTTTTTTTGCACTTGTAAAGGCATTACCACAATTACATACATGTGACTTTAAAGATTACCATGATCAATAGATCCCAATGTCTCATTTTAATTCTCAGTTACTACAAGCTTTAGTAGTCAACTTAATGGCATCTATACTCATTTGATGTCAATTGAACATCTTTTTGGGTTTTATGTCATTATATAGTCCCAAAGGGCTGCGCTTTCGTATCTTCTACCCCCAACTAAGATATTTTCATACAAGTATAGTCATTCTTCAGCTAGCATGCTTTTTACCCTTTTTTTTTTTTAATATTCTCTAGTTTGGAAATTCATAATAATTCCCCAAAGAGTAATGAAATAATATCTTGTTAACAAGGTTTAAGATCCTATCAACAAGATCTTGTATTCATTAATGTAAAATCCGAGACCTTGTCAATAAGGTTCTCTGACAGCAAGTACAAGGTCCTTTGACCATACGTTATAGCATATAATATGAGATGGTATAATAGTTTTCGTCCTTACACAATGGCATATGCCAACCACTACTAACTCTTTCACTCCTCTAAAAGTTTTTAGGCCTTAATTTCATGCCTAATTATTGGGAGTCAAATTAACATAATAAGGAAACTTAGTGAGTCTTTTCATTATTAAATATTCCCTAATTATCAATAGATCAAGTAAGGATTCTCAGTGAGAGAACTCAAGTATCATTTACCACTAGTGTTTCACCCTTCCTCGTCAATCATTATACTAAGGTTTTGTTGTAATAACATAAGTTAATTGCATTAATGTCATCTCTCATTCATTTTCCCTAGGTTATTATTCTAGATCAAGGAGTCCTCTTTCAAAGTTAGGGAGTTTTACTACTATCGTAAGTATTAGTCCATCTCAAATTCTCAATGTTGTCTTTATTCCCTTAATCACACCACACATGACACATGACAATAAGATTACTAGTGGTAGAATCAGGCTTTGCCTTTAATATTAACAAGCAATTCTTTTGTGTGGCCATACACATGCTCATCACTCTATGATGACTGTATCCCAACCACTTGTATGCTCACGAGTACCATTTTATTCTCTTTTTAGGTGGATCCTTACTATCAAGATCTCCTCTTTACCTTTTAGGTAGAAAGTCTACTTAGTCTAGTTTGATGCCAATTTAGTGGTTGAAATTCATCAAATCATATGATAAGTGACATGTCCCGCATGCCCTTAGCATCGAAGTGCCAATGAATGAGCACGTCCCACATGCCTCTAGCACCAGAGTGCTGTAGAATCTTACCTTATACTCTCCAAGTGTATCATGCACGTAAAGTGCCTTTAACCACCACCTAAATGCACGTCAACACATAGCATAAGTAAACTAAATTATACAAGAGACAACATGCACAAGCACCCCGTGCCGGTGCACCTCACCCTTATCACACTAAGGGGTCGTATTTTCCCTTATCATAATCTCCTTATTTTGCCATAGTACACTAAGGGAGGAGCCTCAAAGCTCTCAAAATTCCTTCCAAAACATCATCTTCCTTTATCTCTTGCTTTAAAGTCACTATCCCCCATTTAGAAATGGATTCGACAATCCTAAGGGTTTCTTGCCCTCCTTTCTTGTCATCATTAACTAAAAATGGCTTACTCACTCCAATAATTTGAATAAAACTTTTTGAAATGTTCTTTAGCTCTTATCACCTATATTCATTAGGCCCAAAATTGTGGTAGCTAGGATCGAGTAATTACATTTTTTATTAACTGGGATCAAGTAATTGGGTTAGGACCTCTATACTTATAAAGCTTCAACCTTGGGGACCTTTTGAAGTCTACATAATTCTAACTCAGTACGAATTATGTATCACTTTATATATTTAGTCAATCACACTTATTTATTATACACTAGCCCCAAAACTTCCATTGTCAATTTTCTAATTGTAAGTAAGGCTTATATCTTACCATTTTGTAAGGTTTTTATAGCTAGTCATATGTTTTACTCTATACTATTACCTTCTAACTTTTTAACATCACTCTAGATGGCCCTTGAAAAGTTTAGAATTTTGCTCAGGTAAAGAAGTGCTACTCTTGTTAAGATCAATTGACTACTTCGATAGGCCAGTCAATTGGTCGGCCGCACCCAATTGACTTGTTTAATAAATGGCAGTCAACTGGTCATAAACGCTATTAGTAGCTTTGCTCATCATCCTCATCAATTACTTGGTCTCATTCATTCAATCAATTGGTGCCTCACAGCAAGTGACTGGTGCATCTATTGCGTAGCCAGTTGGCAGCAAGCCTTAACTAGTTATTTATCTAGACTGAGACCAGTAACCCAATCTCCGAAGAAAAGAAGGGCAAAATTCTAGTCTTTTCATTGGCATTAACAACTTCAAGTCTCAAAATTAGCATTACTAAAGTGTTATGAGGTAGAATCTAACTATACTTTATTATTTTTCAAGGTATACTTATTGTGATAAGTGATGTTCTAAATAAAATTCAAGAAACAGTCATTTTAATCAAGCAATACAAGCCTCGGATCATCATTCCTCTATACTTCCTTCCAAAACATAAAGCACATCAACTATATGTTTGCCTAATTAGCTATTCTCATGAGCTAATACCATGCCAAATATGCATCATGATTGCCAAGCTTCTAGTCATAGCATTTAAATTAGAATCGTTGTCCTGAACCATTGCTCTGATACCAACTGTAACGACCCTAACTTCTAATCATCATAATTAAGGTTAAATATGTGATTAACAACTATAAAATTTAAATTAGGGTTGAAAGTCATTACAACTAATTATATTTGAAAAATGCTAAGAAGTTTGAACTTTAATGTTATTAAGGTCATTAATTAGACAACTCTAATTATTCAAATGTGCAAGTGAATTTAATCATTAATAAGGAGCCTTTGATTCTCCCATCTATCAATTCCAACTCATAAAATCCTCTTACAAGGTTTCTAAATCATTTCTTAGTATTACCATAAAAGAAACTAAGGTTTCTAGGTGAATATGAGCAATTGAGCATCTTCGCCGCGGCTAAATTCCCTTTTACCGCGACCAATTACTCTTGGGTTCAACTCCTTACACCTCCATAAATTTCACGCATTTCGCCACGGCTAAATACCCCTTTCGTCGCAACCAAATACCCTTTAGAACACTCCCAGACTTACTTCTCAGACTTACCTGCGACTAACTTCACTATTCGCCACGGCCAATCTCTCTCTGTTTTCTTCCCTGGCAGGTTTGCCATATTTGGCCGAGGCCAATTAAATGTTGGCTGCTGCCAATTCCTCTCTGTTACCATTTGGCCGAGGCCAATTAAATATTGATTGTGGCCAATTCCTGTCTGTTCCTGTAACTCCTAAGATTTCATCTCATACTCTCCAATTCCCCCTCTAGCAACCCTCTAGGCCACTGACGATTGTGTCGCCCAATCTCAAATAGAAACTAGGTAGCAAAATAAATTCTATAGATAATGGTGCAACTTACGTCATTTTCCCAAGGAGTTTGTGTGACGACCCTAATTTCTTATCATCATATTTAAGGTTAAACACGTGATTAATCACTATAGGACATGAACATATGAAAAAATTAAAACCTTAATGTGATTAGAGTCATCAATCATACAATTACATGCACTTGTGTTCATAAGGGAATTGAACACCCATTTATACGCCTTGGATTCTATTACTCATCACTTATGACTTATCCTAATGACTCTAGATCATCCCTTACGATTAACATATGGAAAACCAGGGTTTTCTAGGTAATATAAGTGTTTTAGCGTGTTAGCTGCGGCCAAATTACTATTCGCCGCAGTCAATTCCTTTCTGTGTTTACTCCTCTCTTCGTCACTAGTTTCGCTGCGGCGAGTTAGACCTTCGTCGCGACCAACCTACATGGTGCCGCGGCGAAGAAGCCTCCTGGAACTTCCTCGCTCGCCTCTCGATATTGGCTGCGGCCAATTCCACCTTTCGCCGCGGCCAATTCCTCTCTGGAATGGCGGGGACATTTTCTTAAAAGTTTGCCGCGGCCAATTCCCTAATTCACCGCAGCGAATTCCCTTCTGGATGACTCCCAGTTTGACCTCTCAAATTTCGCCACAGCGAATTACTCTCTGAAACTCTCCCTGGGCAACTTCGCCACTATTGGCCGTGGCTAAACTCCTCCTGATCTTATAACTCTGAATTTCTTGCCTCCTACTCTCCACTCTCCTTCCATTAACACCCTAGGGCTCCTCTATCTTCATTGTGGGGCTCATATGTCCTTCATTAGTCTAATTTAACTAGTTAATCTATCCTCTCTAAATCAAGATTTAATGGGTCATTTTCTTTTCTCTAATTACCCTATGTCAGCAAGTCCATTTATCAGCAATTTGTAATACAATAATAACATGAATTCCCCAAGGCTCATTCAGATAACATAAATCCATACATTAATCTCTAATTTAAAGTAAGGTCTACTCCTTCATAAATACACATTACATTATCAAAATACAAACTCCTACACTTGGCAATACAGATACATGATGATGCTAAACAAACTTAACAAAATTAGCATCTACCCTATTACATTCAGACCAAGTATAACATCCCCACACTGGGTCTCAACTCATGGATGTTCATCCACTTGCTTACCCTTATCCTTACCCGAAGAACCTTTACCTGAAATTGTAATCCCATAACACGGGGTGAGATATGAATCTCAGTAAACAAGGCAATTCCATCATATAATCCAGTTTAATTACCATAAATGCATAAAACAAACATCAACATGTGAATCATATCGATCATATTAATGAATGAAGCAATTAGGCTATCATGATCACTATCCTATACTAGCAATCATATTATCACATGTTAAAGGCCATTAACATCGGGAGAGGCCCGTCCACGGCACCTACTCCCCATTGAGCACAACCAGGGATTATTACTCTAATTCATCATTAGCAGTTACAATAAGTACTTAAGAGATTTAAATGCTAATAACTACCTAAAGAGCACTTACCCAGTCACCCCCAATCCCAAATTCGGATTCAAGTGTCATCTATCAAAAATCTCAATAATCTACCCAAAATTCTAAGTAAATTCGTACCAAATTAATACCTATTTGTAAATCAGCTATGGAGGTCTCAAATTAACAAGGAAAGCATCAAAATGGGGGGTTTAAAGTCACCTAATACCAACCCCAACCTCAACCTACGAATTTCCCCTAAGAAAATCCCCAAACACCTACATTTTAGATTTTGGGTATGATGAAAATTCTCCAAATGAAAAACTAATCAGACCAAATTAAAGAGAAAGATGAGGGGATTAAGTTGTATAATTATTACCTTGGCCAAATCTTGCTCTAAGTGTGTGAAAATGCAGAATTTTTGCCCCAAACCCTAGCCTCCTTCTCTACCTCCGAATTTCACTTTTGAGTTTCAGCAAATGGGATAAGTGGCTGAAGTATTAGGGTTTTAGATGGGTTTAAGTTGGGTCAAAAATGGGTTATGGGTTGCTCTAAGGTCCAAGTTCAAATGGGCTTCAGACTTTAACTTATTGGGCCAGTTTTCACTTGTTGGGCTGCAGAATTCTTTTAGGCCAATTTAATACATTGGGTTACTGAAGTTTTATGGGTTTTAGGCCTAATTTGAAGGGCTCAAGGGCTTGGGTCTGCACAAGGGTAATTGGGCCTTCATTAGCCTCTCATCATGATTCATTAATTTGGGCCTAGATGCAAATTTCTATCCTAATTAATTCTCAAACTTATATTAATAATTTATTTCTCTAAAAACCTCCATTCACTTAACTTGCCCAATCATCCTATATTAATTATTCTTAATTAATCTTAATCCACGATTAATACCTTAATTAATTTCGGGGTGTTACAGTTTGTGCCTCAATTTGTTTATGGAGGGATTCTAAGTATTACTAATTGGAACTAGTTTAGGGGGTTTTAAAATGTTGAGATTTAATTGAACTAAAATTTAATTGACAAGAAGTAAAAACTTAAGACTAAATTGAAGTGAATAATCAAGCAAATATGGTAGCTAGCTTTCAATTGGACTCTTTAGAATTCAATTATCCTTGTTTTTTTTAGTTTACCAAATTTGGATTTAAGTTCTTGCTCTTTAGTGCATTCCTTGTAAAGGCTCTTGAATAACCATCCAAGATTCAATTCATCAATTATTCAAAGAATTTTGCAACCACAAGAAACCTTAAACAACTAATTAATTGAATTAAAAATAAGAACACACTTCAACCAATTTTAATTGATTAATAAAATCTACTGCACAATCCACTCAAGATGTTAATTCACCAATTAGATTAATTAATTCCTCAAACAATTAATTACACAAAAATTCCAGCTAACTAATCCAATAACCATTGCATTAATTAGCCTAAAATCAAGAGGAATTTAGAGGTAAATTGTACAGCATTAATTCTGAAATTTTTACAAACATATAATGATCACAATTAAAATTCCAAAAATCAAATTAAGTTCAATCCAAAATTTAACCAAATCTAGAAGATTCTAGTAATCAAATTCCTCAATTAATAAACTAAACCTAGTCAAATTAATAAGGAAAATAATTTTGAACTTAAAAGATAGAGTAAGGAGTGTTTATCCAAATTGGTGGAAAAATTATGGAGCTTCAATCTGCATTTAGGAGTTCCAAGCTTCAGCTAGCCACTATTGATGAATTAAGCTGCCATGGATGATTTAATCAGAAGGAAATTGATCATCAATGCTTCAGCCATGGAGAATTTAGCTTTCTTTTTCAGCGCTGGAGCCTTCTCGCTGTTTACGTTGTCCTCTCCTCTGCTCGATGAATCTCCAGCTCTCTAATTCTCTTTACTGAATCACACTTGTTTCCCTTTTTCTCCAGCATTTTTTTTTTCTTCTTTCATTAATTAATCACGTGCCCCTCAGCTAAAGTCACGCCTCCTTCACATTGTACGCATTTTTTCCTTCAGCTTCTTATACATGCTCCAGTCACATTCTAGCTTATGATTCATTAATCCATATGATCTGTAGCTAAGCATTTCAGCTTTCTTAATTCCACGTGCTCAGCTCCACGTTTTAGTGCTGCCTCATCATTCTTCCCTTGCCCGTAGCTAAATCCAGCTCGTGGCATTCTCACTGACGTTCTTCTTTTGGTTTTCCATGTGTTCACTTCCCAGCTCTTGCTTCATTACTCGTGGCTTGCTTCCTTCATTTTGTTTTGCTCTTTTTCCACGTAGAATTCCTTCTCCATGCATGTGAGCTGCTTCGTGTTTCCTTGAGTTCCAGCCACGTTGCTTCTCCTCTATTTTTGCAGCTTCATTTCCTGTTTCTTCCTCACATGTTTGCTCTGCATGTTCTCCACGCTTCTTCATGTGCTTCTTACTTCTGCTTCTTCGAGTTTGAATGAATGTTTGCATATGGCAGCCTTCATTCACTTTCATATTTAGCTCGTTGCTTTCTCTCAAAGAACCAAAACCCATTACTTCTTTATTTAACACAGCTCCCAGCTTCATTTATTTGCTTCGTCCAGCTGCAGCTTCCTTTCCTCTGTTCAACCACATGCAGCTCATTCTAGCCCAACACGTTATTCTTCCTTTCATTCTGCCCAACCTGTAGCTAGCTTTCTTGATGAACACATGGAAGTGTGTGTTGCTGAAGGAAAAGAAATGGCTATCCTACTCGAGTGTTGCTTCTTCCTTTCTCTACTACATATGTGTTTTTATTTCTGGTCAAAAGCTCCAGCCCTCGCGTTGTTTCCACGTTCTTCCTCAGCATTCATTTATTCTACAGCTTTCCCATGTGGTCTCCTTCCAAACTCAGCTTGTAAACTTCTTCTCTTCTTTATTTAGCTCTTAGGTTTCTCTTTAGCTCAAGCTCATGCTTCTTTAATCATTTCTTTCTCTTCTTTAATTCAAATTCTTATTCAAATTGCCCATTGAAAATCTACACAACAAGAATGGAAAGTATTAAGTGGAAATATCCAAAAATTATTTAAGATAAATTTAAGAATTAAGAATCCATAATTTGCAAATTAATTCCTCAAATGTAAAAATGGCAAATCAAAATCAAATTCTACTTAATTAAATTCCTAAAGCCATATTTGGACACTAAAACGCCTAAGTTAGGAGATTAAAATATATAAAATACCATGCTTATCAGCCACTTTAACTTAGTTTGTGAAGATTTAATGTCTTTTCTTTACCTAATCTACCTAACACATCTATCATTACATATTTAAAACTCAAATGTAGATCCTTAACCCTCTAGCCACCATAAACCAGTGAGTTCATAAATCAATGATAGCAAATGTATTCTGGTCACAAGATGCATGGGGTCAATGCTTAATGTTTATACAAGATCAAATCACTTACCCATTGTTAGCCAATTACAATCATAATGTTTAATCCCATGATAATTAAATTACATATACAGTCCCTATACTTGGCAATTCATAATGCAATGCAGCAATGATACAAAACTAGTAATCTAGTTACAATATAATTTGACAAGGCTCCTAACCCATGTACTACCAAACCATTCAATAAGCTTCCATTAATTTTCTTCTTGCCACTAAGAGGTCCGGTCCCTGAAAATATTAGCCCACAACGGGGTGAGATATACAGTAACAAAAGGCAATTTCTATATATATGTATAAGTTAATTAATCCAATGCAATTTCATGTCATTAATACCATAATCATCAATTCAATTTGCAAATGAACTAGTTGAGCTACCAATGACTACTATCCCATACCAGCAATCATACACAATATGTTAATGGCCAATAACACCAGGAGAGGTTCGTCCACGGCACTTACTCCATAATAAGTACAACCAGGGCTCAGTACATCTGAGGTTTGATCACAACCCGGTGCTCGATCGAAGCACATGCACGGGTGACAGTCGCACCACAGCTCCACCATGGACTCACAAAGTCCAATCACAATAACAATCAAGTAGTCAACCAGTCATTTAACATTTCAAAATCAAGCATATGTAACAAATAGCAGATTAACATGAGCATATACATGGAATTAGGAAAATAACCTAGTTACCTCAATGAAGCCAATTACTCATCCTCTAGCTACCATCATGATTCCAAGCACACTAGGCCTAACATAAGCATAATCATCATTATTCAACTATCATTAGTATGGAATTTCCTCATCCACAAATTAATCTTAACAAGAGTACATTAAAAACTTCTTACCTAAGCTTCCTAAAGGTTGGCAGCACCAATTTAAGGTCACAACAACAAGAACTCATAATGAGTCACTCCTAATGTCTCCATTTTCACACATGTAAGAGCCATGTACCAAAAGTCAGTCCAAGTGGTAGAAATTCAATATATATACCACATAAGAGAAGAGGGAACACTTACCCATATACCTAAGGGGTTAAATGGACTAAGTTGAGCCTCAACTATCAAGAACACACCATGGGAAATTCCAAAATTCGGATTTCAGTCATCAAGCCCAGAAATTCAATTTTCCACCATTATCTCCTTGTAATTTCACACAATAGCAAAACCCATTATGATAATCAATCCTCAGGGGCATTTTCCAACAAAGTAATACATAAAATGGAAGGGAAATACTTACCTAATCATCCCTCTAATCTCCAACTCCAAAAATCTTGCAACAATCATCCAAGAACCATATTCCATCTTAAGAAGAGATGAAAGATTCTCAAAATGACGAATCAAATGGACCAAAATGAAGAGGAGAATGAGAGGGACATGTTTTATATAAATTACTTTGCCTAAATCTTCCTCTAAAAGTGAGAAATGGTGGAGGAATGCAGAAAAACCCTAGCCTCCCTCTCAACCTCTGAATTTTGCTTTGCCTCTTGTGTTTTTTCTACAGAATGAGGAGGAGGCTAAGTGTATTTAGGGTTTAGTTATGTTTAAGTTGGTCCCCAATGGGTTGTGGGTTGACCCGAAAGCCCAAATCCTCATGGGTTCTGATTTTTATACTTGTTGAGCCTTATTTCATGAGTTGGGCTGCAGAAATTTGATTGGGTTAGGCCAGGTTCCAAGAGCCAATCCAACTTGGGTCTGCATAATGTGTGTTGGGCCAACTATAAGAGCTCATGTAAATTGGGTCTTAGGCCTCTATTTTACTAAATCAGATTGGGCTATTGCTAGGTGATCTTTCTTGGCCCAAGTCTCATGATAAGGAGTTGGGCTTGCATCTAGAATCATTGGGCCTCCATAAATCCTTATCCATGGCTTACTAAAATAAATTTTAGGCTCAAATTAAGCCTTAACCTAATTGAAAACTTAAACCTATATTAATAGCTTTATTTCTCTATAAATTTTTGTTCATATAGTTTACCTAATTATTCCATAATAATTATTCTTAATTATTCCAAATACATTATTAACACTTTAATTAATTTTAGAGTGTTATACAAAAGTCCCAAGAATGTTGGGTGAGGCTAAACCAATACCCTTGAGAGCTTATACTTGACATGTATGAGTTTGTATGATAAGGAAAATGCTTTATGTATGTTCACTAGTAGCTTGAATATCATACATGCATTCTTTGGCATATATATGCATCCATTATGTATGTTTAAAAGGGTTAAGAGTTATTGGGATTCTTTGAATCTCACTTTTCCTTCACAAATGTCTAACCATGCCTAGATGAGCCAAGTGGACTAAGAAATGGAGGCCAACAACCTTAAAGACCAAAACTTTGATAATGGAGTAGCAAAATAGGTTTTATAATAGCATTTTGATGTCAAAATATGTAATCACATTATGTATATATGATGTAGACCTTTGATTAAGTTCAAATGTATGTAAATATGATGTATGTATCCATTTTGGAACCATATGAATGAATATATATGTTTTTGCCACTCATTTGCCTTTATGTGTATGTGTATAAATGCAAGTGGCAAGATGAGAATGAGCTTCATGATTATTCAAACTATTTGCCAAGCTTCCCTAAGCTGTAATTGTGCTTTTGGATGTGCCCAAGTGGCTATGGAATAAGAAGAAAGCTTTTTGGCACCTTAAGAACCCACTTTGGACTTTAAAATTGACCAATTTGTGTGCTAAACCAAAGTCTAACCAAATGGGTGATTTTTTGCATGAAATTTGGCCAACGATTAGGTCTCATTTATAGCTTTTCATAGAGCTAAAGAGCACTCAATTTGGAGCTCTAGAAAATTTATTATGATTTTTTTAATTTGGCCAAATTATGTAGAATTGGTATGTGTACTATTCATATGGTCAGTTTGCTTCTCTATGTCAAACATGGGCCAAATGAAGTCCAATGCTTATGAAATTTTACAAAAATAAACTAGACATCATAAAATTTTCATAGCCATCAAGATCACCTCATTTGGAGCTCTGTAGAGGGAGAACCAAATTTTTAAAGTTATAGGTCCTAGAGTTGTTTGAGAAATGACATGAGTTACTATTCTATTACTTTCTGCAGGTTAAATGCCATTGTATTGGTCTAAAACTATTTTTAATTATTATTTTTAACATCTATAGATTTCTAGAAAGCTATTATATATATGATTTTAATTTTTCTAGAATTAATTATGAATTTTCAAAACTCACACCAAAAAGCTATGACAGCAAACCTGAGAGTAACTTCTTATTTTTTTGGTGCATGGTTCCAAATCCATGGTATATGAGATGAATTGTGATGTTTATGATATATTTGGATATGTAATGGATGAAAAATGATATTGATGAGTTCATATCATCCCTAAAGCCATGAATCATGTATATGGTTTCCCAATCACACAATTATCCATGAATAAAGTATTTGCTTTCTTGCAAATATGTTCCAATATGCATGAGATACGTTGGAATAGCCTATATGACCATTGTGTAAGTGTTAGGAGGTTAAGGTATTACATACACCTTATGTCATACCTAGTTTAATTTCAATCACTTCCATTTCTATTAGCATTTATCTCATTATTCATACCCAATTATATATATCCATCAGTAAAATTGATTTGCTTACATATCAAAAATGAGTTGCACGGGTTCAATTTTATTTCTTGCTTTTCCTTATATCATATTTATCATTCAATTTTATTTCTTTCTTTTCCTTATATCATATTTATCATAAACAAACTTAGCCTAGCTCGTCAAGATAGAAATTACACATCAAAAGCCTGCAAGCATTCATGGACCTGAAATGGCATGGCATACAAAATTTGCACTAAATTCATAAATGCATATCTCAAGTTATATAACTCTAATTCATGCAAATTAGGTGTTTACAGAAAACTCAAGATGTGAACTACATTATGCAAAAATTTTAAGTCCAAATGAATCCATTTGGTCCACTACTACCCATGGAGAATAGAAACTACTACAGTAAACAACCATAACTAGACCCTACATTTCAAAAATATATATCTTTGGCTACACGACTCTGATTTATGTAAACTTAGTGGCCATGAAAGCTTATGATGTGAACTTCAAGCCTATGAATTTCATGATGAATAGAGTTCATTTGGCTCTTCAAAGATATAAAAAATCAGAACTAACCAAATGAACAGTAACAAGGCCAAAATGAAAATTCTACAAAATTTCAAAAATTCATAAAATATCTTATACAATCCCTAAAATTTTGATTCTTGGCTTGTTAAAAAACTCTATTAAGGTTCTAATTGCATGCTAAATATTAGACTTAACTAGGTCATTTGGTCTATTTTTCACATAAGAGTGGTTTAAGTCTCTTTTAAAACCAACTTTGGGATCAAAATGAACTAATTGGTATCCAATTGGATTTCTTCCACTTTGAACAAATTTCATTTATCCTAAATAACATTTCCAACCATTCCATTGCATGCAAAGAGGTTTGGATTAAAATTTGACCCTCTTGCACCCAAGTTTACATATATATATATATATATATAGTGGCATCACATAGGCAAATCTACACATAATTGGTCATTTCCTACTACAAGGAGCCATATATTCATATTCTCATACTCATACATACATTTCCATCATAAACATGATGTTATACATTATATTGCATCAAAAAGGATCATAGGTACATCAAATGTAACATCTATTCCATTCTTGATACATTAATAAAAAATTTAGTACATAACATATTCCAAATTCATGGTTTCTAGTGTCTAGTTCTTCTCAACATCCTTGCCTTGGCTTGTTGACCCTAAAATAGTTAGTGGGAGCATGGGGTGAGATTCTAAGAGAATCTTAGTAGTCAATATCAACCAATTCAACACATGCATAAACACCATAAGTAAATGCGATGCAAGTGGTGCAAGGATGTATCTATACATCATTTAACTCAAATGTATCATATAGTATAAAAACTCATTCATTCTCTAGCCATGACATCATCATAAATTTGCTAGGTTCAACTAATCTCAACTTGAGGTCAAGGAATTTGTGAGAATATTAATTGAATTTTTAATATTTATTTATGAATTGTATAAGTGATATTTGATGACTATTTTTATTATTAAAAATATGAATTCGATTATTAAATATATTTAAATATAAATATGATTCTAATAAATAAAAAATAAAAGGGGAAAAGTGACAAAAATATGAAAAAGGATAAGATTGGGGGGAGATTTATAGCCTTTTTAGTGAGAAAAATTTTCCTTAGTAATGAGTAGTGGAATTTAGTATGGCCTTTTTCGTGATGAAATGTTTTCTCACTAAAATTATTTAGTGAGGGAAATTTCCATTGCGATTCCCTTGTTAATTAGTTACAAAAAGGAAATTTCATTTGCTATTCCCTTGTTAATTGGTTATAAAATTTAGTGCAACTATTTACACATTTTGTTTCCAAATCCCTGTGAATCAGTGAGGAATTTACATTTTCTAGTTAATCCCTCTCTCTCTAGCTAAATTTACATTTTCTTGTAGTGGCTTAGTCTATGCACTATGCACAACCTAAGAACTTTCAAACATGACAAGATTCAAGAGGAATGCCTTCAAGAAATTAAGAGTAGGTTAGTTTAAGTTAACTAGGAGGGGGTTGATAGAATGGGAATGTGGCTATCCATGATAATCTTGATTGAAGGGAACAAGTGCGAATTATGTTTTGAGTCCTTTAAGACTTGTTTTAATGTCCTTCAGTCTTTTGTCTTTCATTTTTGGTGTCTTGGATCCTTTAATTTTTGGCACCTTTTATATGCTTGTTAATTTGTCTATGTCATTGATCACTAGTAATTAGGATGACCTAGGATACTACTTGTAAACATTGTTAATATTTGTAATTAGTTTGTATAGAAGAAGATAATTTTTTTAAAAAAATCCTAAACCAAATGCAATATTATTCCTTTGGGATCAACACTTGTACTCTGAGTATATTTTATTACTTAAATGACTAATACGCCTATTAACTTAATCAAAAGATACTACACTCCAATTTTTACCTCCATAGCATGTATTTAATGCTTTCTCTAATCAAGACAAGGTAGATTTTTACGTAAAAGTACTTGTTGATGGTACCCTAGCCATTTGTTCAACATTTAGAAATGTTAAGTTCTCTTAGGTCCTTCATTCTTACAACATTGTAATCCATACTTTGGCTCAATATGAAAAGCATGTCAACAATTATGAGGTTTGGATTGACTCTATTCTAGAGTTTATTGTTGATACAATTACTCTTAAAACTAAAGTGTCTCCCTTTGATAAGAGACGTGATTCTAAATTTTAATGGTGAGGAATTTGAAGACATTTGCAAGTTATCTCAAGTTTAATTCTATGTTCTCAAATAATATATATATATATATATGTAAAAATCTGACTATTAATAATATGTTATTATTACTACTTTCCTAAAAAATTTACCTCCTTATCGCTACCTTTTAAAAGCACTATTATTGTACATGAGAAGATTAAAATAATAAGAAAAAAAATTAAGTCCCTAATATGATTTAATGGTCAAAGGTGTGGGTAGTTAACATTATAGAGATTTATGAGCACTATTAATATCAAAGTAAAATTTGAAGATTGATTGGTTATCTTTTGATATGTGCCTTATGAAAGTAAAAGGTCATAGACAGAACATGTATGGGATATTCCAGCATTTAGCAAATATGCATTAACTAATGTCACTAGCAAAGATAGAAGGACAAGCATAAATGTTTTTAATTGTGCTAAACCTTATCTCATGCCACCCTTCTGTACCTTTCCCATTAGTGAAAGGGAAATTTTGCTTACCTTGTAATCACGTATAGTTAGTTGGCCTCACTCACCCAACCCCTCAACTTTAAAATCTTTATAAAATAGCACACAAAATAATATCATTTTATGTTTTATGATATTTTAAATGTCACAAAATATTTTAGTGTATTAAATAAAAGTTTTTTTTGTTTAATGTTAAAGACATCAAAATTAAGATTATAGTATTCAAATGAAGGTTTTGAATACTTACTTTTACAATGGAAGTGGATCTTCAATTTTACGTTCCTATGCAGTTTGGATCATGATATCTTTTTGTTGCAAGTGCACCCAAATCCCTAGAGAAGAAAAGTCACATTCTTGCCCTATTTTTTTTTTTCTTTTTTGTGTGTTTTACTCTCTGTCCCCCCCTAATATGTGTGGTTATGTGTGAATATTGACATCCTCTCTCTTAAGAAGAGATCAAATAACCAATTGATAAGATGAATCTTAATGAGCCATATTGATAACCTATCTTTAAACTAATAAGTTATGATAGCTTATCTTGATTTTTTAAAATTCAAGATCTGAATTAATTATCAAATAATAATAATTAATTATCACAATATCTAATTATCTTAATAATTTTAAATGACAATTATCCCAACAATTTAATTAATCCAATCACTTAAATCAATAAGTTAGGTTGGGTTTGCCCATCATAGGCACTTCAAAATCTAATATCTCCCATTCACCTTTAGTGGGATGATTTCACACAAAATTTTCCTTTTAAAGGAAATTTATACAACTCTCTTTTCAAATTTCATAATGAATGCCTTGCCATGATTGCTTAGGCACTATGTGTAAGATCCTATAATTAATTAATATGAATTATTAAGAGAAATTAATTTAATTAAGGGTTTTTTGGGAGAAATATAATTAAATTAGGAATTTTTGGAGAAAATAAACAAAGAGAAAAATTCTTGAAGAAAAATAATTATTTTATAATTTCGTTGAGGAAATAAAATTATTTATGAGTTCAAAATTGATTTAGTGAAAATAAATAGTTTTTTTTCCAAGAAAATTAATTAGAACCTATTATTTTCAAAAGTTTAATTAAAACAAGTTCTAAATGGTCCAAAGAGGGGAAATAAGCCAAAACCCATTAAGTGTAGCATGGCCCATGACCTAAATCCACTACTGATGACCTAGTTCACTTGAAAATACCCATTTAAACCCTAAATCTTCTCTCTAATCAACCACACATGTCACAGTCTAATTTTTCTAGGTCTTTTCCTTATTCATTTTACCCTCAGATTGTAACAACATAATTCTCTAGCTTATCTCATATTACTTCTAGGTTCATTTCCATAGATTGCATAATATTCTCAAAGAAAGTCCATTTAAGTAATCAATCAATTTGCGTTACATCAGGTATCATTTTTCCATTCCATGTCCCGTGGATCATATGATGCATCCATCTTATTCTCATATTTAAATACACAAATACAACTCATAAACATCCTAAGAAGTGGCCTAAAACTCGAGCAAAGGAAGTGGATACATAAAAACAAGGTGTGCAGCCTCAGATTGAAATTCTAGATTACTGTCATGAACTTTGAAAAATCATAAATAATTCTAAAAAAAATCAAGATTAAGCAAACCATACCATTCAAAAAGCTGCAGATATGATACAAATAATTCCAGATCACAACAGAGACATTTAGCCACCAGAAATTGATAGAATAGTAGCAAAGGTCGCCTATCATTATTAGTACCATCCTCCAACTTCAAAAATTCATATCTCCTTGCTCAGATGTCTAATTAAGGTGATCTCAGTTGCCATGAAAATATTTTCATGTCTAGTTTATGTCTATAAAATTTTATGAGTATTGGACACCATTTGCCCCTCGAATGACACAGCTCAAGGAACTGACCATATGAACAGTGTTTGCATTAGAATAGTAGAAAAATGCAACTTTGGAAAATCATAATTAATTCCACAGAGTTCCAAATAATCTGATCTTTAGCTTTTCAAAAATTTTTAGATAAGATCTATATGCATGCCAAATTTCATGGGCAAATTCATTCATTTGGTCAGATTTTAACATTGGGTTGCAAAATGGCTCATTTTGTGTCTCATAAAAGGTCCAAATGGTCCATTTTAGTTTCTAAGGCAACTATGGCCAGTTGACCATGTGGGAAAGCACCAAAATAGTCTACTAAACTATTCTTAAAGGTGCACAAACCCAGATTTCTCAAATTCACTTATCGACTTTAAGTTATGCACAAAAATACACATGTCAAGTATTACCATTCTATACCCAAAATGTGCTATATCATGCATGTGGCAATAAATCTTATACATACATGATACATTTACATATTTACATGTGCTCATGAAGTCATACAACATATATAATGATGGATTACAACACTTGCAACTCATATGGCTACACAATAGCAATTTTCCACACTTTATTGTCAATCTTCATTCTCTAGGCTTGGTGGCTTCTATTCCTTGGCTCACTTAGTCCACCTAGATATGTTAGACATGCAGGGAGGAAGGAATGAGATTCTAGGAATCCCAATAGCTCTTCTACCTTTTAATCACACATAAAGAATACAAATCCATGTCTAAAAATACATGCATGAACACATGGAACATGTGATAATTCAAGAAGTATTCTTAGCATATAAAAAGTTTCACAAATTATACATAAACTTGCCAAGCAAGTGGTTTACCCTCACCTATTCTCTTTAAGGATGTTGGACTTGTTTCATCCATTTTCTTTAAGGCTTTGAACTAGGCCTTGCTTTTGGGAGACTCTTAGCTTTGTCTCAACTATTCTTAAGGGTTCTTGGCTCATCTTTACCATAGCTAGAGGGTTTTTGGGTTTACCACACTCAAACAAATCCAAGCAAAGTCATAAGATATCATTTGAAAACATAATGCAATATCATGATACCATAGCATCTAGATACATGATAAAACATTTTCTCATAGCTTAAAGCATGCATACATACATTCAAAGACAAGACAACATTCATCCATGCATGAGAAAAAGTAGAGAGAGCTAACTTTGTTACAAATACAAACTTTTTCTCTTGAATTTGGTTAGTCTTCCTCAGCCACACACACAAAAGAAGGTGGAGCTTGGTTCTCTTGGCCTAGACACATCATATAGAAGCTAATTATACTCTTGAACCAAATTTTAAAGCTACATGTTCATTAGAAAAGGCTAGCTGACTTATATGGCTCTTTTATGGTTCCATAATGCACTTAAGGAAGCAATCATATGGAAACATGATCTTTACTCCATTCTCCTCATTCATTTATGATTTTTGACTCCTTTTAAGCCTTTTGGAGTCATCACACAATCAAATCAATAAGCTTATCTAGGTGTTGCTTCTTTAAGCCATAATATAGAACCTATGACTCTATCTCACTATCCATAGCTTCTGAAGTTTTTTCAAGGTTTTCTCTCATCCTCATCTACCATATTTGACTCAAAATCAAGCTTAATTGAAATTAAAACTACTCCTAGGTACCTCTTCCATGCTAGGCCGAGACATGCTCTCCTTTAGGCACATTTGGAGTTGCTTTGCTTTCTTTGATGGGAGAAGAATGTAGGGAGGTTCCTAAGAGTCTCTAAAGCTCATACAAATGTTCGATTAGGCCTAAAAACAATTGCATAAACTCAGGTTTTTAGCTACACCATTAAATCCGTAACCTTGCTATCTTGAATTTCCATGGTTATTTATTAATTTTCTTTGTATATTCTTATTCTTTACACTCAATTTCCTGGAATTTATCCTTGGTTCTACCCAAAATCCAAGTGCTCTTGTCCTTCCCTAGGCTGGCGAAACATGCAAGGAAAAGGGATAGAGAGAAGCTACCATGGGAAGGAGATTTTACCTTGTTTTTCCATGGTTTCTTGGATGATTCTTTCCTTGGTTACCTTCTCCTCTCCAAACACGAAAGTTCCTTCCTTGTTCTGACTTCAAAACAATCCCAAACACATCAAAATTTCCATGGAAAAGAAGGGAAGATGAGGGAGAAGGAGTTAACTAAAACAATACCAAGAAAATCTATAAATTTCTTACCTTTTCCTTGCTTGTTCTCCCCCCTTTCTCTTCTCCTTAGTTCTCTTAAGAGAGCTGTCTTCCTTCTCTATTTTTGGGGCATAAACAAATCATGGAATAAGGAGGAGAAGTGGCATAAGAAATATAGAGTCTTCAAGAAGCTTCCTTTTTCTCAAAATTTCAATTTTGCACTTTCATCGTGGCATTTTCATTTTATCTTCATTTTAACTCCTTTTTAAGAACTTTCTTTTCTATCATAAAATATACATTCCCAATTTTATAAAATACCTTTAGAATCACTCAAATTGGAACTAAAACCTTCATGAATAAAAAATCTCAAAGTTCGGGTCAACTGACGTTAAAAAACATATATCGAAGGGGTTTTAACTGTTTCAGGGCTTCTTATGGTTTTCAGGGCTTCTAAGGACCCCGAATAACTCAAAATTTTCATTTAAAGCATTTTCGTTAAATTCTATTTGACTATTTTAGCCTCTGTTTTAGGGCACATTTGGCTTCCTAAATTCATTATTTAAAGTCTAAAATATTGTTCTAATTTTATTGGGCCTCAAATCATTCTATTTAAGGACTTTTTTTTGTATCTAGTGAATCCCGTATGTTTGTAAAAAAATCGTACATTATGTTTTTCATGTTTTCTTATACTTTTGAAGAACCAGATATTACACAGATAGCTAAGGGATCTATAACATAATAATTGCACAATGGAAAGAATTAAAACTTTTCTTTATTCTTATCATTTATTTACTATTGCAAATATTGGTAAACAACTAAAAACTAAAACATATAAATTTTGGAAAAAATTTGCCAGAGCTTCTCCTTAAAATTGCAGGATCTAAGCCATCTAAGGGCCACTGTCATACCTGAAAATGCAATCGCGTGGCGCCTTTAAAAGAAAGAAAAATTTCAAATGAAAATTTGATTTAAAAAAAAACAAAAACCAAAATCAAAATTATAAGTTAGTAGGATTCGCTACCAAAATTTTAATTTTTTTAAAAAGAAAAACTTTGGAAAAGCTTTTTTTTTTAATTGATCTATGAACTAGATTTGGATTCGGGAATCGATTGTGAGTGGGAAAATTTTCATTTAAAGCATTTTCGTTAAATTTTATTTGACTATTTTAGCCTCTGTTTTAGGGCACATTTGGCTTCCTAAATTCATTATTTAAAGTCTAAAATATTGTTCTAATTTTATTGGGCCTCAAATCATTCTATTTAAGGACTTTTTTTTGTATCTAGTGAATCCCGTATGTTTGTAAAAAAACCGTACATTATGCTTTTTATGTTTTCTTATACTTTTGAAGAACCAGATATTACACAGATAGCTAAGGGATCTATAACATAATAATTGCACAATGGAAAGAATTAAAACTTTTCTTTATTCTTATCATTTATTTACTATTGCAAATATTGGTAAACAACTAAAAACTAAAACATATAAATTTTGGAAAAAATTTGCCAGAGCTTCTCCTTAAAATTGCAGGATCTAAGCCATCTAAGGGCCACTGTCATACTTGGAAATGCGATCGCGTGGCGCCTTTAAAAGAAAGAAAAATTTCAAATGAAAATTTGATTTAAAAAAAAACAAAAACCAAAATCAAAATTATAAGTTAGTAGGATTCGCTACCAAAATTTTAATTTTTTTAAAAAGAAAAACTTTGGAAAAGCTTTTTTTTTAATTGATCTATGAACTAGATTTGGATTCGGGAATCGATTGTGAGTGGGAAAATTTTCATTTAAAGCATTTTCGTTAAATTCTATTTGACTATTTTAGCCTCTGTTTTAGGGCACATTTGGCTTCCTAAATTCATTATTTAAAGTCTAAAATATTGTTCTAATTTTATTGGGCCTCAAATCATTCTATTTAAGGACTTTTTTTTGTATCTAGTGAATCCCGTATGTTTGTAAAAAAACCGTACATTATGTTTTTCATGTTTTCTTATACTTTTGAAGAACTAGATATTACACAGATAGCTAAGGGATCTATAACATAATAATTGCACAATGGAAAGAATTAAAACTTTTCTTTATTCTTATCATTTATTTACTATTGCAAATATTGGTAAACAACTAAAAACTAAAACATATAAATTTTGGAAAAAATTTGCCAGAGCTTCTCCTTAAAATTGCAGGATCTAAGCCATCTAAGGGCCACTGTCATACCTGAAAATGCGATCGCGTGGCGCCTTTAAAAGAAAGAAAAGTTTCAAATGAAAATTTGATTTAAAAAAAAACAAAAACCAAAATCAAAATTATAAGTTAGTAGGATTCACTACCAAAATTTTAATTTTTTTAAAAAGAAAAACTTTGGAAAAGCTTTTTTTTTTAATTGATCTATGAACTAGATTTGGATTCGGGAATCAATTGTGAGTGGGAAAAGTGTTAGGCACCCCACTACACCCGTTACTAAGAACAATTACCCTAAGTTAATTGTACAAAATTAATATAGCCTCAATTCTATTTTAATTCTCCTTTATGAATCACATGCAAAATAGAAGGAAAAACTTAAAGAAATAAAATTAAAAGAAAAAAAAGGAAAAGACATTAAGGAAGAAAATTAAGAGCAAAATAAAAGAAAAGAAATTAAGAAAATAAAAATTGAAAAAAAAATATTTATTTACAAGCGTGGACTTGATCAAAGATAAGAGCCTAGAACCTACATACTCTAAAATAGGGATCAAAGTTTATGTAGTTCGAATGGAGACTATGTTTATTTGTTTTTTAGGTTTTTAGTTAGTTAGTTAGTTGGTTTTTTTTTTTGGTTTTGTTAGTTTTTAGTTTAGTTTTGCTTTTTGTTTTGTTTTTCTAATCTTTAATTTTGTTGTGTTATGTTTTTATTTTTTTATTTTTGTTTATTTTTGTTTTTAATATAACTAAGTTTTCATAAATTCTTTTTTGGTGAAAAGATAACAAAAATAAAAATTATTTTTTCCTTTAACAAATAAAATAAATTTAAAAATTGGCTGATGTGTTTTGATTTGCTAAAAGTAAATTTAATTATACTTTTCTTGCATTTTTAGTTTTTTTCTCCTTTTTTTAATAATTTTTTTTTCTACGTCTTTTTATTGTTTATTTTATTTTATTTTATTTGGGTTTTATTAGTTTTTAGTTTGTGTTTTGTTTTGTTTTTATTTTTGTTTATTTTTGTTTATCTTTATTTTGGTTAATTTTTATTTTGTGTTCTATTTTGTTTTTTTTTGGTTTATTTTTGCCTATCTTTATTTTGTTTGTGTTTTTTTTATTTTGTTTTGTTTTATTTTTTATTTGTTTATTTGTTTATTTGTTTTATTTTTTTTTTTGCTTTGTTCAGTTTTTGTTGATTTTTATTTTTATTTTTTAAAATCATTTTTTTATTTTTTTTATTTGCTTTAATTTTTTTTGTCAAATTTTTATTTTTCTTAATTTTCTTGATTTGTTTATTTTTATTTAAGTAAAAAGATTAAAATTTGAAATGACATCTATGTTTAGGTATAAGAATTTTTCTTCTTTTTTTTTTGAGATATCTTTTTATGTTTTAATTCTTTTTTGTTATTTTTTTTCTTTTCTTGATTTAACCTCTTTTTCCTTGCTTATTTTTTTTTTTTTGAAAGGACCAACTCTAAAGAAAAATTTACTTTACATTTTGGAATAACATTTTTTTCAATTTTTACGAAAGAATCTTTAAGAAATGATAAATCTTTAAGGCTCAAAATGATTTTTACTAAAAAATTTAATCCCCTTCCATTGATTTTTCTTTTGTGCTCTCTTTTTTTTTTTTTTTTAATTTTCTTTAAAGGTCATTTTGATTGGGGCCATTAAAACCCAAAATATTAAAATATAAATTCAAGACCTAAAAGATACCAAGGAGGTTTTTATTACCACACATGGCTTTTAGGTTTAGCTATGATGTGCCTGAGGAGATATAAATTCTCACACAGCTATTTTAAAATAAAATAAGAAAAATACAAAAATTAAAAGAATCAAAAGCAAATAATAACTTGGGAGGGTGGGTGCTAGGTGTTCAGCCAAAATTCACTATGCCACTCTTTAAGCGTATACAAGGGTAAAAAGAGAAATTATACACTTAGGACTCATTTGCCTCTTATTCTTTTAGCTGGATTGATGATGAACTCCGTAGATGTTGTCCTGCCAAGCTTTATGTGACTCCACCTTTTCATTCCCCTGATTGAATTGATGAGAGACTCTCCCCCATATTCCATATATGATTCCACATGTTAAATAGTAAAAATAAATCGGCATTAAAAAGAAACATCGACTCAAAAGGAATAACAAACATCAAATTTAATCATACATTTTGCATTAGACCCCACTAAGAAGTGAAGCTACAGTAGCCACATCTTTTAGCAATATGTTGAAATCATATAAGATTGGCGTGCTAATTGGAAAAGTAACCCTAATCAATATGAGTATGAGATAGATAATAAGTAATCAAATAAAGTTCAAATTCAATACCATATACAAGACTCCCAATCTATTATATGTGCTAAGATAGAACCAATTCAAAACTTGAGCCTAAGCCTAAAGCTATGTTAGGTCCCAGTAAAAGATTTGACTAATGGATGGAATAAAAAAAATTCAACAGTGGGAAACAGAGCTGGTAAAATATGAAACCACGAACTAAGCAACTTGGCTAAATTTCCAATGAGCCACTCAAAATCCAAGTAATCAACAAATAGAGCAAGACAACCGAAATTCATTGTTGGAAATTTAAACCCATGTCTTTTATGTTAGAGCAATCAATAAATAATCACATGAAGTTTAAACTCGAAGCAAAGATTTAAAGCTAGTGTGTAAGCATCAATTCAAATGGGATTTCACTGTGCTTTGACGAATCCACTGGAACCATAGGTATAGTATGCCAAAATCCAATTGGCTTCATGACTCAATGCAGTGACTAGCACTATTAATACAAAATCAAATACTAACTAACAACAAATCAACTGTCATCCACTCATGTTTGTTTGTTTTCTTTTCAGTAACAGAAATGAAGTCTTCTGGAAATAGCACACTGTAAAAACCTTTCCTAACACTAAACATTAAACACGGCAGTAAGCATAAAGAATACGCTTAGCACCCCATAGCCACGTATAATCAATGGGTATAGCCAATCTCATTTACAAAACTTGTTATGGTTTGAGCATAAGGAATAAATCCTACAAAAGTAGAATCCAAATGCAAAATTTATGTAAACACACACAAGAAGGAAAAAAAAAACTATGGCAAACTCTATTTGGATGTAAATTCGGACTTTCATACCAGTTTAGAAACCATCACTAAGCATTCATAAGTATATATGCAATAACATATGGATTGTTCTATTCTTTCTACACTACACAATAAATGATCAAGGTAACACAGCAAGATAAGCTTCCATCAATATAAAACCAAACCAGAGGATATAGAGGTAAGAAACATTTTGAAATCAAATCTTAACCAAAACTCAGAGGAACCAATACCCAGTAAAAGAATAGTTAAAGGATTTATCTCTAAGAGAGCTGAGATGGTAAATCCTCTTCCCAGCTCTCCTTCCTTATCAGCTTAAAGCTTCATTGACTCTCATGGCTTCTGATTTCAAGATCTCCATCTCCCTTTCACCCTCTCTCAATTCTCGCTTGCTCTCTTCCCCTCTCTGTTTCTGTTTTTCCCTTCGATTCACTCAAGCCTAAAACCAATCCTCCATAGAGTAATCCCCAGTTTCTTCTCTTTCTCCTATTCCCTCAAACCCTCTAATTGTCTCTCTTTCAATTCCATCATCTCTCTCTATTTCTGCTAGTCTCTCACCCTCTCCTGCTTTTCCCCCGTGCTAATCCCCAACCACAGAAAACCTCCTCTTGATTTTGACCTCCTCCAAATATATAGAGAATCAAAGCGTGATTGTTACTCTTAGCCTCTGCGTGTTTCCTTCTTCCATTTGCACCTAGACGCACCTCTCTGCTCCATCAATTTGCAATGCTAATCTCGCTTTGAGGATGGCATTTTCTATTGTCCTTCACTCCTTTTCTAATTGCTTAAAGTTGTACGATTAGTGGGTAGGAGTCTGCTGCTCAAGGATGTGAGAGCGAGAATGCCAGAAAAGGGGGGACCACGCAGCTAAGGTTTTTCTTGTGCCTTTTCACATTTTTTTTTTGCCTTAGGTATGTGGGCTTCAAACTTGGTGAGAGGACGCTGGGTTGAAGGAATAGGCCTTCACCCTTTTTTTTTTTGTTTTTCAGCCCATTTTCCTTTTCAACGTTTGGACCTTTGGGTTTAAAAGAATTGGATTGGAGCTATTTTTGTTTACTTTAGTTTTTTTTTTTTGGGTATTGTCTTATTATTATTATTATTATTATTATTATTATTATTATTATTATTATACTTTGTTTTTTGTTGGTATTAAGTTAGTGGGCCTTTTGCTTGGTCTTTCTTTTATTTGTGGGTAATAGAGTCTGATGGGCTTTCTTCTTTTTTTCTTTTTCTTTTGTAATTTTGTTTTTTCACTTTTTTGGTTGTCTAACTTATTATTATTTTTGGATTTTGATTTGATTTTTTTTGTTTTTATTTGATCCTCAATTTTCATTATTTTCCTTTTTTTTTCTTTTTTGATTGAAGGGAAAAGATGAGGATATCTCTCTCTCTCTCTCTCTCTCTTTTTTTTTTTTTTTTAATATATCTTTAATTTTTGATTGAGAAAAGAAATAGAACTTTCTCTCTTCTTTTTTGTTTTGAATTAAATTCCTTGATTTTCTTATTTTTGGTTTTGATTGATTTTTGTTGTATTTTAATTATTTTTTATATTTTTTATACTTTATTTATTTATTTATTCATTTTTTAGTTTAAATAACCTCTTTTTTGTTGCTTTTTGAAAATTTTCCTTTATATATATATATATATATATATTTTGCTAATTTAATTTTGTTATTATTTTCTACAGCGTGCCCGAACAAAATACGGTGTTCACAGCTATATAATAGCACTTCCAACAATCATAAAATTTCAACAATTCATAATCACTCATAATACCTAAACTATTGTACATTAAATATGTAACACCTTAAAAGTAATTAAGAATAATTATGATAAATTAAAGAATTAATATGGGAGAAATTGGGGAAATTAAGGAAAATAAGAATTTTTAAAGAAATTGATTTGTGTTGGATATTTCGAGACAAAAATCATTCTTAGTCCTTGTTAGGTGAAAATATATTAATTATGGTTATTGCAATATCCAATTTTTCAAAAACTAAATAGAAATTGATATTGTGATATAAGAGAACTCTAAAACAAATAGAATTAAAACCAATTAAGGATAGGATACTAATTAGAGCATCTAAAAATGTGGGTAGAAAACTAAGTATAGCCTGAAATCGTAGCTAAAATGGGAAAACAGAGGAATTGAAAATGTAGTGGCAAAAATGTAATTTCAGATAACTTTTTTAAAAACTCAAAAGAAGAAGCTTTAAATGAAAAAATTAAGTTTTCCAAGAATCTTAGAGGCCCTAAAAACCATAAGAATTGTTAGAATGATTAAAACCCTTTTCGATGTGTATTTTAGATCATTGATTGACCAAAACTTTAATCGGATAGTTTGATAAGATTTTAAATCCAATTTGAATAAAACTAAAGGCATTTTATAAATTATGAGACCTAAAATTTATGATGAAAAAGATGGTTCTCAAAAAGAAATTAAAACGAGCTCAAACAAAGGAAACAAAATTCAAGGGCAAAGTTGGAATATTGAAAAATAGTAAAACTCTAGCTCTTTTATATAAATAGCCCCCTCCACCTTCTTCTCCTTCATTTGCATAAAATTTTCAGCTTTAAACTAGACCTAAAGGACACCCTAAATAACACCAAAACTTAAGAGTGATTGAAGCCACCTATGGTAAGGAAACTTAAGGAATTTGCCTATGATATTCTTATTAGCTAGTTTCCATTCCTTCTCCACTTCTTCTCCATGGTTTTGACATCTCAAGGGAAGCTATTTTGAATCTGAACTCATGGAGAAAAAGGCTTTTAACAAGAAATCAAACATACCAAATTAACCATCATGAATAGCCATTTCATTTGATATATTTTTTGCTATGGAAGATTGCTTCTCCTTGTCTCTCCATCATCCTAGAGGTTTGGCCACCATGGGAGGAACATAGGAGGGGCTGGTTTTTCATTGAATTATGTTAGAAATTAAGGTTTTGGTATATGAGGATTAAAATTTTGCCATTAAGAAGCCATGGAATGCATAATTGCAAAATTAAGGTTTTAGTTGCACTTAGTGTAACACCTTAACCTATTAGCCCTTACACAATTGTCACATAGGCTATCTCAACATATCTCACACATATTGGAATATATTTGCAAGAAAGCATGTATTATTCTACATGGATAATTGCGTAATTGGGAGGCCATATACATAATTCATGGCTTTAGGGATCGTATGAACTCAAAAATATTATTTTTTATCCATAACATATCCATTCAAGTCATAAATATCCCAATTCATCTCATACACCATGGATTTGAAACCAAAATTTAAGGAGAACGAATTTTGCTTTCGAGTTGTTGTCACAAGTTTCTTATATGAACTTTGAAAATTCATAACTAATTTTAGAAAAATTGAAATCATGCATATGATAGCTTTTTAGAAAGCTTTAGATGTTAACTAGTGATAAAAATAGTTTCAGGCTAAGATAGAAGTGTTTAGCCTATGAAAAATAATAGAATAGTAACTTAGGTCAATTCTTAGACAACTCTAGGACCTGAAACTTTAAAAATTTAGTTCTCCCTCTACAGAGCTCTAAATGAGGTGGTCTTAATGGCTATAGAAATTTTATAATATCTAGTTTATACCTGTAAAATTTCATAAGTATTCGACTTCACTTGTCCTAGATGTGACATAGAGAAGCAAACTGGCCATATGAACAGTATATATACCAATTTTACATAATTTAGCCAACTTTAAAAAATCATAATAAATTCTCTAGGACTCCAAATTGAGTGCTTTAGCTTTGTGAAAATCTTTAAATGATACCTACTTTCTGGCCAAATTTCATGCAAAAAAAAATATTTATTTGGTTAGACTTTGGTTCAGTTCAAAAAATGGCCAATTTTGAAGTCTATAATGAGATACCAAGGCACCAAATACTCTTCTCATCTTTCCACAACCACTTAAGCAAGTCTAAAAGTATAATTACAACATATAAAAGCATGCCAAATGATCCAAATCACCATAGAGCTCATTCTCACCATACTATTTGCATTCATACACATGGATGTCATAGCATATAGGTGGCAAAAATTCATACATTCATTCATTTCACTTTAAGATAGATACATATATTATATTTACAAACATTTGAATGTGTTCAAAGGTCTACATCATATATACATCATATGGTTACATATTTTGACATCAATATATCATCAAAATGCCTATTTAGCTACTCTTTTGTTAAAGTCTTGCTTCTTAAGGTGGTTAGCCTTCATTTCTTAGTTTACTTGGCTCACCTAGACATGGTTAGACATATATGGGGGAAGAGTAAGATTCAAATAATTCCAATAATTCTTAACCCTTTCAAATAACATAATAAATGCAAATTCATGTCAAAGAATGCATGTATGATCTTCAAGCTACTAGTGAACATATATAAAGTATTTTCCTTGTCATACAAACTCATACATAGCAAACATAGGCTCTCAAGGGCATTGGTCTAGCCTCAACTAACTTCCTTGGGACTTTTGGATTTGCCTCACCCACTTTCAAGGGACTTTTAACTTAGTCTCATTCTTTTTGAGACTTTTGGCTTTATCTCACCTATTTCTAGGGACTTTTGGCTCATCCTCACCCATGCTAAGAGACTTTTAGCATCACTAAACCCATTCAAGCCATATTACATGCATAAATATCTTTCAAGAAATATAATGGTACCATACATATAAGTAATGGCTAGAAACATATTTCATAGTTCAAACATTCACACAAGTACTCATAGACATGTAAACATCCAAGCCATGCATGTGACAAAGGATAAAGAGATACCTTGAAACAAG